>JARQOC010000013.1:2189432-2496932 GCA_033576535.1 Allobates femoralis | reverse complement strand
TGTAGAGGGATCAGCTTTATTCTAGGGCTGTAACACTGTAGAGGGATCAGCTTTATTCTAGGGCTGTCACACTGTAGAGGGGTCAGCTTTATTCTAGGGCTGTCACACTGTAGAGGGGGTCAGCTTTATTCTAGGGCTGTCACACTGTAGAGAGATCAGCTTTATTCTAGGGCTGTCATACTGTAGAGGGATCAGCTTTATTCTAGGGCTGTCACACTGTAGAGAGATCAGCTTTATTCTAGGGCTGTCACACTGTAGAGAGATCAGCTTTATTCTAGGGCTGTCATACTGTAGAGGGATCAGCTTTATTCTAGGGCTGTAACACTGTAGAGGGATCAGCTTTATTCTAGGGCTGTCACACTGTAGAGGGGTCAGCTTTATTCTAGGGCTGTCACACTGTAGAGGGGGTCAGCTTTATTCTAGGGCTGTCACACTGTAGAGAGATCAGCTTTATTCTAGGGCTGTCATACTGTAGAGGGATCAGCTTTATTCTAGGGCTGTCACACTGTAGAGAGATCAGCTTTATTCTAGGGCTGTCACACTGTAGAGAGATCAGCTTTATTCTAGGGCTGTCATACTGTAGAGGGATCAGCTTTATTCTAGGGCTGTCACACTGTAGAGGGGTCAGCTTTATTCTAGGGCTGTCACACTGTAGAGGGGTCAGCTTTATTCTAAGGGCTGTCACACTGTAGAGGGGTCAGCTTTATTCTAGGGCTGTCACACTGTAGAGGGGTCAGCTTTATTCTAGGGCTGTCATACTGTAGAGGAATCAGCTTTATTCTCATTTGCACAAAGAAAGACTAGAAGTAATGGGATGAAACTGAATGGGAGGAGACACAGATTAGATATTAGAAAACATTTTTTCACAGTGAGGGCGATCAACGAGAGGAACAGGCGCCCACGAGAGGTAGTGAGTACTACAATTGAAGTCTTCACACAGAGGCTGGATAAACATCTGTCTGGGTTGATTTAGTGATTCCTGCCTTGAGCAGGGGTGCAAACAGATGACCCAGGAAGTCCTTTCCAACTCTACCATTCTTTGATTCTCAAATGCAAAGTGGCATGACGGGAAAGAAAAGTGTTTTTACCACCTAAATGTTGCAAACATCTGAACAAGGTGCTATAACTGACAGACTCTATTATTTGGGCAAGTACAGGCATGGCAATCATCAGGGCTATAGAATTATGATATAGGATGCTAAAGAGGATGAGTTACCACACTCTGTTAACCATCTAAATGCTGCAGTTGAAATTTACAGCAGCATCTAAGGGTTTAATGGCTATGGTCAGTTCCAATCCTAGTCATGACTGATGCAGTAGGTTGTCAGCTGTAATGTAAATCTAACGGCTGCTGCATTGTTACACATGAGGGGATGCTGCTCAATGTATTGGTGGTCACTAAGCGGTTAAAAATATAATGAAATCTTTTATCTTTAACAGAAAATGCAAGTGATCGTTCAGGAGAAAATGTCATGTTATTGCTAGAATGTAATGTAAAAGATGAAGATATCCTGTGTCAGTCCTCAGGAGCAAACCTCATTATCAATAATGTACATCGAGAACATCCTGTTAAAGATGAGAGAAGTCACACAAGGAAGAAGCCGTACTCATGTTCAGAATGTGGGAAATGTTTTAAAGAAAAATATATTCTTCTTAGACATCTAAGGACTCACACAGGAGAGAGGCCGTATTCATGTACAGAATGTGGGAAATGTTTTAAAATAAAATCACATCTTGTTAACCATCTAAGAATTCACACAGGAGAGAAGCCGTATTCATGTTCAGAATGTGGGAAATGTTTTAATTCAAAATCATGCCTTGTTAACCATCTAAGAATTCACACAGGAGAGAAGCCGTATTCATGTTCAGAATGTGGGAAATGTTTTAATTCAAAATCATGCCTTGTTAACCATCTAAGAATTCACACAGGAGAGAAGCCGTACTCATGTACAGAATGCGAGAAATGTTTTAATATAAAATCACATCTTGTTAACCATCTAAGAAGTCACACAGGAGAGAAGCCGTATTCATGTTCAGTATGTCAGAAAGTTTTTAAACATAAATCAAGTCTGACTGCACATGAGAGAATTCACACTGGAAATACATATACATGTTCAGAATGTGGGAAATGTTTTACTTATAAATACCATCTTGTTAGACATAAGAGAATTCACACAGGGGAGAAGCTGTATTCATGTTCAGAATGTCATAAACGTTTTCCAACTAAATCCCGTCTTATTATACATGAGAAATTTCACACAGGACAAAACTTGTTTTCATGTTCAGATTGTCAGAAACGTTTTGCATTTAAATCACTGCTTATTCAACACAAGAAAGTTCACACTGGAGAAAAGCCGTATTCATGTTCAGAATGTGGGAAATGTTTTAGATATAAATCATTTCTTACTGATCATGAGAAATTTCACACGGGAGAAAGGGTGTTTTCATGTTCAGAATGCGGGAAATGTTTTAAATATAGACAAAATCTTTATATACATGAGAAAGGTCACAAAGGAAAAAAGCCACACGCCTGTTCAGAATGTGGGAAACGTTTCATAGCTAAATCATATCTTGTTAAACATATGCGAATTCACACAGGAGAGAAACTGTATTCATGTTCAGAATGTGGGAAATGTTTTACATATAGATCAAATCTTGTTATACATAAGAATGTTCACACAAGAGAAAAGCCGTATTCATGTTCAGTATGTCAGAAAGTTTTTAAATATCAATCAACTCTAACGGCACATGAGAGAATTCACACCGGAAATACATATTCATGTTCAGAATGTGGAAAAAACTTTACAACTAAAGCAAATCTTATTTGTCATGTGAAAATTCACACAAAAGTAAAGATGTATTCATGTTCAGAATGTGGGAAATGTTTTACAGCTAAGTCAAATTTTATTAGACATGAGATTCTTCATAAAGAAAAGCCGTATTCATGTTCAGAATGTGGGAAATGTTTCATAGATGAATCTGATCTTATTAAACATAAGAGAATTCACACAGGAGAGAGGCCATTTACATGTTCAGAATGTGGGAAATGTTTTACATACAAATCAAATCTTATTAATCATGAGAAAGTTCACGCAGGAAAGAAGCCATATTCATGCTCAGTATGTCAGAAAAGTTTTTCATATAAATCAAATCTTGTCAAACATGAGAGAATTCACCCAGGAGAGAAGCCGTATTCATGTTCAGTATGTCAGAAAACCTTTAAACATAAATCAAGTCTGACTGCACATGAGAGAATTCACACCGGAAATAAATATACATGTTCAGAATGTGGGAAATATTTTAATACTAAAGCCCTGCTAAGTGATCATCAAAGAGATCACACTGGAGAGAACCCATTTACATGTAGTGAATGTGGGATGTGTTTTATATATGAATCAAGTCTTCTCAGACATAAGAAAGTTCACGTTCAGAATGTGGAAAATGTTTCTTTACATAAATCATTTCAGGATAAACATCTGAGAAGTTACACAGTAGAGAAGCCGCATTCATGTTCAGAATGTGGGAAATGCTTTATTAGTGAAGACAAACTGCACAATCATCAGAGAAGTCACACACAGGGGAAGCTGTTGTGATGTTTAATCAGATACATTTTTATTAAACAGAATAATTTGGAACAGATATTACATGACAATACTCATATTACAATATTACAATAAATCCCTCCCCATGGAGACCTTTCCTGGTGCAATCAACACTTTGTCTGTTATTAACAATATCCAACAATATGTAACAATTATCTTAAAGGGAACCCGTCACCATGAAATGTAAACTTCTGCTCTTTCTGGGATTTTAGGTCAAGGGGGCGGAGCTATCAGTAACTGACAGCTGTGTTTATATAATACTGTAATTTCCTCCGGGATCAATAAAGTTTATCTTATCTTATCTTATAAGTGTGCATATAAATATAAAAGTCAATCAATGATTCAGTTATATTTCTAGGCACACTTATAAACAGCTGTCAGTCACTGATAGCTCCGCCCCCTGGACCTAAAATCACAGAAAGAGCAGAAGTTTACATTTCATGGTGACGGGTTCCCTTTAAGTCATCAATATCTCCACTCCACCATACAGTTTACACTCTAATAGTATCTATAGGTGTTATTGTAATTAATACTCTCCAACCATGGCTGCCGTCATTTATGGAGCATTCCTGTTTATTCCTCTGGGTGTAAATACTTCTTTATCGTTGTTTGGGCCTCTGGATGGCGGCTCCGCTCTGATCCAGTATTTTGCAATCAATTTTCTGATAATAAACAATAATCTCGCAATTGCTATTTTGGTCAAATTGTCTTTGTTTCCTCAACATACCCCAATATACACTTCAGTGGGTCCCTACGGACAGTAACAATAATAAATCTTTACGTAGCGCCAACACATTCCGCAGCGCTTTACAATACAGTGGATTGTATACAAACGGTCATAGGTAACAATTAAAAATATACAATACAGTAAGTAAAGTAGAGAATCAATGTAAAAATAAAATCCAATACACTAACCAGAGAATCAATGTAAAAGTACAATACTTAAAGCAGAGAAACAATGTAAAAAACGCAGTACAGTAATTAGATACAATACAATAAGCAGAGAATCAATGTAAAGATGTACAATACAATAATTAAAGCAGAAATACAGGTGATCCTGCTCACAAGAGCTTACAATCTACAACGGGAGATAGGGGTTACACAAAGTACAGGGGCTTATTACACTGATGGTCCAGGCATCTTGAGGAGGAGGGGGATAGAAATAAAGTTACATGAATGTTCACCGGACAATCTGTGTAGAGGCTTTTGGGGTTGGTGGAGTTGGAGAAGAGTTATGTCCAGAGAGATAGTGAATGGGCTATGTACAGTATGAAGGACTTCTATTAGGGATAGGCCGCCTTGAAAAGATGTGTCTATAAAGACAATGCACCTGTACCTATAAAGACAATGCACCTGTACCTATAAAGACAATGCACCTGTACCTATAAAGACAATGCACCTGTACCTATAAAGACAATGCACCTGTACCTATAAAGACAATGCACCTGTACCTATAAAGACAATGCACCCGTACCTATAAAGACAATGCACCCGTACCTATAAAGACAATGCACCCGTACCTATAAAGACAATGCACCTCTACCTATAAAGACAATGCACCCGTACCTATAAAGACAATGCACCCGTACCTATAAAGACAATGCACCCGTACCTATAAAGACAATGCACCCGTACCTATAAAGACAATGCACCCATACCTATAAAGACAATGCACCTGTACCTATAAAGACAATGCACCTGTACCTATAAAGACAATGCACCTGTACCTATAAAGACAATGCACCTATACACCATTCCAATATGGTTCGACACTACGAACCAAAGGGAGAACAATCTGGGAAATTGCCACAGCACATGCGATCTGTCTGCCTGTGATTGCGAGCACCTTGGGCACTCAGAGTTAGACTTGAACCCTGTTTTTAAATAACATCAGGGGTTCTATATGCCGAGTGGATCCCATAGAGCTGTGACAGTCTCAGGCTCGCTCATGGATAACGTAGGTTGGAGTCTATTCTAGAATATATACCTATCCTCACTTATCTCTCCCAAGTCTGTCTCCCACTTCCTTCTAGCATGTCCTGGGGAGTAGCGGGAGGACAGGTAGATTAGTCGAGCAGTGGAGTTGAGGATAGACTGGAGAGGTGTGAGGGAGTTAGCCGGGAGGCCATTGAGAAGGGGAGGTTGCAGTAGTCAAGGCGGGAGATGATAAGAGCATGGATGAGTGTTTTAGTGGTGTCGTGGGTGAGGAAGGAGCGGATCTGTGAGATGTTCTTGAGCTGGAGCCGGAGGGATGTGGTGAGGGCCTCGATGTGGGGCTTGAAGGATAGGGAGGAGTCAAGGATTACCCCGAGGCACTTGGCTTGGGGCACTGGGGAGAGGGGGCAGTTGTTGACTTTCTTGGGGGCCGTGGGACTCAATGAGTTGCCCTAACTTGAGGTCTATTTGTATTCCTATCGGCCCTCTTCTGCCTTGTGTCTGAAACGCTGAACCTGTCTATGTTGGAAGAGATATGGCCTTGGGAATTGAAATTCTTCCTGCAACATTTCCTATGATTTAAGCTTCCCTCTGTAAATCATCTGATAGATCAGCCCAATACTTATTTCTTTCTTCCACCAACCAAACCCCTTCATATTACTGAACTCCTGAAAATCGATGTTATGCCGGATAGGCGAAGTGCGTGACCTCCCTAGTCTGCTTGATCTTATGTGTTACAGTTACGGTCTGGTAATGTGATCCCTATTTCTTGCAGAGTTCCGCTTCTAGTCCCATACGTAATGGTGAAATCTTTATTAAGTGCTCCTGGCCCTTTCCCAGGGTCTCCCCCTGCCCTTGAGGTTCTGGCTTTGTGCAGAGAGGACGTATGGCCAGGGGTGCACCAAGCCCCACTGCCGCCTGAGGCACTGATTACGGGGGGGGTGCTGGTGGAGCCCAGCGCTGCCGCCCCCTCTGCATTCATTGGACCCCCGGCGGTCTCCACTGCCGCCTGAGCCGCGGCAGTGATTGCCGGCCGCGGCCGTGAGTACCGGGGAAGGGGGGTGCTGTTGCAGCCCAGGGCGCTGCCGCCCCTTGTGTGCGTGTCCCCCGGCGGTCGCCGCTTACCTGCGGTGCGCGGGGTGAGCGGCCGGCGCCATGACAGGGGGAGGCTGTTTGCATGAGGCGCCGCCCCCTTCTGCACAGCCGCTCCCCCTGCCTCTTGCCGCCTGAATGACAGGGCTCACACTGTCCAATGGACGGTGCGGCCCTGCGTATGGCCAGGGATTAGGGAGCGCCTCCGTCCTCCTCAGGTCTCTGCAGTGTTTCCTGTTTAAGTCTCGTACTCTTCTTACCCCACAGAACCGGCTCATTGGGATCCAGACAGGAGAATGATGCAGTTCATACAGCAGTTGTGGCATCACAATCATTGGTGTATGTGACTCTGGCAGCTGTGGATCTTTTTCAGCTTTGGGAATGACCACAACAATGGCCTCCCTCATAGATGTGGGCAATACGTCCCTCTCCAACACCTCATTAAATGCCCCTAGCAATTTAGTTATTTCCTCAATGAGGTTTTTGGATGCCGTCTGCCCCCGGTGCCCTGTCCCCGCCGTGGATGCCAAACCCTCTCCCGATTCCTCCGCTGAGAGCAGTTCATCTAGCCAATCTCTAGCTGTTTTTGCTTAGGTAAGTGGGTCTCCGATAGGAAAGCCTCAACCTCCCCTCACACCGCTCGTAAATACTCCACCTCCTGTACCACGTTATCCATCCATTTCCCAGGGCTACGTCTATATGGACAAAGAGCCATAAGTTGCCGAATAGCTGGAGTAGCAGCACTTATCCAGATTTCGCACCTGCCATAGATCTGTCAAGGCTTCGTCCTTTACATAGTTACTAAACGCTGTCTCATTTCCCTCCTCAACAAGGCACGTCTTCCCTTATCCCAGTAGTCATTGACAATATTGTTTACATCACCCGCTATAAGCATAGGGACCCCCACACATCTACCCCATATTTCTAAAATTTCTTGCATCTTTTTCCCCCCTGAGTATGACGGAGGGATACAGACCTACACAATGCATAATGGTCTATTAAACATCTTACACACTACAAATACATATTGACCGTCTTTGTGTATGGACACCTCTACCCCTCCATCGGTGCCTGTGTGTACCTGTATTGACACCCCTCTAGCGTAGGCTGAGAATGTTGAGTGATACGCCTTCCACACCCATCTTCGTCTATGGACACCTCTACCTCCTCCATCGGTGTGCCTGTATGTACCAGTAGTGACACCCCTCTAGCGTAGGCTGAGAACGTTGAGTGATACACCTTCCACACCCATCTTTGTCTATGGACTCCTCTACCTCCTCCATCGGTGTGCCTATGTACCAGTAGTGACACCCCTCTAGTGTAGGGTGAGAGCGTGGCGTGATACGCCGTCCCCACCCATCTCTTCTGTAGCACAGCTATTTTTTCACTACCCAGGTGCATTTCCTGAAGGCATATCACCGAGGGCCTCTATTGCATAATATATTGCAGTGTTGCTGTCCAACTCGTATTGTTAGAGAGACCTCTGACGTTCCAGCTCGACAGTGTAACCCTCCCTCTCATCATAGACAATGATATCAGTATTTCTTCTCCCCTCAGCTTTGGTCTCCATCGCCCCTAGTACCCTTCCCCCTCTGACACCTACCGCCCCCCGATTCCCCATCTTAAAACTCAAACTCCCCCTCGAACTTCCCCAACCCTGTCCCCACAGGAACTTTATCACCCTTTTGCCACCCTCTCTATAAGAGCGGGAAATGCCTTTCCACAACCTAGCATTATGAGGGTGTGAAATGTCGGACACTTTACTACTCTCTACTTAACTCTCCACCTCTCCGTCTCTCCCGCCCTCCCATGACAGAATAAAATGCCTCACACAACCATCATCAACATCGTCATCACCAAAGGACAATTATTCAAATTTTACAATTTTAATAACATTTAACCCTCGAACAACCAGAGCCTTCTTCAGCGGGCCCCATCTGCTCTGATACATTTGCCGTTCTGATCCAGCCAATTTGTCGCCTCCTGAGGGGTCTGAAAAAAGTGTACCCCTCCCAAAGCCACCACCCTTAATTTGGCCGGATATAGCATTGAGTAAGCTAAACCCAGGGCCGCACCGTCCATTGGACAGTGTGAGCCCTGTCATTCAGGCGGCAAGAGGCAGGGGGAGCGGCAGTGCAGAAGGGGGCGGCGCCTCATGCACAGAGCCACCCCCTGTCATGGCGCCGGCCGCTCACCCCGCTCACCGCAGGTAAGCGGCGACCCGCTGGTGGAGCGGGAATCACTGCCATGGCTCAGGCGGCAGTGGGGCGGCAGCGCGGGGCTCCACCAGCAACCCCCCCGGGAATCACTGCCGCGGCTCAGGCGGCAGTGGGGCTTGGTGCACCCCTGGCTAAACCCAGTCCCCACAGTCTCTTTTTGACCTCTCCGAACTTCATTCTGAGCTTCTAATCTGCGGCTGAGTAGTTCGGGTACATGGATATCCGGTTACCATCAATAGTTAAGTCTGCCATGTCTCCGGCTCAGTCCCGGTAGTTTAGGATTTTTGCCAGAATAGATCTTGGGACCCTCAATGAGCCCTCCCCACTGCAAACAGCTCCCCCCACTTTGCTTTTCAGCCATGATTTCACCTCCTCTGTGGCTTGTTCCCTTCTACCTGTTCAGAGACTCCAATTATTCTTACATTGTTCCTACAGAAATGATTTTCCAGATCGTCTGTCTTACATTCCCGCTGGACTAGTTCTTTCTCCTTTTTTACAGTTCAGCAATCTGATCGTCAGCACCGTCTACACCCCCCTCCGCCGCCTCCATCCTCTCCTCAGCTTTCTGCATGGCAGGACAGAAATGAGCCATTTCACCCTTTAAGCCATCAACCTTCAGGGTGAGGGTCACTGCTGAGGATACATCCTTCATTGTTGGTTCTTTCTTAGCTGCTTCCCAGGAGTGTACAGGCTGTTCACTGTGTGCAGGGGCTT
The DNA here is from genome assembly GCA_033576535.1 of Allobates femoralis. Lineage (NCBI taxonomy): Eukaryota > Metazoa > Chordata > Amphibia > Anura > Aromobatidae > Allobates > Allobates femoralis. The sequence goes on along the minus strand of JARQOC010000013.1, from coordinate 2,487,370 downwards.
CAGAAGCTGCTGCAGTGAGGGACAGTGGCGTAACGATCGCGGTCGCGGGTGCGACGGGGCCCGGAGCTATAAGGGGCCCACGCCATCAGCCGCCCCCTGTGCCTGTCGATCGCAGCGCCGGGTGCCCGCTTCACATGAATGTGCGTCCCGGAGGACACATCAATGTGACAGCGCAGGAGATCGGGACGGTGTGTCAGGGGGAGAGGGGAGCCTCCTACTTCCTGCCGTTGCTCCTACCTCTCACCTCCTCTGACCTGCCAGCTTCCTGGCCTGCGTTCCACCGTGCCGCCTCCTCCCTCTTCCTACTTGATGCACAGTGCACGCAGGCCGGCGGCTCCTCTTCCTCCTTCTTCTGAGGCTTGACGCCTCAGTTTCTACAAGAGGAGCCGCCGGAGCAACGAGGGAACCAGGGGAGGTAAGTAAAGTTTTTTTTATTTTTAATAATTAGTGCAGTATATGGCCAGAGGATTGGGGGCAGGGGTCATAAGGCTGCACATAATACTGCCCTACATGGGATAAAAGGCTGCACATAATACTGCCCTACATGGGGTAAAAGGCTGCACATAATACTGCCCTACATGGGATAAAAGGCTGCACATAATACTGCCCTACATGGGATAAAAGGCTGCACATAATACTGCCCTACATGGGGTAAAAGGCTGCACATAATACTGCCCTACATGGGGTAAAAGGCTGCACATAATACTGCCCTACATGGGATAAAAGGCTGCACATAATACTGCCCTACATGGGATAAAAGGCTGCACATAATACTGCCCTACATGGGATAAAAGGCTGCACATAATACTGCCCTACATGGGATAAAAGGCTGCACATAATACTGCCCTACATGGGATAAAAGGCTGCACATAATACTGCCCTATATGTGAGAAGGCTGCATATATAATACTGCACTATATGGAAAGTTATGAGCCTGCACTATATGGTAGGTTTTGGTCCTGCATCATATGGAGAGTTTTTAGACTGTATTATACTATAATAATATAATAAAGCTTTATTTATATAGCGCCAACATATTCCGCAGCGCTTTACAATGTAGGGTTAGAGTACAGAAAATATAATACAGTAAGTAATTACAATAGAGAACAAATAAAGTACAATAATTGGATACAAAACAATAGGCATAAAATCAATGTGAAAAAAAATACAATAAATAAAGCAAGAAATGAAGGTGACCCTGGTCAGAAGAGCTTACAATCTACAACGGGATAGGGGTTGTACAAGGTACAGGGGCTTATTGCACTGATGGTCCAGGCATCTTGAGGAAATGGGGCATAGGGCTAAGCTTACATGGATGGTCATGAGACAGTCTGTGTAGACCTATATGGTTTGGTGGAGTTTGTAGAAGAGTAATGTCCAGAGGGATAGCCCATTCACTGTCTACAGTACAATGGACTTCTATTAGGGAGTATGATAGGCCGCCTTAAAAAGATGCGTCTTTAGGGATTGTCTGAAGCCATGCAAGTTGTGGATAGTCCTGATTTCTTTGGGTAAAGCATTCCAGAGGTTTGGTGCAGCTCTGGAAAAGTCTTGGAGACGGGAGTGGGAGGATCGGATTAGTGCAGATGTTAGTTGAAGGTCATTTGAGGAACGTAGAGAACGGGTGGGGTGATAGACAGAGATGAGGGAGGAGAGGTAGGGGGGTGCTGCTCTGTGAAGAGCTTTGTGGGTGAGAACAAGCAATTTGAATTTGATCCTGTAGTGTACGGGCAGCCAGTGCAATGACTGGCACAGAGCAGAAGCGTCTGAGTAACGATTGGCCAGATGGGTGATCCTGGCTGCTGCATTAAGGATGGACTGGAGAGGAGAAAGTCTGGTGAGGGGGAGGCCGCTTAATAGAGAGTTGCAATAGTCAAGGCGGGAATGGATTAGGGCCACGGTGAGGGTTTTTGTTGTTTCCAGGGTGAGAAAGGGGCGGACTCTAGAGATATTCTTCAGGTGTAAGCGACATGAGCGGACGAGACATTGTGTGTGGGAGGAGAAGGAGAGATCGCTGTCAAACATAACACCCAGACAGCGAGCCTGCTGCCTAGGCATTATTGTAGTGCCGCATACTGAGAGAGAGATGTCCGATTTAGGGAGGTTAGTGGATGGGGGGAGCAGAAGAAGTTCAGTTTTGGAAAGGTTGAGTTTCAAATAGAGAGTGGACATGATATTGGAAACTGCAGCTAGACAGTCATTGGTGTTCTTTACTACCGCAGGGGTAAGGTCAGGGGCTGAAGTGTATAATTGTGTGTCATCAGCATAAAGATGGTACTGAAAGCCAAATCTGCTGATGGTCTGTCCAATCGGGGCCGTGTAGAGAGAGAAGAGAAGAGGGCCAAGGACTGAACCCTGAGGGACCCCAATAGTGAGAGGAAGAGAAGAAGTGGAGCCAGAGAATGATACACTGAAAGAACGGTCAGAAAGATAGGAGGAACCAGGAGAGAGCCGTGTCCTTTATACCAATGGAGTGCAGCATAGAGAGTAGGAGATAGTGGTCAACAGTGTCAAAGGCTGCAGAGAGATCAAGAAGGATAAGCAGAGAGCGGTCACCATTACGTGTTGCTGTCAGAAGGTCATTGGTCACTTTGATGAGGGCAGTTTCTGTAGAGTGAAGGTGGCGGAAGCCAGACTGTAATGGGTCTAGAAGAGAGTGAGCGGAGAGATAACGGGTGAGGCGGGAGTAGACCAGGTGCTCCAGGAGTTTAGAGATGAAGGGGAGATTGGAGACTGGTCTGTAGTTATTTGTGCAGGATGGGTCAAGAGTGGTTTTACTTTAATAATGGAGTAATGATCGAGTGTTTGAAGGAGGAGGGGAAGATGCCAGAAGAGAGGGAGAGATTGAAGATTTTGGTTAGATGAGTGGTGACGACTGGAGAGAGAGACTGGAGTAGGTGTCAGGGAATGGGGTCAGTAGTGCATGTGGTGGGACGAGAGGGAGAAAGGAGCCTGGAGACTTCTTCTTCTACTATATGGAGAGTATTGAGGCTGCACTATATGGAGTGCTATGAGGCTGTATTATGCTATATGGAGGGTCTATGAGGCTGCATTATACTATGTGGAGAGTATTGAGGCTGCACTATATGGAACATTGTGAGACTGCACTATATGGAGTGCTATGAGGCTGTAGTATGCTATATGGAGGGTCTGTGAGGCCTTATCTATACTATATGGAGTGCTATGAGGCTGTAGTATGCTATATGGAGGGTCTGTGAGGCCTTATCTATACTATATGGAGAGCTATGAGGCTGCATTATACTATATGGAGAGGATATGAGACTGCATTATACTATATGAAGAGGTTATGAGGCTGTATTATGCTATAAGGAGGGCTATGAGGCTGTATTGTGATATATTGAGGGATGTGAGGTTGCTTTATATTATATGGAGGATAATGGGGGTTCATTATAATAATTGAATGACTATAGTGGCTACCTTATGAATTGAGTACTATGGGATGCATTATAATACATAGAGGACTATGGGGGTACATTGTAATATATGGAGGAATATGGGGATGCATTATAATAATTAGAAGACTATGGTGACTGGAGGAGGCGGGCCATATAAACTAGGATGGGGGACATATACAGTGTTGGCCAAAAGTATTGACACCCCTGCAATTCTGTCAGATAATACTAAGTTTCTTCCTGAAAATGATTGCAATCACAAATTCTTTGCTATTATTATCTTCATTTAATTTGTCTTCAATGAAAAAACACAAAAGAGAATTGTCCTAAAGCCAAATTGGATCTAATTCCACCAAACATAAAAAAGGGGGTGGACAAAAGTATTGGCACTGTTAGAAAAATCATGTGATGCTTCTGTAATTAGTGTAATTAACAGCACCTGTAACTTACCTGTGGCACCTAACAGGTGTTGGCAATAACTAAATCACACTTGCAGCCAGTTGACATGGATTAAAGTTGACTCCACCTCTGTCCTGTGTCCTTGTGTGCACCACATTGAGCATGGAGGAAAGAAAGAAGACCAAAGAACTGTCTGAGGACTTGAGAAACCAAATTGTGAGGAAGCATGAGCAATCTCAAGGCTACAAGTCCATCTCCAAAGACCTGAATGTTCCTGTGTCTACCGTGCGCAGTGTCATCAAGAAGTGTAAAGCCCATGGCACTGTGGCTAACCTCCCTAGATGTGGACGGAAAAGAAAAATTGAGAAGAGATTTCAACACAAGATTGTGCGGATGGTGGATAAAGAACCTCGACTAACATCCAAACAAGTTCAAGCTGCCCTGCAGTCCGAGGGTGCAACAGTGTCAACCCGTACTATCCGTCGGCATCTGAATGAAAAGGGACTGTATGGTAGGAGACCCAGGACAATGACCCAAAACACACTTCAAAAAGCTCTAGAAAATGGTGTGAGAGAAAGCACTGGAGACTTGTAAGGTGGCAGCAATGAGTCCAGACCTGAATCCCATAGATCACCTGTGGAGAGATCTAACAATGGCAGTTTGGAGAAGGCGCCTTCACATATCAGGGACCTGGAGCAGTTTGCCAAAGAAGAATGGTGTAAAATTCCAGCAGAGCATTGTAAGAAACTCATTGATGGTTACCGGAAGCGGGTGATCGCAGTTATTTTGGCTAAAGGTTGTGCAACCAAGTATTAGGCTGAGGGCGCCAATACTTTTGTCCGGACCATTTTTGGAGTTTTGTGTGAAATGATCAATGTTTTGCTTTTTGCTTCATTCTCTTTTGTGTTTTTTCATTGAAGACAAATTAAATGAAGATAATAATAGCAAAGAATTTGTGATTGCAATCATTATCAGGAAGAAACGGAGGATTATCTGACAGAATTGCAGGGGTGTCAATACTTTTGGCCATGACTGTATAAAGCTGAATGTATGTATGTCTGTGTGTGTGTATATCCGGGATTGGCATCTGCACTGTCGCAACTACAGCCACAAAATTTTGCAGTCACATGTCTGGACCCCGGGAGCGTCATAGGCTATGTTGTGAGGCGACTTTTTAACCCCACGCGTTCCAGTTCACCAAACAATTTTGCCCCTATCTACATAATGGGGAAAAAGTGACAGTTACCAGTTGACAGTTGTGCATGAGGGGCTTAATGACATCACCAAAGACTAACAGCACATACCAGCATATAGTCACTAAGGTGGGGCCCCAACATGGGATATTCACCACACACGGGGACATGTATACACACCACACGTACACAAAGAGTAACAGCAAGTGTATAGTCGCTAAGGTGCAGCCCCAACATTGGATACTCACCACGCACCCGAACACACACACACCACAAAGAGACACACACACCACAGAGACACCCCCCCCCACAGGGACACACAAACACACCACAAAGAGACACACAACACAGAGACACAGCCAAAGAAGAATGGTGTAAAATTCCAGCAGAGCATTGTAAGAAACTCATTGATGGTTACCGGAAGCGGCTGATCGCAGTTATTTTGGCTAAAGGTTGTGCAACCAAGTATTCTACACCTCCAGCTCCCTGCTGCTGCCTCTCTGCCCCTCCACACCTCCAGCTCACTGCTGCTGCCTCTCTGCCCCTCCACACCTCCAGCTCCCTGCTGCTGCCTCTCTGCCCCTCCACACCTCCAGCTCCCTGCTGCTGCCTCTCTGCCCCTCCACACCTCCAGCTCCCTGCTGCTGCATCTGCCCCCTCCACACCTCCAGCTCTCTGCTGCTGCCTCTCTGCCCCTCCACACCTCCAGCTCCCTGCTGCTGCCTCTCTGCCCCTCCACACCTCCAGCTCACTGCTGCTGCCTCTCTGCCCCTCCACACCTCCAGCTCCCTGCTGCTGCCTCCCTGCCCCCTCCACACCTCCAGCTCTCTGCTGCTGCCTCTCTGCCCCTCCACACCTCCAGCTCCCTGCTGCTGCCTCCCTGCCCCCTCCACACCTCCAGCTCCCTGCTGCTGCCTCTCTGCCCCTCCACACCTCCAGCTCCCTGCTGCTGCCTCTCTGCCCCTCCACACCTCCAGTTCACTGCTGCTGCCTCTCTGCCCCTCCACACCTCCAGTTCACTGCTGCTGCCTCTCTGCCCCTCCACACCTCCAGCTCCCTGCTGCTGCCTCTCTGCCCCTCCACACCTCCAGCTCCCTGCTGCTGCCTCCCTGCACCTCCACACCTCCAGCTCCCTGCTGCTGCCTCTTTGCCCCCTCCACACCTCCAGCTCCCTGCTGCTGCCTCTCTGCCCCTCCACACCTCCAGCTCCCTGCTGCTGCCTCTCTGCCCCTCCACACCTCCAGCTCCCTGCTGCTGCCTCTCTGCCCCTCCACACCTCCAGCTCCCTGCTGCTGCCTCTCTGCACCTCCACACCTCCAGCTCCCTGCTGCTGCCTCTCTGCCCCTCCACACCTCCCGCTCTCTGCTGCTGCCTCTCTGCCCCTCCACACCTGCAGCTCCCTGCTGCTGCCTCTCTGCCCCCTCCACACCTCCAGCTCCCTGCTGCTGCCTCTCTGCCCCTCCACACCTGCAGCTCCCTGCTGCTGCCTCTCTGCCCCCTCCACACCTCCAGCTCCCTGCTGCTGCCTCTCTGCCCCCTCCACACCTCCAGCTCTCTGCTGCCTCACTGCCACCCCCACACCTCCAGCTCCCTGCTGCTGCCTCTCTGCCCCTCCACACCTCCAGCTCCCTGCTGCTGCCTCCCTGCCCCCTCCACACCTCCAGCTCTCTGCTGCCTCCCTGCACCTCCACACCTCCAGCTTCCTGCTGCTGCCTCTCTGCCCCTCCACACCTCCAGCTCCCTGCTGCTGCCTCCCTGCCCTTCCACACCTCCAGCTCCCTGCTGCTGCCTCTCTGCCCCCTCCACACCTCCAGCTCTCTGCTGCCTCTCTGCCCCCTCCACACCTCCAGCTCCCTGCTGCTGCCTCTCTGCCCCTCCACACCTCCAGCTCCCTGCTGCTGCCTCTCTGCCCCCTCCACACCTCCAGCTCCCTGCTGCTGCCTATCTGCCCCCTCCACACCTCCCGCTCTCTGCTGCTGCCTCTCTGCCCCTCCACACCTGCAGCTCCCTGCTGCTGCCTCTCTGCCCCTCCACACCTCCAGCTCTCTGCTGCTGCCTCTCTGCCCCTCCACACCTGCAGCTCTCTGCTGCTGCCTCTCTGCCCCCTCCACACCTCCAGCTCCCTGCTGCTGCCTCTCTGCTCCTCCACACCTCCAGCTCTCTGCTGCTGCCTCTCTGCCCCTCCACACCTGCAGCTCCCTGCTGCTGCCTCTCTCGCCCCCTCCACACCTCCAGCTCTCTGCTGCCTCCCTGCACCTCCACACCTCCAGCTCCCTGCTGCTGCCTCCCTGCCCCCTCCACACCTCCAGCTCTCTGCTGCCTCTGCCCTCGCACCACTCCTACCTCTTGTCACACTCCACTGCTGCTGCCTCCTGCCCCCTCCACACCTCCAGCTCCCTGCTGCTGCCTCCCTGCCCCTTTCCACACCTCCAGCTCTCTCTGCCTCGCTGCCCCACTCCCTGCGCCCTGCCCTCCACACCTCCAGCTCCTCTGCTGCCTCCCTGCACCTCCACACCTCCAGCTCTGCTGCTGCCTCTCTCTCACAGCCTCTGCCCTCTCCCATCCACACCTCCAGCTCCCCTGCTGCTGCCCCCACCTCCAGCTCCCTGCCCCCTCCCACCCTCCACTACTCTGCTGCTGCCTCTCTGCACCTCCACACCTCCAGCTCTCCTGCTGCCTGCCTACTCTCTGCTCGCCTCTCCTCCACACCTCCAGCTCCCTGCTGCTGCCTCTCTGCCCCTCCACACCTCCAGCTCCCTGCTGCTGCCTCTCTGCCCCCCCCCCTCTCTCACCCCCAGCTCCCTGTCTGCTGCTGCCTCCTGCCCCTCCACACCTCCAGCTCCCTGCTGCTGCCTCCTGCCCTCCACACCTCCAGCTCCTGCTGCTGCCTCTCTGCCCCTCCACACCTCCAGCTCCCTGCTGCTGCCTCTGCCCCTCCACACCTCCAGCTCCCTGCTGCTGCCTCTCTGCACCTCCACATCCTCCGCCTCTCTGCTGCTGCCTCTCTGCCCTCCACACCTCCAGCTCCCTGCTGCTGCCTCTCTGCCCCCTCCACACCTCCAGCTCTCTGCTGCCTCATCTGCCACCCCCACACCTCCAGCTCCCTGCTGCTGCCTCTCTGCCCCTCCACACCTCCAGCTCCCTGCTGCTGCCTCTCCCTGCCCCCTCCACACCTCCAGCTCCCTGCTGCCTCCACTGCACCTCCACACCTCCAGCTTCCTGCTGCTGCCTCTCTGCCCCCTCACACACCTCCAGCTCCCTGCTGCTGCCTCCCTGCCCTTCCACACCTCCAGCTCCCTGCTGCTGCCTCTCTGCCCCCCTCCACACCTCCAGCTCTCTGCTGCCTCTCTGCCCCCCTCCACACCTCCAGCTCCCTGCTGCTGCCTCTCTGCCCCTCCACACCTCCAGCTCCCTGCTGCTGCCTCTCTGCCCCCTCCACACCTCCAGCTCCCTGCTGCTGCCTATCTGCCCCCTCCACACCTCCAGCTCCCTGCTGCTGCCTCCCTGCCCTTCCACACCTCCAGCTCCCTGCTGCTGCCTCCCTGCCCCTCCACACCTCCAGCTCCCTGCTGCTGCCTCTCTGCCCCCTCCACACCTCCAGCTCCCTGCTGCTGCCTCTCTGCCCCTCCACACCTCCCGCTCCCTGCTGCTGCCTCTCTGCCCCTCCACACCTCCAGCTCCCTGCTGCTGCCTCTCTGCCCCCTCCACACCTCCACTCCCTGCTGCTGCCCTCTCTGCCCCTCCACACCTCCAGCTCCCTGCTGCTGCCTCTCTGCCCCTCCACACCTCCAGCTCTCTGCTGCCTCACTGCCACCCCCACACCTCCAGCTCCCTGCTGCTGCCTCTCTGCCCCTCCACACCTCCAGCTCCCTGCTGCTGCCTCTCTGCCCCTCCACACCTCCAGCTCCTGCTGCTTGCCTCCCTGCCCCTCCACACCTCCAGCTCCTGCTGCTGCCTCTCTGCCCCTCCACACCTCCAGCTCCCTGCTGCTGCCTCCTGCCCCCTCCACACCTCCAGCTCCTGCTGCTGCCTCCTGCCCCTCCACACCTCCAGCTCCCTGCTGCTGCCTCTCTGCCCCTCACACTCCAGCCCCTGCTGCTCCAGCTCCCTGCTCGCCTCCACACCTCCAGCTCTCTGCTGCCTCCTGCCCCCACACCTCCAGCTCCTGCTGCTGCCTCTCTGCCCCTTCCACACCTCCAGCTCCCTGCTGCTGCCTCCCTGCCCCTCCACACCTCCAGCTCCTCTGCTGCCTCTCTGCCCTCCACACCTCCAGCTCCCTGCTGCTGCCTCTCTGCCCCTCCACACCTCCAGCTCCCTGCTGCTGCCTCCCTGCCCCCCCTCCACCTCCTGCTCTCTCCTGCACCTCACACACCTCAGCTCCTGCTGCTGCCTCTCTGCCCCTCCACACCTCCAGCTCCCTGCTGCTGCCTCCCTGCCCCTCCACACCTCCAGCTCCCTGCTGCTGCCTCCCTGCCCCTCCACACCTCCAGCTCTCTGGCTGCCTCCCTGCCACCTCCACACCTCCAGCTCCTGCTGCTGCCTCTCTGCCCCTCCACACCTCCAGCTCCCTGCTGCTGCCTCCCTGCCCCCTCCACACCTCCAGCTCTCTGCTGCCTCCCTGCACCTCCACACCTCCAGCTCTCTGCTGCTGCCTCTCTGCCCCTCCACACCTCCAGCTCCCTGCTGCTGCCTCCCTGCCCCTCCACACCTCCAGCTCCCTGCTGCTGCCTCTCTGCCCCTCCACACCTCCAGCTCCCTGCTGCTGCCTCCCTGCCCCTCCACACCTCCAGCTCCCTGCTGCTGCCTCTCTGCCCCTCCACACCTCCAGCTCCCTGCTGCTGCCTATCTGCCCCCTCCGCTCTGGCAAACTTCTCCAGCTTGGAGATCACCTCCATCTTCCTCCTGTATGCAGCACTTGCCTCGGCCACCTCCCCCTCTGCTGACCCAGCTCCATCTTGGGTCCGGGTGCTCCCCTCCTTCCCCAACTCTCTCTGCCCCCTGTGCATCATCTGGGCCTCTATTGCAGCCTCCGGCGGGTTCCCAGGCCCTTAGCGATCTCGGACACTGGAGCAGCTGTCTCAGGCATGCGCCTTCGTTCAGCCCTGTATTTGGAGTGTGCAGACGTCCTCTCACGTGCTCTGCTAGGTCTCGCCCTCCTTGTGATGTTTAATATGAAAAATGTTTACATAGAAATTATTAAAAAAAGATAAAAGTCCAAAATGTTATTTGTAAACTGTAAACCATTTTTATGGAATGCACTGGAGATTCTAAGCACTTATATTACATGTTACCTGAGGTCATCAGTGACGGGGACACTTTGGGGACAATAATGGTAAGTCATTAAGTGAATCTTACAGTGGTCAGGGCACAGGGGATGTTATGGGAGACATGCTTGTGTAAGGCGGGGAGGAGACATGCTTGTGTAAGGCGGGGAGGAGACATGCTTGTGTAAGGCGGGGAGGAGACATGCTTGTGTAAGGCGGGGAGGAGACATGCTTGTGTAAGGCGGGGAGGAGACATGCTTGTGTAAGGCGGGGAGGAGACATGCTTGTGTATGGCGGGGAGGAGACATGCTTGTGTAAGGCGGGGAGGAGACATGCTTGTGTATGGCGGGGAGGAGACATGCTTGTGTAAGGCGGGGAGGAGACATGCTTGTGTAAGGCGGGGAGGAGACATGCTTGTGTAAGGCGGGGATGGCACAACGGGAAAAATAGGGGCGAGTACAAAGGAACAGCGACCACCATGAGGTTGTGGAACGCCTCAGTGTCCACAAGACTAAATGGCGACATTCTACGGGCAAACGGTCTGGAACTGTGCCCATGTTTGGGTCTACGGGTGGGTGAGGACTTACCCTGAGGTATTGACGGCTGAATGATATATTGGGACGCTCCCGCTGAAGATTTACTAAACCTACATTGGGGTCCAGGGAATAGAGATGCGCTGGTCATTGCTATAAGGTAATGGTCATTTATCTGATACATACATGATACATACATGATACATACATGATACATACATGATACATAGATGGGCGCTGTCTACTGTGTAACTGCACCTGTTTATTCACTGTACCTTTCCTTGTGTACCTACTTGACCTTTTGCATGTTCTGTGTTGTTGTCCCTATCAGGGTGAGGGGCCTTGGTTTTTCATCCATGTGTTTTGTATTTAATAAAGTATCTATGTTTCTATGACTCTTATGTGGTCACTGAGTTAGTAGGTTCCCTCCTGTTGTAACATTAGAGTTTAATTCATTAATAATAATAACTAGCTCTCCATGTATAAAAGAAAGTATCGTATTTTTCAGACTATAAGACGCACCCACATTTTAAAGGAGGAAAATAGGGGAAAAATTAAGCAAAAAATGTGGTTATAATGCACTGTTATGGGGGAGATCTACTGCTGACACTAATGTGGATAATGTTCCCATTATGGGCCCTTTCCAGGTAATATGTCCTCCATCCCAGATATGGCCACCCCATCCTGGTATATGGCCTAGTAACCTGCATATAGCCCCCATACTGGAATATAGTCTCCCCATCCTGATACATTACCTCCCATCCTGGATATGGCCCCCATTCTGGTATATTGCCCCTTATCCTGGATATAGCCCTTATACTTGGATATAACCTCTCCATTCTGCTACTGTGACGGTCATGTGGGCCGAGGCTGGATGAAGTAGGGTCCGAGCAGAATCCAGACATTCATCACCAGACTTTAACCCCTGGGGGAGGAGGAGATGTTGTTAATGATACTTGAGGGGCACCTGTACTGTATTGTGCTGTCAGAGCAGGAGGAGGAGGAGGGTGACTGTCAGGGTGAGGAGTGGGAGAACATAGAGGAACACCACGATATTGGAGACCACGATTGGTGTCAGCCCAGTGGCAGAGGAAAAGGTTCCATTGAGGCTTCCCACACAGACAGGGATTGCTACAACCACAACCAGCATTGTATCTTCAGCCATAGCTCAGCGATCGAGGGTCTGCAATTGACTCGGGCAGCAAGTCTTGCTTAGCCTCGCCCTTTTATTGATATTGCAAATGATGACCCAACTCATGTTATCTGCAAAATTTGCAATTAAAGAATCATTAGAGGTAAAAAGACAAGTAATTTGACTAGTGCATGCACCATAACTCACTGTGGGGATCTCACTGCACTAAAACATGGCCTAGCGGGTGTCACTAAGCGCGTGCTGCCACATCAGCCGCATCTGGGGCTTCTTCCTAATCTGTCACCATGGCAGAATCTCCACTTCTTTACCCGCTATAGTCAGGGTGAGGGAGAGCTCGTCAGATGTTACACACTTGCTATCTCACACCACATCTTTGTCAATCCACCATAACGTCTCTGCCAGCACCTCCCTAACAGTGCAGCAGTTTTTCGTGTACAATCTCCTCCGCCCTCTCTCAGTACAGCAGGTAGCCCTCGGTCATGCAGTTGTGGTCACATAAAAGATCACTTCCGCCAACACATCCCAAAGCTACGAAATTGAGCTTTACCGTATGAAATCTGTTGGCCACAGAAATGCTGCCTTTCCACCTGGTGGATACAGATGGCCGTGGCAGTCCTCCAGTACCAGATACCTGAGGAGCACCTGCGCATACTGTGTGTTCAGGGCAGGAAGAGGAGGACGGTGACTCTTAGGGCACCTTTACACGCCACAACCTCGGTGAGAAATCTGACCGGCAATCTGTAGTCCCGTCACAATTGCCGTGAAATTGACTTGAAATTGCGGCTTGTAATTGGGGAATCCGACGGCAACCAAAAAAGTTGCGCCTGATTCCGATTTCACAGCACTGCTCTAAAATCAGAGGCAATCATGAAGGGGAGATTCCCGGCTTTTGGCGTGTGAAAGGGCGATAGGGCTGGAATCAGCGTCACCTACTGATTTCCCGTAGGTGTGCCACAGCGTGCTGGAGTCCGCTCCCCGTCAGCGATGATTGGTGGGGGCTACTGTGTTTCTATTGGCTGTCCCGTCACAGAGCGCCATCTTTGAAGAGCTGTCCATTCACCACCACACAATGGCAATGGCGTCATGTATTAGCCAGTCTTCCTGCGCAGGCTGGCCAATCATAACGCTATTGCGTTGTCTAATCAGCGTGTTTGGGGTGCGGAATACACAACTCTGTCACGCCTATGTACTTGCGGCACTAACCATGTACGCCCACATTCCTTTGAGGATTGCGGCGTGTGAAGCGGCGATGGGACTCTACCCGTTGTTTCCCGCAGTTTGTGTCGCAACCTCTGGGGAGACACGTCGCCTTAGGTTGTGGGTGAAATTGCGGCGTCTGAAAGCGCCTTCGGCGTTCGGAGGCAACCATGAAAAACGTGCACGCGCATGTTAGGTTGCCTCCGATCGCCACCAAAAGTTGTAGCGTGTAAAAGTGCCCTTAAGGTACCTTTACACGCGGCAACTTTTCTAGGAATTTCACTGGCACTAAATGATTATTTTCTCCTACCTTTCCCAAAGCGAAGAGCTGGAACCTCATTATCTCCAATTTGTTGGCGATGGAAATTCTGCCTTCCCACCTGGCGGATTCAGTTTCCGAAAGTTAATGGCCGTCGCAGCCCCCCACAGTACGAGTTGCCCAGTCGCCATTACTTCTCTAAGAAAGCTGTGCCTGCACTACACCAACATATCAGACAACATCACCGCTTCCTTGAGAAACTGTGTGTGTGACAGGGTGCATTTCACCACTGACCCCTGGACGAGCAAGGATGACCAGGGGCATTACATCTCCCTCATTGGCCAATGGGTGACTCTGGTGGCTGCGGGGGCAGATGGGGAATGGGCTGCTTGAAAACCCCAAGGCTTGCAAACAAACCTCTGTATTTACCATTTCCAACACTGCTTCTGCTTCCACCTCCTCTAGGGCCTCCAGCCGCGCCCTCAACCTCTCCCTTAATGTTCCAACAGTGCAGTGAGAATCCACAGCTCTGCCGGGGCGCACCGCCATCAGGCAGTGTTGAAATGAAAACGCCTTGAAGATCGACGCTGAAGAGCTACGCAGGCTGAGTGTGAGAAATACATAGAGTAAAGACATTTCCCGGCACTCACAGCTTCAATCAGGTCCTTTCCTCCACAAAATTAAGAGAAAAAAATAAAGAGGCAAAGACTGAAGCTGTGGCGCCGGGAAATGTCTTTATTCTACACTTAGGTCCTAGCACTTAGCACTTAGGTCCTAGCACTTAGCACTTAGGTCCTAGCACTTAGCACTTAGGTCCTAGCACTTAGCACTTAGGTCCTAGCACTTAGGTCCTAGCACTTAGCACTTAGGTCCTAGCACTTAGCACTTAGGTCCTAGCACTTAGAACTTAGGTCCTAGCACTTAGGTCCTAGCACTTAGCACTTAGGTCCTAGCACTTAGCACTTAGGTCCTAGCACTTAGGTCCTAGCACTTAGCACTTAGGTCCTAGCACTTAGCACTTAGGTCCTAGCACTTAGGTCCTAGCACTTAGCACTTAGGTCCTAGCACTTAGCACTTAGGTCCTAGCTATGTATTTCCATTCCACAGGCCCCACGGGTACTGGGAAGAGGGCGGATCACCTGTTGGAACTGAGCTTGAGCAATGGCTGTATCCACTGAACCTGGAGCCAGTCAAGGCCATGTGCAATAAAAGTACAGACTGTGTGGCACCCCTCACACACGGCACATGACTTACATCCTGAACTTGGAGCAATTTCTACACTGTGTGCTCACGTCCACCCGCACCCTGCGGCTCATCGATTTGCATCGCTACAGAGGTCTCTGAACCTTCCGGTCAACTGGTTGATTTGCGATTTACCAATACGGTGGAATTCTACTCAGCGCATGTTGCAGCGACTGTGGCAGCATGGACAAGCTGTGGTGCGCTATGTCCTACCGAATCACTAACGCGATCCGGAGGTGGGTGAATTCATGACTGTGGAGTGGGCACAGATCAAGGATCTCTGCTCCGTCCTGAAGTTTTGACGTAGATACTTAGATGGTTGGTGCTGTTAATGCCATCATTAGCATCACTGTTCTGATCATCTACATCAGGGGCGGGGAACCTTTTTCCGCCAAGGGCCATTTGGAAATTTCTACCATCCTTCGGGGCCGCCAAAAATGATCAGTTTGAAAATTACCCTGCAATATTTGATTAAGCAATGAACTCACCCCTATTGTGGTGGGTGGAGCTGCTTATATTTGACGTGGCTGCTTTTTCCAGGTTTGCTAGGGCTGTAGACATTATAGGAGAGGCTGAGACCATAGAGATCACTAAGAAGGAGGCTCACGGTACCGGAAAAACTGTTACTCAAGGTGCAGAAGGAACAAATGGAGGAGGATAAGGAGGAAGAGCTAGTGGGCACAGAACAGTCAAGAGATGAAGAATTTGATGCCCCTTCTGCTGTCTGAGGTTGGCGGGAGAGGAAAAAGAAATCCCCATTGTTAACCCGCCAACAACACAAGGACTTACCCTTTCTGGATTCCTCTGGCTGTCCCTATCCCTCCACTGATGCTCCTTATCCAGATCCTTGGACCTCTCGCTCCTCTCCCCTCGGTATCACTGTTCCTCTTAGGTCTGACCCGTGCCGGGTCAATCCCTGTTAAGGGGTTCACGCGCCGATGCTCCTTCAGGGGAATTCTGTGTTTCAGCCCAGGTGTTTCTCCCTTGTGGGTTCTCCTGTCCAAGTTTCTCAATAAAGTATTGCAATTTATCACATGTCCTCGTCTGGATGGTTCCTCGGGTTCGGCTACCACAGTGTCCTCTGTGGTCTAGTGGGTCCACTAATCCTGCTCTGCCTACATTGGCATGACACTTGCATACAAACTGCTTTTCCCCAAGACACCAGGGACAACATTAAGGTAAGCGGCATCTGCTGTGACAATTAGAATATAGAAATATTTCCGCTAAGCAAAAAGATTAAAATGGATACACTTAGTTTTATGAATATGGCCATATTAGAGACACTTAGTTTTATGAATATGGCCATATTAGAGACACTTAGTTTTATGAATATGGCCATATTAGAGACACTTAGTTTTATGAATATGGCCATATTAGAGACACTTAGTTTTATGAATATGGCCATATTAGAGACACTTAGTTTTATGAATATGGCCATATTAGAGACACTTAGTTTTATGAATATGGCCATATTAGAGACACTTAGCTTTATGAATATGGCCATATTAGAGACACTTAGTTTTATGAATATGGCCATATTAGAGACACTTAGTTTTATGAATATGGCCATATTAGAGACACTTAGTTTTATGAATATGGCCATATTAGAGACACTTAGTTTTATGAATATGGCCATATTAGAGACACTTAGTTTTATGAATATGGCCATATTAGAGACACTTAGTTTTATGAATATGGCCATATTAGAGACACTTAGTTTTATGAATATGGCCATATTAGAGACACTTAGTTTTATGAATATGGCCATATTAGAGACACTTAGCTTTATGAATATGGCCATATTAGAGACACTTAGTTTTATGAATATGGCCATATTAGAGACACTTAGTTTTATGAATATGGCCATATTAGAGACACTTAGTTTTATGAATATGGCCATATTAGAGACACTTAGTTTTATGAATATGGCCATATTAGAGACACTTAGCTTTATGAATATAGCCACATCAATAAACCGCCCAGTTACCACATCAAGGTATGTGTCTTGGATCGGGTCCCTACCTTTCTTTCTCAGCCTCAATCTGGGTTAAAAACCTCTTTAATAGGCGAACTGGAAAAAACTCATAGCAGAGAACAATAGCAACACGGGCCACAAAGGCGGGGCGAGGTGCACAACAGAGGATGTGAACCCATTACACAAATTAGAATAAAACTGCAGAACTCAATCCTGTGAGTGTGCACAGGTGCAACGCAAAACACGGTAATTACAACACAAAATAAACGGGCGTCTGCTATGACAATTAGAATATAGTGAAACCTTGATTTACGAGCATAATCTGTTCTGGGAATGTGCTTCAATGTCATTCAAATCACTTCTATATCAAAGAATTTTTCCCATAAGAAATAATTGAAACACCGATGATTCGTTTCACAGCCCAAAAATATCTACTGTATTCATATATATGAACATATACAACTGTAACATTATTACATCCCCTACAGCCCCCAATTTCCCCATCATCCCTCTGCAGCCCCAATCTACTCCTAATCCCCTTGCAGCCCCCATCATCTAACTTGTCAGGGTGATGGGAAAGTTGTATCACTGGCCTTTCAGTATAACAGGAAAGAGTTGTCCCAAGCCAGTAGAGCTGAAGGAAAGCTAACGTTATCCCCAGGAAGACAGCCGTCCTAGTTGCTGTCACCTGTGGACTAAGGGGCGGGAATGCAGGCAATGCACCGCTTTCAGTGCCCTTACTCTGTCGAGGGATAACCCAACCTGTGTCTGACCCAGAACAGGTCCCAGGGGGTTCCTGTCAAAGTGAGGCCTTAGCATCGCTTATGGCTCCCCCCTAGCCAGGGGTTTGGGACTGCACTACCGGTGAGTGCCAGTCCTGAGGTGTGGAGCCACCTCGTGGAAATGCCCATCTCCGCAACCAAAGGAGGGTACTGTGAGATCCAGGGAGGAAGGTGGCCTACTCCATGATGAAAAAGGAATGTCCAGCAATTGTATGGCCCTGCAGCGTCTGCAGCCATACTTGTACGGACGCCACTTCATCGTAGAGATGGACCACAACCCCCTCAGCGGTTACACAGTCTCTGGGACGAATGGGAGTCTGCTACTTTGGAGCCTTGCGCTACAGCAATACAACTTCACCATTCACAAGAGGGGCCGTGACCACGGTAACACTGATGGGCTATCCCACCGAGGGGTGGTAGCAGACGGGAGTACGGGGAAACACAGGAATGTGCTGTCCCCTATCACCTTCTAAAGGAGGAAAGTGTAAGGAATAAGGCATATTCTGACCTATTCCTACAGTAGCCATTTTGTCAGATGCTACCATATTTACTCACTCCAAGAAGAGCCTCCACCTTTTTGGCCTGAGGTTTAATCAATCTCCTGGAATATGTTAATGAACTTGAGGAAATTATCTACCTGGCCACTCAATGGGGCTTCCGTATAAGTGAAACTAGTGACATTTCTCATTATAAGGAGGAAACTAGCTGCATTGTGTGTAGTGCCCCAGGGGGCGAGAAGGTAATCTTGAGGAGGAAAACATATTCTCACCTCTGATAAGAGAAAATGAGAGCATGACTCCTGCAGACTGTATGGGAATGGTGTCCTGAAATCCAAACTCCCCGACTCCAGAATCATTTTTCCAAATTGTGAATGCTTGATACGTGTTTGCAATCTACAACTCACACCGCTGGAATTGTGAAGTCCAGATGCACCCAGCTACTTCTCCCAATCCTTTCTAGCACTCCCCGTTGAGCAGATACATAGAATGGAAAGTAGAGGCCAGCTAGACAACTAGTGTTTGGGCCTTGATCCCACCGGGTCCGATGGTACACCTCAGACCTCCAGGTGGAAAGTTATGACCCATAGTAACTTTTAAATATGTCATATCACAGCCCAGGGGGTGGGAACTGCAGGACATCCCAGGGGCAGGAGATGGACGGGAGAGGGGCAGGCCTCATACAGTATAAAAATGGCCAACCTCTGCTGGATATTGGTATTCTACTGAAGAGGCATTATTCCATCACAAGTCAGAGTATACTGCAGGAACAAGGTTGGCTCCACGCTGCCCCTTGTGGCGCCACCAAGGAACCGGTAAGTGATCGCATTTACCCATTTATCTATTATTTGCATATCTGACAGTAATATATATATCTGCATAATGCCCATAAATATTAATATTTAATGTGCCAATAGGGCGATTAAATATATAAATTTAATGTTGAGTTGCTCTTTATCTTGATCATGAATCCTGACGTCCGTGTGCCCATTAAACGTTAACGCTACCTGGGTTGGATTCTGACCCAATGTGAGCTCAATCATGCACTGAACTGGTGGCAGCACTTGGTGCTCGTTGAGTCAGGGCCTCTGTCAGTGACATTATATGTAGAGATGAGCGATGTTCGATTCGAATAGTTCGCCAATCTAAAATTCGAGTTGATTTTGGCCCTATTCGAGTCATTCACCGAATTCGAACAATTTGGTTCAAATTTGGCGAATTTCGAACATGTTCGATTTTGGTTCGAAAATGCGGCAGATGCAGTCAGAAAACCGCATCTGCCGCATTTTCAGCCAAAATAAACATCTAATAAGTGTTAAAAATAAAAAAATAATTAATGCTCACCTGTCCGCGGTCCACCAAAGCCTCCGGTATGGTCCTGTGTCTTACAGGACCTGTGGTGACGTCAGTTCTCGCGGGAACTCCGGTCACATGACGTCACCACAGGTCCTGGAAGCACAGGACCTTGCTGGAAAGCTTAAAATAAATATTTTTATGTTTCGGACACTTTCTTTAAGTAAAAGTTACTTAAAGAAAGTGTCCGAAACATAAAAATATCTATTTTAAGCTTTCCAGCAAGGTCCTGTGCTTCCAGGACCTGTGGTGACGTCATGTGACCGGAGTTCCCGCGAGAACTGACGTCACCACAGGTCCTGTAAGACACAGGTCCATACAGGAGGCTTCGGTGGACCGCGGACAGGTGAGCATTATTTTTTTATTTTTTACACTTTATTTGACTTTATTTCACTTCCACAATGTATGTATATACATTGTAGAAGTGAAACAGCCCCACAATCCTGGTTTTTTCGTGTTCCGGGATGTTCGACGGTGTTCGTCGAGCATTTGACCAACATTCGTAGAACACCCCGTCGATTCGGCGAATCGAATCAAACACGAACGGCGGGGTGGTGGCTCATCTCTAATTATATGCGCTCTTGGTCACGGTCTGGAAGGCCTATATCACACTCACTGATCGGCGCCTTGATAAACCGGCACTAACAGAGCAGCTGCGGTCCCTCTTTTATCCTCAGGCAGTTCTCTGACTGGCCTGAGTTTAGCAAGAGGCGCCATAGACCTGCCAGGTTTGGTGGCAAATTCATCACACAGAGTAGGAGTGAATGGAGGGCTGAGGATGTGAGTGATCAAGGCATGTTTAAAGCATGAGGGAAAGCCGCTAGTTGTTAGTGATAGGTTGGGATGAAGACTGAAGTGAGGCTTGGGATAGGGTGTGACGGTAGGGTAAACAGGTAGTGAGATGTGATCTAGAGAGTACGGAGGAAAGTATTTCTTTGATAATGGTAGAGAAACTGGGTTTGGAGGAAAAGGGCTGAGTAGTTATGAGGTGGGCCGGGGGGGCCATAGGCCAAAGTGTTCTCGAATGTTGTCAATCTTCTGTTTGGAGAATGAGGCAAAGTCTTCAATTGAGATTAGAGATGGAGGAGGTGCTGGGGGAAGGAGCTGGGGCGGACTGGCCCAGGTGGCAGGGGGACAAGTGCCCCCTGGGCTGGTGGTATGGTAGCCCCCACCTAGGGCTGCCCACCCACAGAAACGGCCCGCCCCCCCGGACCTCACTTCAGGGCTGGCGGGACTGTGATGGACTGCCGAAAACTTCCGACAGCACCCCCCCCCCGGTCCTCACCTAAAGGCCGGCGGGACTGTGTTGGGCTGCCGAAAATTTCCGACAGTACCCCCCCCCCCCCTTCCGGTCCTCACCCGAGGGCTGGGGGAAAAAAATTGCCACCCGGGATTTGCGGCGCTAGCCAGCCCCTGGGAAGGAGCAATGATGGATAGCTGTTTAGGGTTGTGTGAGGCAAGGAGGATATGAGAGAAGTAGATTTGTTTTGCAGACGTTATTGTGAACTTGACATTGTTGGGAGTATTTCTGAGTGATGAAATGCCCGTTGGAGCGTGATCTCTGCCATCTCTGCTCAGCCGGAGTCCATTTGTCCAGCTGGTGCTCCGGGGTGGTCTGTTGATTGTGCAACTGATTCTATAGCGGCAAACATTGCGGCATTACACGATGTGGCAGCGGTATCGGAATCTTGTAAGGATCCTATGTCTGCGAGAGGGTGAAGGGACTCGGAAAGAGTGTGTAGATCGAGAGATTTCTGTGAGAATATCTAGATTGTGAATTTGGGGTTGTGCATTAGGAATGGAGAGAGAAGAGACTATAAGCAGGTTGTGGTCAGACAAGGGAGGTTAGATAGGGAGCAGAGAAAGGTGACGAGGAGTATCAGAGAACAGAAAGGTGACGAGGAGTATCAGAGTGTGGCCATCATTGTGACCATTGAGGTAAGGAGGAAGTGAGTGTTAGAAACTTAGAGAAAGACGAATGGAAAGTGTCAGTGGGGAGGTTGAAGTCACCCATGATGATAGTAGGGATGCAGCAGGAAGGAAATAAAGTAGCCCGGTGGTGAAGTGGTCAAGACAGGTGGAGGGTTACCCTGGGAGGCTGAAAATAGCAGCCAGTTAGAAATTGGACAGGGAGTAGATGCTGACAGAGCGTACCTCAAAAGAGGGGAGAGTAACGGAGGGGGTAAAGGAGCAGCTATCAGACAGGAGAAAGCCGACTCGTTCAATGTACTTGTTGCTGTGGCGAGGAGTGTGAGAAAGATTGAATAGAATCTCCCATAAAAAAGTGCCACTGGAGAGGATGTGTCAGACAGGGTAAGGCCGGCTTCACACTGCGGCGTGATCCGGTCCGGGGCTGTCCGGGGTGCCTCAGACAGCTGCGGACCGGATCAGCACACAGGACTGGGGGGCTAATATGCCCTCCGGTCCGGTGTGCAGCACACGCAGCTGCAGTTGCTGACAGGTCAGGACCGCGGCGCCCGCCGGTCCTGACTTATCAGCAGCGGGAACTGCGTGTGCTGCACACCGGACCGGAGGGCATAATAGCTCCCCAGTCCTGTGTGCTGATCCGGTCCGCAGCTGTCTGAGGCACCCCGGACAGCCCCGGACCGGATCACGCCGCAGTGTGAAGACGCCCTAAGTCAGGTGTCAGTGATGCCGAGACGTTTCTCTTCTGCTGTCTACACTTCATGTCCCCAAAAGGTGCAGGTCACAGGGAAATGTAAAAGGTCCTTGGCAGCCTCAGTTCCATAAAAATAGTTTAATGTCTACAAATACATTTTTGGACTTTTAAAACAACAATACTATGATTTTTAATAATTTATTTATAAAGCATTTTATCATATTAAACATCAAACAGCTTCCCCAGTGTGTGACTTCTCTGATGATTGTGCAGTTTGTCTTCACTAATAAAGCATTTCCCACATTCTGAACATGAATGCGGCTTCTCTACTGTGTAACTTCTCGGATGTTTAACCTGAAATGATTTGTTTAAAGAAACATTTTCCACCCTCTGAACGTGAACTTTCTTATGTCTGAGAAGACTTGATTCATATATAAAACATATCCCACATTCACTACATGTAAATGGATTCTCTCCAGTGTGATCTCTTTGATGATCACTTAGCAGGGCTTCAGTACTAAAACATTTCCCACATTCTGAACATGTAAATGGATTCTCTCCGGTGTGATCTCTTTGATGATCACTTAGCAGGGCTTCAGTGCTAAAACATTTCCCACATTCTGAACATGAATGCGGCTTCTCTACTGTGTAACTTCTTGAATGTTTAACCTGAAATGATTTATGTAAAGAAACATTTTCCACACTCTGAACGTGAACTTTCTTATGTCTGAGAAGACTTGATTCATATATAAAACACATCCCACATTCACTACATGTAAATGCATACTTTCCAGTGTGATCTCTTTGATGATCACTTAGCAGGGCTTCAGTACTAAAACATTTCCCACATTCTGAACATGAATACGTCTTTACTTTTGTGTGAATTTTCACATGCCTAATAAGATTTGCTTTAGTTGCAAATTTTTTCCCACATTCTGAACATGAATATGGATTTCCGGTGTGAATTCTCTCATGTACAGTCAGGGTTGATCGATATTGAAAAGCTTTCCCACATTCTGAACATGAATACGGCTTCTCTCCTGTGTGAATTCTCTCATGTGAAACAAGGTTTGATTTTCCTATAAAACATTTCCCACATTCTGAACATGAATATGGCTTGACTCCTGTATGAATTCTCTCATGTATAACAAGATCTGATTTTACTTTAAAACTTTTCCCACATTCTGAACAAGAAAACGGCTTCTCTCCTGTGTGAATTCTCTCATGCATAACAAGCTTTGATTTTGCTTTAAAACATTTCCCACATTCTGAACATGAATATGGCTTCTCTCCTGTGTGACTTCTCACATGTTTAACAAAATGTGACTTTATAATAAAGCATTTCCCACATTCTGGACATGAATGCGGCTTCTTTACTGTGTAACTTCTCAGATGTTTATCCTGAAATGATTTATGTAAAGAAACATTTTCCACACTCTGAACGTGAACTTTCTTATGTCTGAGAAGACTTGATTCATATATAAAACACATCCCACATTCACTACATGTAAATGGATTCTCTCCAGTGTGATCTCTTTGATGATCACTTAGCAGGGCTTCAGTGCTAAAACATTTCCCACATTCTGGACATGAATACGGCTTCTCTACCGTGTGAATGTTCTCATGAGACATAAGATTTGTTTTACTCATAAAACATTTCCCACATTTGAAACATGAATATGACTTCTCCCCTGTGTGAATTCTTTCATGTGAAACAAGACTTGATTTATATGTAAAACATTTCCCACATTCTGAACATGAATACGGCTTCTCCCCTGTGTGAATTTTCTCATGTCTAACAAGATGTGATTTTATAAAAAAACATTTCCCACATTCTGAACATGAATACGGCTTCTCCCCTGTGTGAATTCTCTCATGTCTAACAAGATGTGACTTTATAATAAAACCCTTTCCACATTCGGAACATGAATAAGGCTTCACTTTGTGAATTTTCTCATGTTTAGAATGATCTGATTTATCCATAAAACCTTTCCCACATTCTGAACATGAAAATGGTCTTTCTCCTGTATGAATTCTCTGATGTCTAATAAGAAGAGCATTGACTGTGAAACATTTCCCACATTCTGGACATGAATATGGCTTCTCCCCTGTGTGAATTCTCACATGTCTAACAAGGTCTGATTTATTTATAAAACATTTCCCACATTCTGAACACGGAAGCAGCTTCTCTCCTGTGTGAATTCTCTCATGTTTAACAAGGTTAGATTTTTTTGAAAAACATTTTCCACAGTCTGGACATGAATACAACATCTCATTTTTGTGACTTTTCTCATGTAAAACAAGATTTGAATTGTTTATAAAAGATTTCCCACATTCTGAACATGAGTATGGCTTCTCTTCTGTGTAAATTCTCTTGTATTTTACAGGATGTTCTGGTTGCACATTATTGGTAACAATGTTTCCTCCTGAGGACTGACCCACGATATCTTCATTCTTTACATTATATTCTAGTGATAACAAGACATTCCCTCCAGGAAGATCACTTGTATTTTCTAATGGAGATAAAAAAAGATTAATTATTTCTTTTAAATCACAATTTAGACAGATTTACAAACATTCCTTTTAGACTGGAATAAGAAATGATTTTTTATGCAGACGTTTGATACACAGCACCTGCGATGTGACCTGCACGGACATCCCCTATTGCTAATGTCAGGATGACTTGGGGTGAAAACAGGAACTGGAGCAACTGATCTGCCCCTCAAGCTAGGAAGCCCTGAACTCACCCTATCTGTCGGGGTACTCCTGATGGTGGAGAGGCCTGAGTCTCCAACCTAACCCTGCTCCTGCTCAGCCCTGAGCTGATTCCCCTGATTCCCCCTGGAGCAGGGAAGTAATGAAACCCACAGATAAAGACAGACAGGGGGGAACCAAAACACAAGCTCTCAGCATGCAATCACAGGGGGAATAGAATATGCGATTTGGGAGAAAACAAATACAAGCGGGAGATCAACCTAAAGGTATCGTCACACGCCTCCATATCTGTGGCAAGAACGCTGGCAATTCCTGAATTCGGCGATATGGAAACCACATCACATGTGCGTATTGGCGTGTTACTGGGCGATTCTACGGTGAGAAATCACTGGTGGAGCGTCGCCTAATTGCCCTGCCATGCAGAGAAATCAGGCGATATCCACCAGGCGATATCAGTGCACCTTGGCGTGTGACATGGCGATATTGAAGCACACAGCGATCCTGAAATCAATCCCAGAGGCGTGCTTGGATGGTGTGTTTTTGTGCCTCTTCTGCGGCGCTTGGTGGGTGATACTGCGTTCCGATTGGCTGGCCGTGTCCGAGGCGCCTTATTTGATGACCCGTGCGTTCACGCAAGGCTGACCAATGGGAAACAGTTCCGTCCACAAATCGCAGTGCTAGGGGCGCGGTGAAACACTCTAGTACGCCCCTATTGAAACAGTATCGCCACATCGCTGCTACAGTTGTGGCATGTGATGCAGCGTTGTGTGAAGGGAAGATCACTTCCGGTCTTCTGCAGGTGATTTCCGGGACACAGGATCGCCGAAGATCGCATGCTAGATAGCTGTGTGTGACAGCTCCACAGCGATGTGAAAGTGTGAGATGCCCAAGGAGACCAAGATTCCTGGCCTTACAATAAGATAAGATAAGATAAACTTTATTGATCCTGGAGGAAATGACAGTATTTACAAATTACAATCTGGGGAGAGGTGGTATTCGTGATGGTAAATCATGACGATTACGGTGGGAGGAACATGTGAGCACCTGCAATGTTTGATGCAGTTACTTTGGCACATTCTATAGACCGGCTCCCGCCATGTAACAATAAAGGGTCAAAAAATCTTTACCATTGAATTGTCATTTTTGGGGCTTATTCTCAATTTGTCACCAATTTTTCCACATAAGGACTATGATACAATGTCTGGGAACTGGCTACCCTGTTTCCCCGAAAATAAGTCACCCCCGAATATAAGTCAGGGCAGGTGCAGAATTTTCCAATATAAGTCATACCCCGAGTATAAGACAGGGTGACTTATTTTTGGGGAATATAAGACAGGGTACCGCTAAAGTGCCATTTTTGCCCATTGCATGTTTTAGCTGTGTCCCCGCTGTCCTCCGTGGGCTCCCCTCTGCCCTCAGGTGCAGCCGCAGGTAACCCCGAGGGCATAGGGTTAATCTTGTGCGCCTGTCGCCCCGGCCTGACGTCACCGCTGCCGGCAGGAGCTTCTGATTGGCTCAGCGGCTCCCCAGCATCTCGAGTGCTGATTGGCTCAGCATCTCGAGTGCTGATTGGCCAGAAGCTCCTGCATGAAGAAGCATCTGGACAACGCCCTGCACCGCGGAGGAATCCATAGACCGAGGCCGCCATTACCCTAAAAAGTAAGGATGTTTCCTTGCCGACTTACCCATTAAAACCGCAATTCCGCCGCACAGCCGACTTGCGGCACACTTGCGGTAGGTCCCCAATACAATGTACGGTACTGTATGGGACACTTGCGGCAAGGTGCGGTTACCGCACCTTTGCTGCACCTTGCCGCAAGTGTCCCATACAGTACCGTACATTGTATGGGGACCTACCGCAAGTGTGCCGCAAGTCGGCTGTGCGGCGGAATTGCGGTTTTAACGGTACTGTGCTGGGGGCTGCAGTGGCATACTGTATGGGGCTGGGACTTTTCATTTTTGTCATTTTTTTTTTTTTTAATATAAGTCATACCCCGAATATAAGACAGGGTGGGACTTTTGGGGGTAAAATTAATATAAGACACTGTTTCATATTCGGGGAAACACGGTATCTACCTGATGGAGAGAAGTTTTCCTGCAAGAAGACAGTTAAGTAGGTGAGGAGACAATGAAGACATTGTGGCAATGAACACGGGGCAGATTCTCGGTGGGTTTTGCACAATGTTCTTTCCCTTCCATCGGACACGATCTTATTCAGATAAGTGGAATTTGTTTTAAATCTGAGAATCTTCAGTGACACAATCCCCACCTGCCACATTTACCCTCAATCAGCTTTTCAGCAGTGAGTTGGGGGTGAAATGTCCACCCTGACCCTAACCCCTTGGGGACATTTGACATAAGTTTACGTCACAATTGGGAAGAGGTTCCCACAAGATTCCATAAACATGTGTCATGGCGATCGTGCGGCGCAGGCGCTATCCTGGCATGACGGCTTCCGGGAGCTTGGTGTGATAGCCGGGCTCCAGCTGTCACAGCCAGGGTCGGCGCTCACACTGCCCCTGTCTATTTAACACCTTAAATGCCATGATCAGTAGCCAACGCAGAGTTATATGCTCCCTCTCCCACCTGATTTACGTATTTTGGAGACTCAAAGTGCTCAGCATCGAGAACAGGATAGATGCGAATGGTTCCAAAATGTTGTGTTCCCCTAACTGCTACTAATATCATTCAACTCCACCCGAGAAACACAAGTTCCCACCCAGGTCCATCATCTGTTAATGGAAATCTATGGGCTTCAGCATTACTGGTAGCACAAAGGCTCTGGAAAAACGCTATTTCTCCTCACCCCCCAAAAAGAAAAGCAGGAAAACCTGCACCCCCAAATCCCACTGCCCCCTCCATTTTGAGCCCCACAGTGTGTTAATATCCACACGTTTGGCATTGTTGTAGTGAGAAATCCCGCTTACTTTACAGGTTTTGTGTGTCCAATAGCATACGCTGGGTACAATGTACAATGCATGTGCTACAAGGTACGGGGCACTGCCAGGGCTTATAATTCTGCAACATCCGCTGCGTTTGACTCATTGGTTATTTGTAAGAGACAAAATTGTCACCGCACCCATAGATGATTCCTCAGATGGGTGTCATTTTAAAAATGTGGTCACTTACGGGGTGGGTCTGCTTTTCTGGCATGTGAACAGCTCTGTTAATGTGACACAGCACATTACCTGCACTCCAATATGGCGCTCCTTCCGGGGAGCTCACCAGTATTATCTCCAATAGTGCAGGTGACCAGTTCTACCTGTGCAATATCAAACAAATGGATTTTCCAGCACCGGGTTTCTTCATGCATTTAAGATTTTATTTCTCCATTATAAATTCCAAGACATGATGAATAAAGAGTGCACAGACCCCAGGGCCTCCTTCCCTTCTGACCAATGTTCTGTGTTCTCGATCACATTAGGGTATTTGTAAACTCAGGAGAAAATGTGAATAGTCCATTGTGTCCTATTACTTTTGCTTTGCTTGCAGCAATGTCCTATGCAGAAACTCCTTTTACTCCTCAGATGGCGCACAACGACAACGAATTACATGTGGATCATCACGTGGTCTACTGTGCCACGTACGGGCGCCCACTTACATATGTCAGACTAACATCTAGGGAACTGAGGGAATATTGAGGGACAATGACCGACATCACTGCCCTGAAGACAATCCCGCAACATTTCAGGGGAAAACATAATTGTGATGCGGGAGACCTTCGGGTCCGGGGAATTGACCAGGTCGGAGGGGGGGGGGGGGGTATACATCAGGGGTGGCAATCTAAAAAAGGTACTTGCACAATAAGAAGCTGGATAGATGGTCGCCCTTGACACCATTCCTGTAAGTCTGATCACTGTATTCCCAATGGTCGGGTTTTAATCTCACCTTTTGGCTTTATGTGCGCTCTTGTCCTATTCCTGGTTATTTGGGATTTGTGTTTTTTTTAATGACCCCTGTTTTATAATATTTTGTAGGTTCCTTGTCTTTATATCGGATTCCTTTGATCCCTCCTCCACCTAGAATGTCACCATTAACATCCGTGACCTCTGGAGTATACCCATCTGATGTATAGATGAGTAGATGTAACATGATGCATTAATATATACACTATACTTGGTGGATGTTTATGTATCATACTGTGTCAGTACTGCTCAATTGTTGATTGGTGCCTCCATTCTGCTGTGCGCGCATGCCCACTGTCTTGCTGTCTCCCATCGGCGGCTCCAGCGTCTGTGTGGTGGAATGCGCGGGAGCCATGGTGACGCATCCCGGCTCCTGCGTGGTTCACTTTGTATGCCTGGCGGCTTCCAGGTCTGGGGAGTGGGGCTGGCGGACATGTGCGCCATTACAAGGCAGATATGGGGCTCATTAGGAGGAGGTCCCTTAGACTTTAGGACCTTCAAATATGACCTCATTCCAATATCGATTTCAGCCAACTTTGCGTTCCAAAAGTCAAACGACATTGCTTCCTTTCCGAGCCAGAAACCCAAATAGTAGTTTTCCAACACATGTGGGGTAATGGCGCACTCAAGAGAAATTGCACAATAAATTGTATATTGGGCGCAGCATTCACAATATTGGGCCAAAGATTGAATACGCATCACTACAATATTAAAGATGGTATCTTGCACCATAGTGAGTCTACACACTTTAGTAGTGTATACCAAAGGGATCCCCATAATATGAAGCTTCACATCATTAAACAAATCCCCTTGACTATCCAAAACAGATTTGATAAATTGATATTAATCCCATAATGAACGAGCCGCTTTGTACATTAATGACAATTTTGACCAGTGTCACTTTATGGGGTGATAACTCTGAAGCTTCACCGGATCCGAGCCATTCTCATTTTTATTATAGAAATAAAACAGTGTAACAATTGCCAAGGTCACCCGGCTCAATACTAATGTGACTGTGGTACAATCTTACCTTTCTATTAAACCCTCCCCCCCACCCTCCCTATACCCCCCTTGAAGTACATTAATACACAGTTAGTTGAAAAGGAGAACATAGCGGCATGTGGATGAACGTGAAATAACAACAGCAATAGATCTCTTGTGATCCTCTATGGGCGCAGCTCACCATTCGAGGCTCACATGGAGACCCCGGCGGAACCATCTGTTGTAATTTGCAATTTACCTAGAGTCCCCCCAACTCCTCCGTGGCGCACCAACTGGAATAATGAAAGGGACAATTGTCCCTGCTATCTCCTCACCTGACAATTGAGATACAATGAATTTCTTCCATTTTGTGAAGAATTTGTCTATCAGCCAGTTTTTCTCTCTCTCGGCCTCCAATCGCTCCCATGACATCATTTTCTTGAGTTCGGCCACAACGTCTTTTGCCTGCGGAGGAGCTGTCCCCACCCATCTCCCTAAAATTAGGCGTTTCGTTGCCATCGCCAGCGGGTGTAACAGAATCCCTTCGCCCCTGTCCACCTTGATTCCCCTCATGTCATGAAACAGCCCTTTAATGGGGTCTACAGGTATCAGTATGCCTATTATGTCTTTCGTCAGTCGTTGTATGGTTACCCAGAGACTTCTAGTGGCTGTGCACTCCCACATGCCATGTAGAAGGTCTGTTCTTGGAGTTCGGCATTTTGGGCAATGGTCCAATCTGTCTGGCCCCAATCCTCCAAAATAACCCTGTGTATAAATCTAAAGTAAGTGTCCCTCCATCGTTCGTCTTTGAAGTTGTCATGTATCAGCTTCCAGCCTGTTGACATCTCTGGGTCGTTACGCCGTCTCTCCCATCCCTGGAACATCCGAGCCTCCCCCTGGGGAATCCGTCGATCTCTGAGAAGCATGTAAATGGATGACACCGTGGTATTTGCTACTTCTAAGGGCATCAAGGCGTCCCAGTCATTTTGTATACATTCTGCTCTGACATCCGTTAATAAACCCATGACATGTTTGCGTATCTGATAATATTGCAAAACGTGTGACTCCTCCCAGGAAGTCCATCTCGCCCCAGTGGTAGAAACTAAGTCTTGGACCGTTTGAATCCCTTCCCCCTCCACGTGCCGAACAGCCTGTTCTCCCTTCCATGTGCAAAGGCAGGATGTCCCCATAGAGTCCTTCGATATTCTCCACGACAACTGCACTTTTTTCCGTACCGCCTTCCAATGAGTCTATTGTGTCTCTAAACACCGCTGCCGTTTTTAGGAGCTGAGGAAGTGTCGAAATCGGGGCATGGAGGATCACCGACGAGTCCCATGGCTGGCTCAATTCCTTCTCCAAAAGGATGTCTGAAAATTTGGCGGACCCCTTCAGCCAGTCTAGGCTATGTCTGGTAAGACAAGCCAAGTTGTTGTAACCCCGCACATCCGGGAAGTTCAGTCCCCCCCACGCCTCGATCTCATCAGCGTGGTCAGTTTTATCCTAGGTTTTCGGCCCCTCCACACAAATTTGGAGAACATCCTGTTCAGTCTATTTACATCCAAGTGTTTCACTAGCAGGGCAGGGTCTGGAGCGGGTATAGCAACCTTGAAAAGAAGATCATTCGTATCAGGTGGCACCGTCCTGTCAGGGTCAAAGGCAACTTCTTCCATCTGGTGAGCTCCCTTTCAATTTTGGCAATTAGGGGATCATAATTAAGATGATATATCCGTCCTCCCGAACGATCTAGTAATATACCCAAGTATTTCAAATGATCTGTCGCTATCAGTATCCAATGCAACTCCCTCTGGTTGTACGCCCCCTCTTTCAGGAACAGTAGCTCGCATTTTGACTTATTCAGTTTAAATCTGGAAAACCTCCCAAACTTGATTTTTTCCAATATGCCCGATAGATCCTTTTCTAGATCTCTCAGATACAGGGCCACATCATCGGCAAACAGGCTCACCCTTAGCTCCCTCCGACCCAACCTTTGAACCATCCTCCTGAAGCCAACATTCTCGACAATGGCTCTATGGCTAAATTGAAGAGAAGAGGCGACAGAGGTCAACCCTGTCGTGTACCCATACCTAGGGGGAAAATGTCAGACAAAAAGCCCGGTAGACTCACTCGCGCCCGGGGATTAGAATATAATTGCTGCAGAAATACCCTCGCCGGGCCCTGTAGTCCTACTTTATCTAATACCAGGTCCAGCCACGGCCACCGCATGTTGTCAAACGCTTTCTCTCCATCTAGGGTGACCATCGCTGGACCCGGTTCTCCTCTCTCCCTCACCCCCCGGCCACATCCACTGCCAAGAGCGCCCTGCGTATATTACCTACCGCTGAGCGCCCCTTCACAAAACCAGCCTGTTGTGTCGCTATTAATTTCGGCAGTATGAGTGCCAGCCGATTGGCCATGATCTTAGATACCAATTTTTGGTCGACATTGATCAGTGATATGGGGCGATAGCTCGTCGGGAGTTCTAGATACTTGTCACCCTTTGGGATCAATTTTATGTAGGCCAGGTTCATCTGGGCCGATAAGAGTTCTCCGATTAGTATTCTGTTAAACAACCTCGCAAGACAAGGCGCCACCCGATCTCTCAGGGCCTTATAAAAGCCTCCACTGAATCCATCCGGGATCGGGGCCTTCCTGGGGTTCAGTAGTTTTATTGCCTCCAGAACCTCTTCCTTTTTTTGCGTGACGGTGTAGGCTAGAATCCCGCCTCTCAAAACCGCTTTGGCGGTCTCCCAGAATAATTGTGGATTGTCCCGATGCCCTCCATTGTCTGTTTCAAAGGTAGTCCACCGTTCTCCCAGGAAAGCGTTAAAGTTAGTGTCTCTCTGTAGAAATGCGGGAAATCTATGCAAGGTGTCAGTTCCTTGTGGGAATTTGTCCATCAGGTCCAACCCAACGGAGCTATGGTCAGATATCACCATATCATATATTTCCGTCGTCTCTGTTTTTTGGACAATCTGTCCGTCTACCTAGAACATATCAATTCTCGACCATGCCTCGTGTGGGTGGGAGTAACGGGTGAATTTTCTTCCCACCGGGTTTCTAATCCTTAATATATCGTGAATCCCCGTATGCCTAGTGAAGTCCAGCAGGTTTGAATCAGTGGTCCTCCCTCTGTTGTCTGTCCCCATGTCTCTCCATCGTGCATCGTCACCCTGTCTGTCCTCCCGCTCCCCCCTAGAATCAAGTTCTGCTTGTCTAAAGATATCAATTTGTCATGTAGGTAGGCAAGGAAGGCCCTTTGATCCATGTTGGGGGCGTAGATATTATGCAAGTGTAGGATCGTGCCCGACAGGTCAATAGTCACCCCAACATGACGTCCTTCTGAGTCTTGATCACTCGATATTAATTTAAATGACACATTCTTATTGATTGGGATGAGCACTCCTGCCATCCTCCCCTGTGCACCTGACCCGAACACTGTTCCCACCCACAGTTTGCGCATCCTAAACATCTCATCGGATCGTAGGTGTGTCTCTTGTAGGAAGACTATGTCTCCCCTCAGCTTCTTTAAGTGTCTCAACATCATCAACCTCTTGCTCGGGGACCGCAGTCCCGTAACATTCCAAGATATTATTTTCACCATATCTCGGGCTGTATACGGAATTTCTTGCGAGAGAAGCTATTGCATGTGACCAAAGACATTGATTTCAGATGGATCCTCCGTCTCCATTTCTTCAGAGCCATCAATGTTGTACTAAGTTGTGTGTACTTCCCCATTCCCCCCTCCCTGACCCAACAACTCCCCCCGTGCAAAATTGTGCGTAACTAAACAAACATTCCCAACATGTTCAATCCTCCCCTATCTGGCCCCTTCGACCCCCCCACCACCCTCTCCTCTGGCTAACGTAAATCCCCGATTTCCTCACCAGGTCCCATAGACGATAATGTACTTCCATACTTCCGATACTACTCATTAACTCTCTCTTCCCCTCCCTCCCACAGCCTATAGAATTAGATTCTATTAGTTCTACACCGCCAAGTCGCTCTAGTCCACAGAGCGGAATATGTACACCTCCCTTCGTTTCCCTCCCCACGTTTCCATGGTCGTCGGCCTCCATCATGTGGAGTGCCCATGGCGGGAGAGAAAAGTAGAGGAAAACAGAAAGAAAAAAAAGAAGGGAAGTTCATCCTCTGAACGTCTCTGCCGTCTGCCTGACCACCTGGGTGTGTCCATGAACTGTCGTCAGCACCGATCAGGTCGTTGATCTTCTCCGTCCCCCTGTCATCTCCCCGTGGCATCCGATCTCCTCCCTCCTCCACCGGGGTCAGTCTGGGCGGCGAGTCCGACACAGAGGTGGAAGCCAAGGGGGATCCCCGGGAGTCCCGTGATCCTCTGGTGCTAGTAGTGTACCGTCGTAAGGCCTCCTTGGCGGGTTATTACCATCAGACACCTTTAGCGTCACCGGCTAGATCAGCTGAAATGGTATTTTCCTTTTATATAAAATGCTGCATATCTCATTGAATTGCCAGCGTCTCCTAGACACTTCCGGGGAATAGTCATTAAAGATGACTATTTTGTGGCCTCTGTAAGTACTGGCTGCCTTCTACTCCGGAATGCCTGAAGAATGTTCTCTCTTGTCCTTGAAGTCAAGGAAACGTGCGATGGACTGTCATGGTTTCTGATTCCTGTCTGGGGTTGTCCGATTATTTTCCCCCTCTGTCCTCTTGCGATGCCCGGAGGGGCCCCCAGCCTGTTTGCTCTCTCCACCTTTGTATATTGTGGAGATCCCCAGAGCCTTCGGTATCTCTCTTTCACAGATATCATTGAGGTGGGCATAAGGAATGGCCTCGGGTAGTCCCATGACTCGCAGATTGTTCCTCCGAGATCACCGAGTTTCTCTCTCATGTATTTGCACACCCTCGCTGCCTCTACAAGCTCATGTTCCATTTGTACAATCCTATCCTCGGCGTCCGAGAGGCGATTTTCCACCTCCCGCAAACGTCTATCGTGCTGAGCCACTTCTTTAATGGCTGCCATTGACTGTTGCATAGTGTCTTTTTTATCAGTTGGAGACTTTCAGAGAGGAGTGCTTTGAGATCTTTAGCCATATCTGCAAATGATCTTTCCAGCTCTGACTGGCCTGAATGAGTGTTAATAACAGCTTGTGTGGATCTTGTATCCCCTTGTCTCTGGGCTGCAGATGCTGGAACAGGAGCACTCCCTTCCCCCTCCCTCTCTACACGTGCCTGCTGTGCCTGTGGCTGCTTCCCTCTTCTCTTTGTTGCCGCCGCCATATTTGTTGCGTTTGCACTCTTTTTTCTCTCACCTGCGACTCCTAGCTCCTGTTGTGCCCCTCTGAGCCAGCGGTGCATTTATCCAGTAGTGACCCCCCAACATCGAGGATGGGGCTCCCGCTGATGTCCGCCGGCTGATCCCTCCCGATCCACTATCAGAGGATACCGGGCTCAGGCCTGGGCGCTCTCCTCTGGTCCCGCTCTCCCACACCGCCACCAACTGCTCACCGCTCCTGCCGGTCGCCGGGAGTGTCTCCGCTTCTCCCGCTACCTCCACCTTTCACTGCGACCCACCAGTCACTGTTTTATTGCTGGTGTTTGGCTGTGAATGCCGGGAGCTCCTTAGCGCCGCTGCACTTGCATCAAGGCCGGAACCGGAAGTCCTGAGATTGTTTTTCATGATATATTAGACTTCATGTATTTGGTAAAGTGAGGACGATATTTTTTGCTTTATTTGTGGAAAAATCAGAAATTTGGCAAACATTTTGAACATTTCAGTTTTCAAGCTCAGAATTCTTATTCCATTAAACCAGAGAGTTAGATCACACAAAATAATTAATAAATCACATTTCCCACATGTTACTTTACATCAGCACAATTTTGGAAACTATTTTTCTTTGTTAGGAAGTTAGAGGGGTTAAAAGTTCATCAGCAAATTCTTATTTTTGCCACAAAATTTACAAAGCCATTTTATTTTAGTGACCGCATCACATGTGAAGGGACTTTGAGGGGCCTACATGGGAGAAAACACCCAAAAGTGACACCATTCCAAAAACTGCACCCCTCAAGCTATTTAAAACCACATTCAATCATTTTATTAACCCTTCAGGTGCTTCGCAGCAACTAAAGCAATGTGAAAAAAAAAAACAAAACTATTTTTTCCTACAAAAATGTTGTCTTAGCACCAAATTTTGAATTTTCACAATTGTAAAAGAGGAAATGCACCCTAAAACTTGTGAAATTTCTCCTGAGTATGCAGATAGAAAATATGTGATTAAAAGCTACTGTTTTGGCACATTGGTGGGTCCGGAAGAGAAGGAGCGCTATTCGAATTTTCAAGATTGGCTGGAATTCTTAGCAGACAGGAATGAAGAAAAAATGGAGCTGTGCTGCCATTTCATACATTGGATGTGATTAGATAGTAACATTTACAGCATGCGTAACACGCGGCGGAGGTGTCCTTGCTTCTGTCCGACAGTTGTTCCTTCACCCCAATTACACTGCTGCCCTCTGCCTACCTCTAGCTCCCTCACATGACGCCGACTCTGCTGCCACCCTCTATAACACCACAATAACTGCAGCCCTCGATCAGGCCGCCCCCGTCACATACAAAAACCCGCGCACACAGACAACCCTGGCTCACCACCTGGCTACACTTCGCCATGTACAAACAGTCCCCTCACTAACTTCAAGATGCACTCACTGAAGCAAAACAAGCCTATTTCTCATCTCTAATAATTGCCTGTCCCACAACCCCAACTATTCAAAACTTTCAACTCTCTACTCCGTCTCCCTGCACCTCCTCCCTCTCCCCTCATCTCTGCCGATGACTTTGCTTCTTTCTTCAAATGGAAGATCGACAAAATCACAGAAAACTTTGACCCATTGTCCCCTCGGCCCTCCCTCATTACCACCCAGCCCTGTTCGTCCAAGGTAAGCTTTTCCACCATGACAGACCACCTCTCCTCCCTTCTATCACAGTCACACCTCCTCTCCTGTGCCCTCGACCCACTCCCCTCCCACCTCATCCCTGCCCTAACTCACCTCTTCAACTCATCACTCACTACCGGCGTCTTCCCCTTATCCTTCAAACACGCCTTGTTCACACCATCCTCAAAAACCCGCCCTCGACCCAGCATCTTTTTTTAACTATCGCCCCATATCTCTTCCCCCTTCACTTTAAAACTACTTGAACAGCATGTCCACTCTGGGCTGTCCTCCCACCTCTTCTCCTGCTCCCTCTTTGACCGCCCACAATCCGGCTTCCGATCCCATCACTCCACCAAAACAGCTCTAACCAAAGCCACCACCGACCTACTGACCACCAAGAGCAAGCGACACTACTCCGTCCTCCTCCTCCTCAACCTGCCGCCTTTGACACCATAGACCACTCCGTCCTACTACAGATTCTGGAATCTCTTGGCATCACTGACCTCGCCCTCTCCTGGATCTCCTCATATCTAACGGACCGCACTTTCAGTGTCACTCACTCCCACACCTCCTCTTCGCCCTATCGGTCAATGTCACCCAAGGCTAGGTTCTGGGACCCCTAATCTTCTCCATCTACACCTTCGGCCTAGGACAACTCATTGAGTCCCACGGCCTTCAGTATAATTTCTATGCTGACGACACCCAGATCTATCTGGGCTTGACATCACCTCCCTAATATCCAAAATTTCACACTGCCTGTCCGCCATCACCTCCTTTTTCTCTGCTCAATTTCTCAAACTGAACATGGACAATCGTCTTCCCCCCCCAGGCCTATCCATCATTGTCAATGACTGCTCACTCTCCCCAGTCCCCCACGCCAAGTGCCTCCACCTGTCTCCCTGCTACTCCTCGATCTCTTCCCTCTGGTGTACAGGTGTAATAAAGTTTCTTTTTTTTTTTTAATACTTTTATTTTCTCGTAACTTTCTATGCTGTGCTATAATTTGCCCTTTTTGTAAAATCTTGTATATTATTGTAAACACTGCTTATTTTTTAGGATTAAATCTATAAAATTTAATAGCTTGGTTCTTCTTGCTCTATGACAAAAAGCCACAATACCATGAAGCGTCACGTTACCAGTAATGGTGGGTTTACACGTCGCGATATCGGCGTCCAACTCCGACCCAACTCCGACCCAACTCCGACCAAAAGTCACGTGGTTCGGGAGTTGGACCCGATATCGTTCGCGCGTTGTACGGTTTGAACGTACAATACGATGCTGGAACGATGCCAAAACGATATCGGGGTTGAATGAGCGTGCTACTCAACCGCCCGATATCGGATGGCCGCTGTAGCCGCATCGTCCCGTGTGACAGCCCAACTACGATGTGTACGCCCACATCACCCATTCACTCCCATGTTAAATGGTCGTTCCTGGGTTGGGGGGCGTACACATCGTCGGGACGTTGTATCCCGATATCGGGCTGTCTAAACCGGCGATGCGATAGCGGGAAAAGTGCGCTCAAAAAGCGCGCTCCAGCGTCGTTGGCTCCGATATCGGGACGTGTAAACCCAACATAACGGGTGACCAATCAGCCTTGTCAGGAACTTGCAGCTGTCGCCCCTTATCCTGCTGGCCAATCAGGATATTGACAGAGGATAAGTAAATTAGCACAGCTGCTGATTTATGCTGGATATTGCGGCACTTGATGTGATGGAATGTATATATCCCACCGGTTCCAGATAGGAATATATACATACCTCGGTCCAGTCACCACCAAGTCTACACTATCACATAAATACTAAAATTATGCTTCAACCACTGATCAATTATAGATGGATCAGACACCCTTTTGGTAATGCAACGCGTGCATGGGGGTCATGGCGTTTCGTTTATAGAGCAAGACTATAGACACTATTAAATTTGCCAAATTTAATCCGAAAAATTAGTGTTTACGACGGATAGAATAAAAATATTACATAGAGAGAATTTACTGTACGGCATAGACAAGTTACAATAAAATAAATATCTTACTAAATCTGCGCCACAGGGATGACTTTCAGATAAAGGGAAGAGATTCCTTAGAAATGATCCAGTACTACAACAAAGTGTCCGCTGTCTCTTCTTGGCCCAGAACACCTCAAACTTGTGATTTTAGTTTTTATGACCCCCTGTCCCTCCTACCTAGAGACCTCATGGGGCTGGTGTGAAGGAGACCCAGCCCTGGTGAAAAATTATAAAGCTACTGGTCTTTGCCAGATCCCAGCGTTTGAGCACAGCACGTGAACGATATTCATCTCATCTTCATGGTGAATTTATCTTTTGTTTGAGACTAAACATGATATGGCTGTGACTTTCTGATGGGCAGAAATTAATTTCCTAGTTTTTTGACACCCCCCATGAAAGCAAAATGATGCTGTGTGATCCCCATGGTGTATAGATTCTGGAAATCTAACTTTAATATTTCTGTGATTAATATGAGAAGCTACATTAATCTTTGAGGGTTTAGTCTTAGCAAACAAAGGATTTTTAGACTCTTTTTGGAGGGAAAAGCACAATGGACTGGGGGGGAGAATGGGGGTGCGTCTTAAAAAGCGAATCTAAAAAAAAAAAAAAAAAATTAAATATTACCGGTGGAGGGGTGGTGAGGGGTGCGGCGGCTTAGCGGCAGCTTCCGGTGGGTGGGGGGCACAGCTGCAGGACCGGAGCAACGGAGATCTACCGGCTGCAGCGTTTGGTGGGCGCCGCCATGTTTTCTGTGCAGTAGCTGGCCGGTAGAGGTAGAAACCTCAGTTGGCCGGCTGTCTCCACTATGGTGGCGGCCATTTTGTTGAAGCCTCTACTGAATGCAGCCGGCCACAAAAAACATGGCGGCTCCCACTGCTCGCTCCGGTCCTGCATGAACAAGGTGGGAGACACCAGGAATACATGTGCCAGTTGTGCAGGGGACGTGTGCCCTGCTCCAGGGGACGTGTGCCCTGCTCCAGGGGACGTGTGCCCTGCTCCAGGGGACGTGTGCCCTGCTCCAGGGGACGTGTGCCTTCAATGGGGGACGTGTGCCAGCTGCAGGGGACGTGTACCTTCAATGGGGGAAGGGTACCAGCTGCAGGGGACGTGTGCCTTCAATGGGGGACCATGTACCAGGATGAGGGGGGCTATGAGGGACATATACCCGATATGATTTGTAAGATGGACACTGGCATTGTAAGATGGACCCCATTTAACATTAAAAATTATTTTTTTTCTTTTCCTTCACCAAATTTGGGGGTGCGTCTTATAATCAGGTGCGTCTTATAAAGCGAAAAATACGGTATATATTCCTAGTTGGAACTGATTATATATATGTACCTACAGTTACAACAAGCACCTCAATATTCTGCATAAAATCCGAACATTCACACTCATTTCCTTATCTTTAGACAATCCTTTGATTTGGCCTGACTGCTAAGGGGGCACCGGAGGGCAGCACGTCATCGCATGGAAGGATGGAAGGATCGGACCACCAAATTCTGTGTGGACTACAGGGGGCTCAATTCCGTAATATCACCGATGCATTCCCAATGCCATGCATTGATGACCGGCTTGAGCAGTTATATTCCCAAGGCTCAGGAGAGATCCACCTTAATCACCCTATTTGGACTGTACGAGTCCACAGTCATGCCCTTAGGCATGAAAAATGCTCCTGCTACTTTCCAGCGGATGGTCAACAACCTGCTCCAGGGACTGGGGGGGGGGGCAAGTGGTACCTGGATATTGCTGTCCTCAGTCCCACTTGGGAGGAACATCTTGTGCATCGGTGACAAGTGCTCAGGTGAATCCACCAAGCAGGTTGGACCATCAAGCTTGGAAAGTGCCAGCTGGAAATGAGCAAGGTTCACTACTCTTGTAGGCGAGGGTACTCTGAACCAGGAAAAGTAAATGCTAGTGTATCCTGGCTCACCCCAGGACCAAAAAGCAGGTGATGTCCTTTTTGGGTACCACAGGTTACAATAGGTGGTTTGTACCATACTATAGTAGCATTACGAAGACCTTCACTGACCTCACCAGAAGTTAATTCCAGACTCTCCGAAAAACGCAGAAGCTTGACTTGTGTGGTTGAGCCATCACTTGTCATACCCCTCTTCAAGCTTCAAGGCTGAGTGTCACATGGACTCACCATTGTACAAACACTGTGTGTATATAGTTCTAACCCAGTATTAAATGGATGCGATACTTCAATGAAAATACAATACAATAATTCTTATTAAAAACAGATAGTAGTTTAATGGAAGATCTTCAAAAAAATGTATTGTAACAAAAACACAGAATATGCAACATGCAAGTAATTACATCAAAAGTCAATTACTGTATTGTCCCCTCCTCTGTGTATGTAGATCCACGAGAGAGTGAACCCCCTCTCCAGTCCGAGTGTCATGTGGTGACATGTTTCACTTGCTACCTTTTGTGTCTATATAAAGAACTCTGGCCTTACGACATAATGTAATAATTGACCCTAAGCAAACAGAAACCTCAGGTGTAATGTAAGCAGATCTACAGCCCTGGCAAAATCAGAGATCGCTGCAAAATGTTCAGGTTTTCATTTTTCTCTTTAGAGGTATATTTTGAGTAAAATGTCCATTGTTCTTTTATTCTATAAACTGACAACACGTCTCCGAAATTCTAAAAAGCTAAACATTTTCATATTCATTTAGACACAACAATACTCATGTTATATCCCAGGAAGAGTTCAGAAATCAATATTTGGTGGAATACCCATGATTTGTAATCACAGTTTTCATGCATCTTGGCCTCTTTCCACCAGTCTATCACACGGCTTTTGGGTGAACCTAGGCCACTCCTGGTACAAATATTTAAGCAGTTTTTCTTTCTTTGATGGCTAGTAACTATCCATCTTCCTCTGGATTTCATTCCAGAGGTTTTCAATGGGGTTCAGGTCTGGAGATTGGGCTGGCCATGACAGGGTCTTGATGTGGTGCTCCTTCATCCACACATTTGATTGACCTAGCTGTGTGGCATGGAGCACTGGCCTGCTGGAAAAAAAACAGTCCTCAAAGTTGGGGAACATTGCCCGAGCAGAAGTAAGCAGGTGGTTTTCAAGGATAACCTTGTATGTGGCTTGATTCATACGTCCTTCGCAAAGATTAACCTGCCCAATTCCAGCCTTACTGAGGCATCCCTAGATCATCACCGATCCCCTACCAAATTTCACAGTGGGTGCAAGACACTGTGGCTTGTACACCTATACAGGTCTCCGTCTAACCATTGGACGACCAGGTGTTGGGCAAAGCTGAAAATTAGACTCGTCAGAGAAGGTTGCCAAAGACCATAAGGATTGGACCATAGAGGTCTGGAGTAAGGTAAACTTCAGCCTGGCTCTCCTTTGCTTCTCATTGATAAAAGGTTTTTTTCTAGTTTTACATAACTTGAGCCCTGCCTCTAGGAAGGAGCCTGTTACAAACTGCTCTTGCTGTGCACTTCACCCCAGCTGCCATTTGCCATTCCTTTTGTAGGTCACTTGATGTCATCCTGCGTTTGCTGAGTGAAATTCAAATAAGATGACTGTCATCCCGGTCAGTGGAGAGTCGCTTTCGCCCTCTGCCGGTCTGTAGCTTTATTTGTCCCCAATGTCTGCTGCTTGACCTTGTTGGAATGGACTGCCGTCTTCGAAATTTTAACGATGGAGGCAACATGGCGCTCACTGTATCCCTCTGCTAGTAAAGCCAGGATTGAGCCCTTTTCCTCACTCAAAACTTTTCTTTTCAACTCTTTGGTATGGTTAAAAGTTATTAATTGTGGGCTCTTCCTAGCACTTGTTTTGC
This sequence comes from Allobates femoralis, assembly GCA_033576535.1. NCBI lineage: Eukaryota > Metazoa > Chordata > Amphibia > Anura > Aromobatidae > Allobates > Allobates femoralis. The sequence continues at coordinate 2,445,167 of JARQOC010000013.1, read as the reverse complement.
CTCCAGCTTGCCCTATTGCAGGAGGATTGTGAAGACCACAGCAGGGTTTGTTATACTTTCCTTCGTTAAATAAGATTTGGTTCAGGTGATCTCCTGATCAGAAGCTCATTAAGTAGAATGAGGTGGACTTTGGTTGGAATCCAACTGACTCTGGAATAGAAGTCATAAATATAGAGAAAACTGTGCAGTGGTCTCTTATTTCTTTGCCAGAGCTGTATATATATATATCTCCAGTACAGTGTTCAGGCAATGTAATCACAATTTGATTTGACTTAATTTTTAACAGGACCAGAGTGCGGTCAAGATAGTGGACGATAACCTGACCCAACCTGAGAAGGGCCATTGAAAGCGAGGACAGTAGCAAGAGGGGAATGGATCCACAGCACTGCAAAAGGCAGGAGACAGGGGGTGGCCAGAGGGAGAAGCCGGACCGCTATTCCCTATAGTACCTACATGAGGCAAGTTCCCAGGCCAAGATTTAAGTGGCCCAGTCTGGCATGTTCGATATAAGAATGGTTATTTCAAGCCTGTGCTATATCAAGATGAGCAGTGACCTTACCACTACCGACAACCACCAGCTTGCTCAGCATAGGTCATCAAACCACCGGACTAGGTGGTCTGAAGTCCTGGGTTCATAATCATTGTTTGCAGGTGACCCCACGGTCTCTTCTGCCAGGCTATGTACTTACAGGTCACTTGTGTGGATGCCTCCTAACCTAAACTGGTCATTGCACATTCGCAAGCACCGTCTACAAGCCACCCACCTCCAGGCCCAGACAATAAGAAGGCACATTTCTAGACTGTTTGCTCTCAAATTGTTGCCAATTAATCTTGTAGAAAACTGAGGTGGTGCTGGCCATCGGCGCCGCGGACCGGGGGGAGTGGGTGCTGCTGGGAGCCGCGGGCGCGGTGCTCTCCTACCTGGTGAGCCGCGCCGGGCGCTTGTAGGAGCGGAGGGCAGAGGAAGGGGGGGGCGGGATCAGGCAGGGGAAGCAGGAAGCTCTCTGCTTCCCTTGCCTGATCCTCCTCTCCTTTGCCGGCGGCTTGCGTGGGTCGGCTGGGGGCCCCCTCCAGGCTTGAAAGGGCCCCCTAGCTGGTCGGGGCCCTGGTGCAGCTGCACCAGCTGCACCACGGTAGTTTCGCCCCTAGTCCTCACCTTACACCAGGTGTCCCATAAATTCATCGTTACCCTGATTTACTGGAAGATTCAATTAACGAGTGACAATTATTGACCCCAAAGGATCCAGGGCACAGATGACCTCAGGGATTTGCAGCTCCTGCTCCAGTGCATCCATAAGAATAGTTCAATGTCTACAAACAATATTGTTTGAAAAGTAAAATATGTTATCTTTTTTATAATTTAGTTTCTAAAACATTTTTTAATCAAAAATCCCCTGTGTGTGACTTCTCTGATGATTGTGCAGTTTGTCTTGCTAATAAAGCATTTCCCACATTCTGAACATGAATGCGGCTTCTCTACTGTGTAACTTCTCGGATGTTTAACCTCAAATGATTGGTTTAAAGAAACATTTTCCACATTCTGAACGTGAACTTTCTTATGTCTGAGAAGACTTGATTCATATATAAAACACATCCCACATTCACTACATGTAAATGGATTCTCTCCAGTGTGATCTATTTGATGATCACTTAGCAGGGCTTCAGTACTAAAACATTTCCCACAATCTGAACATGAATACGTCTTTTGTTCTGTGTGAATCTTCACATGAGAAATAAGATTTGCTTTCCCTGTAAACTGTTTCCCGCATTCTGAACATGAATATGTATTTCCAGTGTGAATTTTCTCATGTGCAGTCAGGCTTGATTTATATTTAAAGACTTTCTGACATACTGAACATGAAAATGGCTTCATGCCTGTGTGAACTTTCTCATGACTAATAAAGCTTGTTCTATATGAAAAACATTTCCCACATACTGAACATGAATATGACTTTTCTTCAGTGTGCATTTTCACATGAGAAATAAGATTTGCTTTTCTTGTAAAATTTTGTCCACATTCTGAACATGAAAACAGCTTTTCTCCCGTGTGAACTTTTTCATGATTAAAAAGATCTGATCTATATGTAAAACATTTCCCACATATTGAACAGGAGTGCGGCTTTTCTCCTTTATGAACTTTCTCATGTTTAATAAGACTTGATTTATATGTGAAACATTTCCCACATTCTGAACATGAATTCAGCTTCTCTCCTGTGTGAATATTCTTATGCTTAATAAGATATGATTTGTTTATGAAAGATTTCCCACATTCTGAACAGGAGTGTGGCCTCTCTCCTGTGTGAATTTTTAGATGAGCAACAAGTTGTGATTTATCTAGAAAACATTTCCCACATTCAGAACATGAATACGGCTTCTCTCCTGTGTGAATTCGTTGATGTGTAACAAGACACGATTTATAAGAAAAACATTTCCCACATTCTGAACATGAATACGGCTTCTCTCCTGTGTGAATTCGCTGATGTGCAACAAGACGACATTTTACTTTAAAACGTTTCCCACATTCTGTACATGAGTACGGCTTCTTTCCTGTGTGTCTTCTCTTATCTTTAACAGGATGTTCTTGATGTACATTATTGGTAACCAGGTTTGCTCCTGAGGACTGACACAGGATATCGTCATCTCTTCCTTTATATTCTAGCGATAACATGACATTTCCTTCAGAACGATCACTTGCATTTTCTGTTAGAGAGAAAAAAAATATATTTCATTACTTTAACCACTTAGTGACCACCAATATGCCTTTTTACTGACCTGAGAAATAAGTCAACAGCATCTCTTCATGGGTGACAATACAGCAGGTGTCACCTGAACATTATAGCTGACAACCTGCTGCATCAGTCACGAATAGTGTTGGCACTGACTATAGCAGTTTAACCCCTTAGCTGTCGCTGTAAATTTTCCCCTTCGCCCATGACAGCACCACATGAGAGGTTTCACTACTCCAGGATAGGAAACCCATTAGAATAAAAGGGTGGCACCTCTGCTTGGCATCAGTTCAGATTCCTGTCCTGGAGGAGAGGAGACTGGCAAGAGTATCCCAGGCCTGACCCAGGAATAATAGTATTTACCATCGTGCCAGTGATCGGGTCTGGAAGCACCTTCCCAGGGCTGGGCTTATGCGGAAACAGGGTGTGAGCAGGAGCTAGGCTCGACATTGCACTGGGCCAAGCGCACACACGGCAGCCACCCGATGGCAGTCCCTGCCGTACGGCATGCCTGGTTGAAGATCACTTCCGGTACGCTCAGCGGCACCCTTTGAGTCAAAAGTGACCACTTGGTGCATGTGCGCAGCATCCATCCAAGATAGTGGTGCCCTGTCAGCAGGAAGCCGGGCGGCGTGGACTTCCGGGAGGGGGCAGCACAAAAGAGGGAAAGGCTGTGTAGCAAGTTGTGCATTTGCTTCCCTTCTACACATGGAGGACAAGCAGTCACCACGATTACAGCCCAGCCAGCAGCAATGTTTTGTCACCAGAAGGGTGATGGTGCCAGAGATGGTGTCCCCTTCCTCCTCCTCTTCAGACTTGAGCAGGATTGGCGGAAGGCCGTGCTTCCAACTGCAGATACTAATCAGTTGGTGAAGGCACTGATCGACTATGGGTCTAGTAGATAGCAAGAACACAGAGTCCATGGAGGACCTTATGTTTGGTGGCCTTGAGGGTAGAAAGAGACGAGCGTTTCCAATCAATGATAAGTTACACAAGTTGATTAAGGAGCAGTGGAAAAGGCCGGACAATAAAGTTCCCCTGACATCTTCCCTTGTCCTGAGACAATAGCTCCAAAATAGATGTAGCGGTAGCAAAAGAGAAGATTTATGCTCCCCTTCGAGGATTTAGGGTATCTCAAAAGGCCAGTTAGATGAAAAGGCAGATAGATTCCTACGGGGTACACGGTAGGCGGCGGCTGGTACAATAAGACCAGCGGTAGCGGGCACCTGTGTGGAGAGGTGGTTAAGAGAACTAAAGGATTGCACTCCCAGACATAATATCTTATCCTCCTTTCTGTTGGTGCAGGGTGCGTCTGCCTTTATGGCTGATTCTTCAGCCGATTCAATGGAGGATCACCTCTCCCGGGTCGGGATCCTCTGCTCCTCTGCCGACCGGGCATCCAGTGTCCAGGCGTGCTGTGTCTCTGAGCCGTTGCCGGGTCCACTTCCTGTCAGCTGACCACCGGGCTCACACATGACCACATTGCAATGGTCGGATTCATGTGACCAATCAGTGGCGCACTAAGTGCACTCCTCCCCTGTGACTCTAGGGGCCGGCATGGTCCAACCTGACACTCCCCTTGACCAATCGCTGCTCGTCCTCTGGTATATCAGGCCACCTCCACTGATGGGAGGTGCCTGATTATTGAGTTAGTTGAGTTTCTGCTTTGCTGGCTGTTGGTCAGGCCCTCTTTGTGCTCTTCCCCGGTAGCACCATTCCTGCACTCCTAGCCTTGTACTCTGTTACCTGGAATCCTTAGCTGTGCCATAGCATAGGCTAACCTTATGAGCCACCCCCTGGTACTAGCTGCTGTGGTACTTAGACCCCCTGGGCTTGCCCCTGAAATTCCTGTATAGGGGTTGGGTAAACTAGGTCCAGCTCACCCAGGGGAGTTCAGTACCACGGCCCAGTGGGTCAAACTAGGGCGCCTTCCCCCGGAAGCGTGACAATAATCATTAACTTAAAGAAGTTAAACCAGTTCCTATAGATACAGGTTCTCCATCACTAATTTCATTTGTTGCCCAGGGTTAACTGGGCTTTGTTAGAAGCTAGGACATGGTCATACGAGTGTACAACATTTGTCTTACTGTGGTTTATAATGTTTATTCTCACTTACATCCGGAGGATAATTTTTGTATTTGATTAGAAATTAGCTTGTTTACACATAACTTTGCTTTGCTCAAAGTACTTTATATGATCCTATACTTCATAGTCATCCAAACGTATGGCTTGTAATACTTTAGTAAATCTGTTATTGTGTGTTTGTTAATATTTGCCTTGCAAAATTCTTCAATAAAACCTGATTTACCTTAAAAGTCACGTTACCAGTAACGGTTGTCCAATAGGCCTCATTAAAGGCTCGGTAGTGACGGGACCAAAGTGTATATTAACCCCTTTCCGACCTATGACGTTGTCGTCATGGGTCGGTAAGGGGTGTTTGATGTGAGCTCCGCGCCGGAGCTCACATCAAACAGCCTACATCTCAGCGGATCTCATCAGCTGAGATGTCGGGCTAACAGCTCCGATGGGATCCGGGATCTGATCGGCGCTGTTAACCCCTTGGATCCCGCTGTCAATCTCTGACAGCGGGATCCAAGGCGGCCGCGGCAGGGAACACGCTGTTTCCCACCTACTCCAGAGATCCCGCGATAGTATCGTGGGATCTCCAGCGCTCACGTGACAGCCTGGGGTCCTGGCTAGATCCCGGATGCTGTCAGAGCGCAGTTTCCTGTTGTGGTTGGCAGGTGCTGCCAACCACAACAGGTCCGCGATTCAGGGAGATACAGATGAGCTGCAGCTCGCAGAAGCTATCAGACTGTGCAGCAGGGTGCCTCTCAAAGAGGCAGTGTAAAATTAAGAATCAATGAAAAAAATAACGTTTTTAAGTTCAAATCACCCCCCTTTTCCCCCAATCACAATAAGAATTGAAAAAATAATAATAATAATACACGTTTGGTATCGCCACTTTTAGAATCGCCCGATCTATCATCGTATTAAAACCGTTAATGAGAGACGAATACTCCTTAATGGAAAAAAAGGTCCAAACGCCAAAAGTCCATTTTTTTGGTCGCCGCAACATTGCTATAAAATGCAATAACGGGCGATCAAAACTGCGGATCCCCCCAAAAATGGTATCATTAGAAACGTCAGCTCAAGACCCAAAAAATAAGCCGTCACACAGCCCCAGACCCCCAAAAATGAGAACGCTACGGGGTGCAGAACATGGTGCAAAAAGTCAGTTTTTGTTCTTTTTTCCCAACTTCTGAATTTTTTTTCTACGAAATCGTACTGACCCGAGGCATCACCCCATCATGTTGGTTTTACCATATAGTGAACATGGCGACTAAAATACCCAAAAAACAAATGTGTCATCACACTTTTTTTGCAATTTCACTGCATTTAGAATTTTTTTGCAATTTCCCCATATACTATATGGTAAAATAAATTATTGCATATGAAAGTACAACTTGTCCCGCAAAAATCAAGCCGTCATAGGTCTATATTCACCAAAAAATAAAAAAGTTATGGCTCTTGGAAGCAGGGGAGCAAAAAACGAAAATGAAAAATTCCCGGGTAATGAAGGGGTATATTATATCTATATTACAAGCTGGTACTGGTGCTATATACATCCCCGATTGCCCTAATAAGGGGGCGCCAGAGAGCCACTCATCCTGACAATCTCCAACCACCGATGTGATCACAATGGATACAAACGTGTTTGGTTGGGGTGCTCATCTGAGAGAGCATGTAGTGCAGGGGATGTGGGACAGTCATGTGAAGGATCTTCAAATTAGAGAGAGCTATTAGCAGTAAATAGAGCTCTCGAAACGTTCCTCCCGATCCTGGGGGATTGTCATGGCCAGGTACTCTCGCACCACAGAGTGTCAGTGGCATATGTGAACTGGCAGGAACATAGAATAAAAATATGTTTTCACTTGTTCAAGAGCTGACAATCTACTCTCCTGTGTAAAACCACACACACACATATTGTAGCTGTATTCAGCCTCCCTAATTCCCCTCTCTTAGGGTAATTAGTGAAAGCTAAAGAATACAGAATGCACCTAAGATATAAGAATTCATGGAGGGAAAACAATGCAGAGTTTCTTAGGTCAGCTAAAACACTTAAAAGTCAGATTTTATGCACCGCATTAATATTAGAATTAGAACAATTATTTTCAGAAGCCATACGACATGGCGAAGGCAAAACACCATTTTGCTTCGCTGGGCAATCGGGATTATAGCAAATGGATTTCTGCCAGTTAAGACCACTTCACACGCTAGGATATCGTTTATCCTTAGAACGATCACGTGACAGTAATCGTTCCAACATCGTTAGTGCGCTGTCACACACAAGGATATAGATAACGATATCCCATTTGGCAATGCACCAGTTAAATAGGAGAACAAGGACTGAATGATTTTATGAAGCGTCAGGAATAGGAGATCAAGATCGTTCATAAAGTTGTCACACTGAATGATGCGGCTTCTTCAAGCAGCGTTTATTGGACGACGAACGATAGATTTGAGGTCAGGATCCCATTTTTGTGATGACAGTTGTAACGATTTTTTCATCCTACATAGTGCGTCCTTGCGTGTAAATGCACAAACGATATCGTTGGAATGGTCACAAATCCGTGATGTTTCAAGGATATCGTTAATGATAAAGCGGCCTTTAGATACTCACAGCCATGTCATGTTTCCTGGCCATCAAAAGATAAATTCATGAATTACAAAGTCCCCCGAGTAGCCCATTCCGCTCTCATTCTGCCTTATAATAGGGGCGGCTTTGGGGTTCCGGATCTGGCGAAGTATTATTCAGCACTCGTTCTGGACGTAGCGAAAATATGGTGGACAAACTCCCCTGTTCCACAATGGTTACAAATTGAGGCTTGCTCTGCTCCATCCGGGTCCCTCCGCCTCCTTCTTCAGATTAACCTCTTAAGACGCTATTCTCCACCTAACCCACTACGCTCTATCTTGGGTGTATTAACAATCTGGCGGAAACTTCATAGACCTCATTTAATATTCTTATATCGCTATGTAACATTGAGAGCGATATCCTTTCTAATGGGTGACATCTCCTTCTCCTCTTGGGGCGAGGGAGACAATACTCCTCTCTCTTCTATACTACTCCAAAATTGTCTCCTACCGTATGATTCACTTGCAACAAAACTCTCTCTTCCAACTTCCTCAATTTTCTCCTATCTGAGATTAAAACACTTTCTCTCTACAATTGACATCCCCACTTGCGACATAGAAGAGATTTCTCTCCCGCTACAAACTCTATTCAAATGCACGAGCCCGGTAAGCAATGGTACCTCAATTATTTATAAAGCCTTATTAGAGGTCATTAGTGAACATAAATTATCCTATATGATCAGATGGGAGTCCAGACTGAACTTTGAGGCCACCAGAGAACAATGGCTATCAGCCTCAGGCCATGCAGCATTATATACACGCTGCATAAACCATTTAGAACAATCCAAAAAAATTATGTTCAACTGGTATTTAACTCCGTCACGTATTGCTAAATTTAAAGCTCCACTGCCCTCCCCCTCCCCTAACTGTTGGAAGGGGTGCGGGGTTACTGGAACAGAGGTTCATATGTGGTGGTCGTGTCCATCCATTAACAACTTTTGGAAGGAGATAGAACGGCTACTGACCTCCCTAACTGGCCTCCCTATTGTTCTCACGGCCCCCCTAGCACTATTAGGAATCGACCTGAATACTTTTCCTACACCCCTAAAACCCATTATCACTAATGTTTTGATCGCAGCACGTCAAACTATTGCTGCTCACTGGAGATCTGCAGACACTCCGGGGATTCCTGAGGTCCTTACAAGATTAAACTCCCATTACGCGCATGAACTAGCATTAGCGCATTCGCTAAAACGCAAGATGACAGTGGCCAACTGGTGGGATCCGTGGGCCTCTACTAAATATAATACAGTCCCTCCTTCCATTTAACTAAGAAAAGTACCATCATATCAGGTTAATTGGATGCATCTTCCTGCGCATTTCCCTCCCCTCCTTGCCCCCCCATTTCCTGTTCTCATTAGTTCATTATTGTTAGTTTATGACTTTCTTCTTTCTTTTAATTGTAATTTGTATGTACGATATATGCAAAACATTGTCCAAGGGCATTGTACACTTCTTGTTTTTCCTGGAAAAATCTAATAAAAATCTACTGGTTGAAAAAAAAAAAAAAAAAAAAAGAGATAAATTCACAATCAACAAGATGACACGAGTATTTTTCATGTGCTTTGCTTAGAGGCTGGATATGGCCAAGAACAGTAATTCCATAATTTTCTGAGGCCACCAGTGAAGGTTAGTAATTTTATGGTACGATCATGAAGACCAAAACAACTATTTTGTGTAGTCCCTTTCCGGGGTCCAGTGGGGAGACGAGAGAAGGGGCGCAAATCTAAGTGTAGGGTTAGTAATGGTGCTGCTCACCTTATTATTGCCTTGGTTTATAGCGTATCAATCCTCAGACACCCAGTTCCATGTCATCCTGGCTGGTCTGAAGCTCGCCTATGGATCCATCAGGTCTCCAGCCGGAGATCCCATCAACGTGGATGAATAGAAAGGATTATCCAGGGAAGATGTAGAGGCGCTGCCAGGCGAGGAGACGAGAGTTTTATTAACTCAGAAGTAGTTACGTTGTACCCGATACTAACTACTTCTGAGTTAATAATAAAACACTAGAGGAAACTCTCGTCCCCTCGCCTGGAAGCGCCTCTACATCTTCCCTGGATAATCCTTTCTATTCATCCAAAACGACCATTTTGTGAGCATTTAGACCATGAAGAGCCGACAGCCGAGACTAAGCTGTGGAACTGAATCGTGCTTTCTAAGGAGTCTGTTCTTCCCTAGATGTGGCGGTCATATCTGTGCCACAGGGGTAGGAAATGTCTCTTTTTAACTCTTATTTTGCGTACGTTTCTATACTGTATTTTTTTGTCCCCTTTGTAAAATCTTGTATATTTTTGTAAACTCTGCTTTTTCTTTTGGATTAAATCCTTCGTTCTTCTTGCTCTATGATGTGTGATGTAGTGAGTGGAGGCATTGTGCACTGCCGGTGTGTTTTGCACAGGCAGAAGACTGCTGCCTGTTTTTGAATGTCTTGCCATGGAAGCCACAGTCTGCTTAAACAGCATGGCAAGAGTTAAGCTTGCACCTTGCTGGAGATGTGGGGGTGTCTCAGGATAGGTAATGGAGTCTGTGATTGACATGTGGGAGACTGACAGTGATTGAGACATACAGAGCCTGCAGGCTGCTGGGCGAGGAGCAGAAGTCTGACATCCAGTCTGAAGGAGCAGTGTCTCAGAGGCCCTGTGAGGACTGACAACAGGCCCAAGTGGAGGCTGGGATACAGCGGCAGAAGTGTATCTGAACCTGTGATGTTCAACAGACTGTATACCAGGCGGTATGTACCTGTGAGCCGAAGAAAGGCTCCTGTTTATGTGCTGGAAGGTGGTTTATGCTGACAGAATAAACCAACATGGCTTTTAATTAAATGGAGACACTGTCGCTGTGTTTAAATATGGCTGCCAAGTGAGTGAACCCGACCTGGTCCGTGAACGCGATACCCCATTTGGTGGAGAATGCGGGCATTGTAGCAGCCTTGTTGCTAGGGGCGACGGATGAGGCCTACAAGCTCGGTTGCTGGGGGCTGTAACACAGGTGTCCAGACGTGGAAGCAAGCATCGGGCTGTGGCTTGGAGGGGCCACGAAGGTGAACAACACCCTACACTGAAGTCATGTAGCATATTAAGAGGTGAAGTGATCCTGGCAGCCGAATCCGAAATTCCTAGGCCGAAGTCATGAAGACGTGATGTGATCCTCTAGCCGGGACCGAAGCCCCTAAGCTGAGGCTATGTAGTATATGAACAACTGGTGACTGGACAGGACCTTTTTATATATCCCATCCCTTCGCCTCAGGGTATATTGTGTTCTTACAGGAAAGGTGGGATAAGGCTGTTCTCTTATTGGTTGACAGTTCAATCCGACTGCGTAATTCTCCGACAATAATGCATACAGAAGGAGGCTGAGATAATTTACATTTAGTTTGCAATCCACACACTAACGCAATGACAGCTCTGAGCAGTTTGATAAATTACTTAGACATGAGTTACATAGTAACATAGTATTTAAGGTTGAAGGAAAACCTTCAGTCCATCTAGTTCCCCCATAGCCTAACATGATCCAGAGGAGGCAAAAAACCCCATGTGGCAACACTAAGCTCCACATTGGGGGAAAAAATTCCTTCCTGACTCCAGATACGGCAATCAGACTAGATCCCTGGATCAACGCCTGATCAGAGAATCTAGTATATATAACTGGTAATATTATAGTTTTCAAGAAAGGCATCCAGGCCCTTCTTACATGTTAGTAGTGACTCCCTCATTACACCATCATGTGGAGAGAGCTCCATAGTGTCACTGCTCTTACAGTAAAGAATCCACAGTGTCACTGCTCTTACAGTAAAGAATCCGCGTCTGTGATTATGATTAAACCTTCTTTCCTCCAGACGTAGAGGACGCCCCCTTGTCCCCGTCTCTGTAGAGGACGCCCCCGTGTCCCTGTCTCTGTAGAGGACGCCCCCGTGTCCCCGTCTCTGTAGAGGACGCCCCCGTGTCCCCGTCTCTGTAGAGGACGCCCCCTTGTCCCCGTCTCTGTAGAGGACGCCCCCTTGTCCCCGTCTCTGTAGAGGACGCCCCCTTGTCCCCGTCTCTGTAGAGGACGCCCCCTTGTCCCCGTCTCTGTAGAGGACGCCCCCTTGTCCCCGTCTCTGTAGAGGACGCCTCCTTGTCCCCGTCTCAGGCCTAAAAGTAAAAAGATTAAAAAGGTCTCTGTACTGTCCCCTCATATATTTATACATTATTATAAGATCACCCCTAAGCCTTCGTTTTTCCAAGCTAAATAACCCCAAATTTAATAACCTGTCTTGGTATTGTAGACCCCTCAGTCCTCTAATAACCTGTCTTGGTATTGCAGACCCCTCAGTCCTCTAATAACCTGTCTTGGTATTGTAGACCCCTCAGTCCTCTAATAACCTGTCTTGGTATTGCAGACCCCTCAGTCCTCTAATAACCTGTCTTGGTATTGCAGACCCCTCAGTCCTCTAATAACCTGTCTTGGTATTGTAGACCCTCCAGTCCTCTAATAACCTGTCTTGGTATTGTAGACCCCCCCGTCCTCTAATAACCTGTCTTGGTATTGCAGACCCCTCAGTCCTCTAATAACCTGTCTTGGTATTGTAGACCCCTCAGTCCTCTAATAACCTGTCTTGGTATTGCAGACCCCCCCAGTCCTCTAATAACCTGTCTTGTTATTGTAGACCCCCCAGTCCTCTAATAACCTGTCTTGGTATTGTAGACCCCTCAGTCCTCTAATAACCTGTCTTGGTATTACAGACCCCCTCAGTCCTCTAATAACCTGTCTTGGTATTGCAGACCCCTCAGTCCTCTAATAACCTGTCTTGGTATTGTAGACCCCTCAGTCCTCTAATAACCTGTCTTGGTATTGTAGACCCCTCAGTCCTCTAATAACCTGTCTTGGTATTGTAGACCCCTCAGTCCTCTAATAACCTGTCTTGGTATTGCAGACCCCCCAGTCCTCTAATAACCTGTCTTGGTATTGCAGACCCCTCAGTCCTCTAATAACCTGTCTTGGTATTGTAGACCCCTCAGTCTTCTAATAACCTGTCTTGGTATTACAGACCCCCCAGTCCTCTAATAACCTGTCTTGGTATTGCAGACCCCTCAGTCCTCTAATAACCTGTCTTGGTATTGCAGACCCCTTCATCCTCTAATAACCTGTCTTGGTATTACAGACCCCTCAGTCCTCTAATAACCTGTCTTGGTATTGCAGACCCCTCAGTCCTCTAATAACCTGTCTTGGTATTGTAGACCCCTCAGCCCTCTAATAACCTGTCTTGGTATTGCAGACCCCTCAGTCCTCTAATAACCTGTCTTGGTATTGCAGACTCCCCAGTCCTCTAATAACCTGTCTTGGTATTACAGACCCCCCAGTCCTCTAATAACCTGTCTTGGTATTGCAGACCCCTCAGTCCTCTAATAACCTGTCTTGGTATTGCAGACCCTTCATCCTCTAATAACCTGTCTTGGTATTACAGACCCCTCAGTCCTCTAATAACCTGTCTTGGTATTGCAGACCCCTCAGTCCTCTAATAACCTGTCTTGGTATTGCAGACCCCTCAGTCCTCTAATAACCTGTCTTGGTATTGTAGACCCCTCAGCCCTCTAATAACCTGTCTTGGTATTGCAGACCCCTCAGTCCTCTAATAACCTGTCTTGGTATTGTAGACCCCTCAGCCCTCTAATAACCTGTCTTGGTATTGCAGACCCCTCAGTCCTCTAATAACCTGTCTTGGTATTGCAGACTCCCCAGTCCTCTAATAACCTGTCTTGGTATTGCAGACTCCCCAGTCCTCTAATAACCTGTCTTGGTATTGCAGACCCCTCAGTCCTCTAATAACCTGTCTTGGTATTGCAGACCCCTTACTCCTCTAATAACCTGTCTTGGTATTGCAGACCCCTCAGTCATCTAATAACCTGTCTTGGTATTGCAGACCCCTCAGTCCTCTAATAACCTGTCTTGGTATTGCAGACCCCTTAGTCCTCTAATGACTTTTGTCGCTCTTCTCTGGACCCGCTCTAGTTCAGCTATGTCTTTCTTATACACCGGAGACCAGAATTGTACACAGTATTCTAAGTGTGGTCGCACTAGTGACTTGTATAGAGGTAAAATTATGTTCTCCTCATGAGCATCTATGCCTCTTTAATGCATCCCATTATTTTATTTGCCTTTGCAGCAGCTGCCTGACACTGGCCACTAAATGTGAGTTTGTCATCTACCCATACACCCAGGTCTTTTTCAGTGACAGTTTTGCCCAGTGTTTTACAATTAAGCACATAATTATACCCTTTGTTTCCTCTGCCCAAGTGCATGACCTTACATTTATCCCCATTAAAGCTCATTTGCCATTTATCAGCCCAAGCTTCTAGTTTACATAAATCCTCCTGTAATATAAAATTGTCCTCCTCTGTATTGATTATCCTGCAGAGTTTAGTGTCATCTGCAAATATTGAGATTCTACTCTGTATGCCCCCTACAAGGTCATTAATAAATATATTACATAGAAGCGGGCCCAACACTGACCCCTGTGGTACCCCACTGTTACCTGTAGGGCCCAACACTGACCCCTGTGGTACCCCACTGTTAACTGTGACCCATTCTGAGTGTTCCATTAATGACCACCCTTTGATTCCTATCACTGAGCCAGTTCTTAACCCACTTACACATTTTCCCCTATCCCCATTGCTCTCATTTTATGTTTCAACCTTTTGTGTTTCCTCCTATTTCTAGCATGCTTATTCCCATAGGGTATATATTGTGCGCAGGTCCTATTCAGAATGCTAATAAACGTCTCCCACTTGCTTTGTGTACTTTTATGTCTCAGGACATCGTCCCAGTTTATTGCACTAAGATCATCTCTCAACCGTTGGAAATTTGCCTTCCTGAAGTTTAGTGTCCTTGTGGCCCCTCTACTACACGTCTTAGTAAAGGATACTTGAAAGCTTATTATGTTATGATCACTATTACCCAAGTGACCTCCAACCCGTATATTTGATATGCGGTCCGGCCTGTTGGTTAATATTAGGTCCAGCAGTGCCCCCCTCCTTGTTGGGTCCTGAACCATGTGAAGGTATTGTCTCTCATAGTTGTCAAAAACCCATTACCTTTGCTGGAACTGCAGGTTTCTGTTCCCCAATGTATTTCAGGGTAGTTGAAGTCCCCCATAATAATGACTTCTCCCTGAGTCGCGGCTTCATCTATTTGCTTTATTTGTTAGCAAACAAAAGGCCAGTACGTCTGGTTTAAGAATACTAACCCACGACACGCTTTGAAAAGTGTCATCACCTGTAGTCCTTATTGCGTTACCTGAAAGCCCGTTTGAGACCCTACATGAGGTCCCAATTAAAAATCTCTCCCTTGAGGTAGGACTATTGACAGCACTAACATCAGCTGGGAGGATTAGTGATTTGCAGTCCTTGTCAGTTAATCTGCAATATTCTCAGGTCCTGGAAGACCGTAGTCTTGAGGCCAGATCCAGCTTACCTTCCAAAGGAGGTCAAGAAATGCTTTTGTGATTCTCCAAAAATCAAAAGATGTGTAAAAAATCAAAGATGTGTCTGGCAGGATATCAGGAGTCTTCAGACCTACCGATGACAACTCATTCCTGATGATACATGTGGGGACAAATGACACCGCAAGAAAAGACCTGGAAACTGTGACAACATAGCTTTTCTCAATGCAAGTCCGGGGTTAATGTTCTTAATTTGGCCAGACGTATTGGTCTTGTTTGTTATCTCATGCTCACTAAGATATTGTTTATTGCCGGACTATGCAGCGCCTTCATTTATGAGGTTGTGTATTGCTAATTTAATAATCTAACCCCTTTGACTACATCACTCAAAGGAGAACTAAGCATTTGGCTTGAAGTCCAGCCAATAAGGGCACAGCCTTATTCCACCAATCCTGGAAGAACACAATATACACTGAGGTGTAAGCTTGGGATATAAAAAGTACTTTCTTCAGTCACCAGCAGTTAAGTCTTAGCTTTGCGGCCACAGTCTAGCGACTTCGGCCCCAACTAGAGGATCACATCGCATCTTCATATGCTACATTACTTCAATCTAGGGGTTCCGATTCCTATTAAAATACCATAACCCCAGCCTAGGCATTTCAGTTCCATCTGCCAGGATAGCATTATGTCATCATACCAGGACTACTTAAGGAATATACCCAAGTGAGGACAATTCAGTCACCTGGCTACAGACTTTGCTGTGCTTGGTCAGCTTCCTAAGCTTGCCGCTATTCCTTTCTCTCTGGGTGCTCACCGAAAGCGGAGTGCTGCTGGAGTAAGTGGCCCTGGAAGTCCCGAAGATTCATATTCCTGGTGAGCCAGCGGAAGGGTGGGACTCTGTTGCAGCCCAGAGCACAGCAGCCCAGAGCGGCTCCCAGAGCACAGCAGCCCAGAGCAGCTCCCAGAGCACAGCAGCCCAGAGCAGCTCCCAGAGCACAGCAGCCCAGAGCAGCTCCCAGAGCACAGCAGCCCAGAGCAGCTCCCAGAGCACAGCAGCCCAGAGCAGCTCCCAGAGCACAGCAGCCCAGAGCAGCTCCCAGAGCACAGCAGAGCAGCCCAGAGCAGCTCCCAGAGCACAGCAGAGCAGCCCAGACCGGCAGCTCCCAGAGCACAGCAGAGCAGCCCAGACCGGCAGCTCCCAGAGCACAGCAGAGCAGCCCAGACCGGCAGCTCCCAGAGCACAGCAGAGCAGCCCAGACCGGCGGCTCCCAGAGCACAGCAGAGCAGCCCAGACCGGCGGCTCCCAGAGCACAGCAGAGCAGCCCAGACCGGCGGCTCCCAGAGCACAGCAGAGCAGCCCAGACCGGCGGCTCCCAGAGCACAGCAGAGCAGCCCAGACCGGCGGCTCCCAGAGCACAGCAGAGCAGCCCAGACCGGCGGCTCCCAGAGCACAGCAGAGGCAGCCCAGACCGGCGGCTCCCAGAGCACAGCAGAGCAGCCCAGACCGGCGGCTCCCAGAGCACAGCAGAGCAGCCCAGACCGGACGCTCCCAGAGCAGAGCAGCCCAGACCGGACGCTCCCAGAGCAGAGCAGCCCAGACCGGCGGCTCCCAGAGCAGAGCAGACCAGACCGGCGGCTCCCAGAGCAAAGCAGACCAGACCGGCGGCTCCCAGAGCAAAGCAGACCAGACCGGCGGCTCCCAGAGCAGAGCAGACCAGACCGGCAGGTCCCAGAGCAGAGCAGACCACACCGGCTCCGAGAGCAGAGCAGACCACACCGGCTCCAAGAGCAGAGCAGACCAGACCAGACCGGCTCCCAGAGCAGAGCACTTCATCCTCCATGATCATCAATGCAAATTCAGACAAGGCAAAATAGTGTTAAAAACTAATAATAAACATAAAACGGATTGGTAAATGAGGACGTGTCTGCACGGCCGGAGACATCAGTACGACTCTATGGCATCTACTAGAGCCGAACACAGAAAACAACCACAACAACTGACAAAGAAAGGACCGGAAAGCGGACGTCTCTCTACCTGGAGATAGCAAGAAGCCGACGCTCCTCCCACCACAAACGTCCTTAGTACTGATCCCGGTGTCCTCTATATCATAAATCCAGCAGCTCCTCCATGTAGAAGAAGAGCAGGACCAGCGACGGTCTCTCCCAACCGGCAGAGGAACTGAACCAGCAGCCCCCCAGTGACATGATCAGTCCCAGCATTCCTCTCAGTGTACACTGTATAATCTCCCAGCAGTCTCCTCCTCCAGTGTACACTGTAAATGTCCCAGCAGTCTCCTCTCCTCCAGTGTACACTGTATAATCTCCCAGCAGTCTCCTCTCCTCCAGTGTACACTGTATAATGTCCCAGCAGTCTCTCTCCTCCAGTGTACACTGTATAATTCCCAGCAGTCTCCTCTCCAGTGTACACTGTATAATGTCCCAGCGTCTCCTCTCCTCCAGTGTACACTGTATAATGTCCCAGCAGTCTCCTCTCCTCCAGTGTACATGTATAATGTCCCAGCAGTCTCTCTCCTCCAGTGTACACTGTATAATCTCCCAGCAGTCTCCTCTCCTAGTGTACACTGTATAATTCCACAGTCTCTCTAGTTTACCGTATCTTCCACATCCCCAGTGTACACTGTATAATCTCCCAGCAGTCTCCTCTCCTCAGTGTATATGTTAATACTCCCAGCAGTCTCCTCTCCTCCAGTGTTACACTGTATAATTCCCAGCAGTCTCCTCTCCTCCAGTGTACACTGTATAATCTCCCAGCAGTCTCCTCTCCTCCAGTGTACACTGTATAATGTCCCAGCAGTCTCCTCTCCTCCAGTGTACCTGTATAATTCCCAGCAGTCTCCTGTCTCCAGTGTACACTGTATAATCTCCCAGCAGTCTCCTCTCCTCCAGTGTACACTGTATAATCTCCCAGCAGTCTCCTCTCCTCCAGTGTACATGTATAATCTCCCAGCAGTCTCCTCTCCTCCAGTGTACACTGTATATCTCCCAGCAGTCTCCTCTCCTCCAGTGTATGTATATCTCCAGCAGTCTCCTCTCTCCAGTGTCATTAAAATCTCCCAGCAGTCTCCTCTCCTCAGTGTATATCTCCCAGCAGTCTCCTTCCTCCAGTGTATAATTCCCAGCAGTCTCCTCTCCTCCAGTGTATAATGTATTCATCTCCTCCAGTCTTATCCAGCGTCTCCTCTCCTCCAGTGTACATGTATAATCTCCCAGCAGTCTCCTCTCCTCAGTGTACACTGTATAATCTCCAGCAGTCATCCTCTCCTCCAGTGTACACTGTATAATCTCCCAGCAGTCTCCTCTCCTCCAGTGTACACTGTATAATCTCCCAGCAGTCTCCCTTCTCCAGTGTACACTGTATAATCTCCAGCAGTCTCCTCTCTCCAGTCTCCTCTCCTCCAGTGTACACTGTATAATCTCCCAGCAGTCTCCTCTCCTCCAGTGTACACTGTATAATCTCCCAGCAGTCTCCTCCTCCAGTGTACACTGTATAATCTCCCTCAGCAGTCTCCTCTCCTCCAGTGTACACTGTATAATCTCCCAGCAGTCTCCTCTCCTCCAGTGTACACTGTATAATGTCCCAGCAGTCTCCTCTCCTCCAGTGTACACTGTATAATTCCCAGCAGTCTCCTCTCCTCAGTGTACCTGTATAATCGTCCCAGCAGTCTCCTCTCCTCCAGTGTACACTGTATAATCCCCTCCCAGGTCTCCTCTCCTCCAGTGTACACTGTATAATCTCCCAGCAGTCTCCTCTCCTCCAGTGTACCTGTATAATCTCCCAGCAGTCTCCTCTCCTCCAGTGTATCACTGTATAATCTCCCAGCAGTCTCCTCTCCTCCAGTGTACAACTGTATAATCTCCCAGCAGTCTCCTCTCCTCCAGTGTACACTGTATAAGTCTCCAGCAGTCTCCTCTCCTCCAGTGTACTGTATAATCTCCCAGCAGTCTCCTCTCCTCCAGTGTACACTGTATAATTCCCAGCAGTCTCCTCTCCTCCAGTGTACACTGTATAATCTCCCAGCAGTCTCCTCTCCTCCAGTGTTACACTGTATAATCTCCCAGCAGTCTCCTCTCCTCCAGTGTACACTGTATAATCTCCCAGCAGTCTCCTCTCCTCCAGTGTACACTGTATAATCTCCCAGCAGTCTCCTCTCCTCCAGTGTATAATCTCACAGTCCATCTCAGTGTATAATCTCCCAGCAGTCTCCTCTCCTCCAGTGTATAACACTGTATATCTCCTCCAGGTATCTCCCGTCCTCCAGTCTACTCACAGCTGTATAATCTCCCAGCAGTCTCCTCTCCTCCAGTGTACACTGTATAATCTCCCAGCAGTCTCCTCTCCTCCAGTGTACACTGTATAATCTCCCAGCAGTCTCCTTCCTCCAGTGTACACTGTATAATCTCCCAGCAGTCTCCTCTCCTCCAGTGTACACTGTATAATCTCCCAGCAGTCTCCTCTCCTCCAGTGTACACTGTATAATCTCCCAGCAGTCTCCTCGTCCTCCAGTGTTACACTGTTATATATCCCAGCAGTCTCCTCTCCTCCAGTGTACACTGTATAATCGTCCCAGCAGTCTCCTCTCCTCCAGTGTACACTGTATAATTCTCCCAGCAGTCCACTCTCCTCCAGTGTACACTGTATAATCTCCCAGCAGTCTCCTCTCCTCCAGTGTACCTGTATAATCTCCCAGCAGTCTCCTCTCCTCCAGTGTACACTGTATAATCTCCCAGCAGTCTCCTCTCCTCCAGTGTACCTGTATAATCTCCCAGCAGTCTCTCTCCTCCAGTGTACACTGTATAATCTCCCAGCAGTCCCTCTCCTCCAGTGTACACTGTATAATCTCCCAGCAGTCTCCTCTCCTCCAGTGTACACTGTATAATTCCCAGCAGTCTCCTCTCCTCAGTGTACACTGTATAATCTCCCAGCAGTCTCCTCTCCTCCAGTGTACACTGTATAATCTCCCAGCAGTCTCCTCTCCTCCAGTGTACACTGTATAATCTCCCAGCAGTCTCCTCTCCTCCAGTGTACACTGTATAATCTCCCAGCATTTCCTCTCCTCCAGTGTACACTGTATAATTCCAGCAGTCCCTCTCTCCAGTGTACACTGTATAATCCCAGCAGTCTTCCTCCAGTGTACACTGTATAATCTCCCAGCAGTCTCCTCTCCTCCAGTGTACACTGTATAATTCCCAGCAGTCTCCTCTCCTCCAGTGTACACTGTATAATTCCCAGCAGTCTCCTCTCCTCCAGTGTACACTGTATAATCTCCCAGCAGTCCCTCTCCTCCAGTGTACACTGTATAATCTCCCAGCAGTCTCCTCTCCTCCAGTGTACACTGTATAATCTCCCAGCAGTCACCTCTCCTCCAGTGTACACTGTATAATCTCCCAGCAGTCCCTCTCCTCCAGTGTACACTGTATAATCCCAGCAGTCTCCTCTCCTCCAGTGTACACTGTATAATCTCCCAGCAGTCTCCTCTCCTCATGTATATCCAGACTTGAGTTATAATCTCCCAGCAGTCTCCTCTCCTCCAGTGTACACTGTATAATCTCCCAGCAGTCTCCTCTCCTCCAGTGTACCTATATGTCCCAGCAGTCTCCTCTCCTCCAGTGTACACTGTATAATTCCCAGCAGTCCTCTCCTCCAGTGTACACTGTATAATGTCCCAGCAGTCTCCTCTCCTCCAGTGTACACTGTATAATCTCCCAGCAGTCTCCTCTCTCCAGTGTACACTGTATAATGTCCCAGCAGTCTCCTCTCTCCAGTGTACACTGTATAATGTCCCAGCAGTCTCCTCTCCTCCAGTGTACACTGTATAATTCCAGCAGTTCCTCTCCTCCAGTGTACGCTGTATAATTCCCAGTCCTCTCTCAGTGTACGCTGTATAATCTCCCAGCAGTCTCCTCTCCTGTACACTGTATAATGTCCCAGCAGTCTCCTCTCTCCAGTGTACCCTGTATAATCTCCCAGCAGTCTCCTCTCCTCCAGTGAACGCTGTATAATGTCCCAGCAGTCACCTCTCCTCCAGTGTACACCATATAATCTCCCAGCAGTCTCCTCTCCTCCAGTGTACAGTGTATAATGTCCAGCAGTCCTCTCCTCCAGTGTACACTGTATATCTCCAGCAGTCTCTCCTCAGTGTACATCGTTCTTATGATTCCCAGCAGTCTCCTCTCCTCAGTGTTGTATAATGTCCAGCAGTCTCCTCTCCTCCAGTGTACACTGTATATTTCCCAGGTCCCATCTCCTCCAGTGTACACTGTATAATGTCCAGCATCCCTCTCTCCAGTGTACACTGTATAATTCCCGCAGTCTCTCCTTCCTCCAGTGTATACGTATAATCTCCCAGCAGTCTCCTCTCCTCCAGTGTACACTGTATAATCTCCAGCAGTCTCCTCTCCTCCAGTGTACACTGTATAATGTCCCAGCAGTCTCCTCTCCTCCAGTGTATGTATAATCTCCCAGCAGTCTCCTCCTCCAGTGTACACTGTATAATGTCCCAGCAGTCTCCTCTCCTCCAGTGTACACTGTATAATTCCAGCAGTCTCCTCTCCTCCAGTGTACACTGTATAATGTCCAGCAGTTCCTCTCCTCCAGTGTACACTGTATAATTCCCAGCAGTCTCCTCTCCTCCAGTGTACCTGTATAATGTCCCAGCAGTCTCTCTCCTCCAGTGTACACTGTATAATGTCCCAGCGTCTCCTCTCCAGTGTACACTGTTAATGTCCCAGCAGTCTCCTCTCCACCGGTACCTGTATAATGTCCCAGCAGTCTCCTCTCCTCCAGTGTACACTGTACAATCTCCCAGCAGTCTCCTTCCTCCAGTGTACACTGATAATTCCCAGCAGTCTCCTCTCCTCCAGTGTATAATCTCCCAGCAGTCTCCTCTCACAGTGTACATGTATAATGTCCCAGCAGTCTCCTCTCCTCAGTGTACACTGTATAATGTCCCAGCAGTCTCCTCTCCTCCAGTGTACACGTATAATGTCCCAGCAGTCTCCTCTCCTCAGTGTACACTGTATAATGTCCAGCAGTCCCTTCTCCAGTGTACACTGTATAATCTCCAGCAGTCTCCTCTCCTCCAGTGTATAATGTCCAGCAGTCTCCTCTCCTCCAGTGTATAATGTCCAGCAGTCACCTCTCCTCCGTGTAACTGTATAATCTCCAGCAGTCTTCTCTCCTCCAGTGTATAATCTCCCAGCAGTCTCCTCTCCTCCGTGTACATGTATAATCCCAGCAGTCTCCTTCCTCAGTGTACACTGTATAATCTCCCAGCAGTCTCCTCTCCTCCAGTGTACGCTGTATAATGTCCAGCAGTTCCTCTCCTCCAGTGTACACTGTAAATCTCCCAGCAGTCTCCTCTCCTCCAGTGTAACTGTATAATGTCCCAGCAGTCTCCTCTCCTCAGTGTACACTGTATAATGTCCAGCAGTCTCCCTCTCCAGTGTACACGTATAATCCCCAGCAGTCTCCTCTCCTCCAGTGTACACTGTATAATCCCCAGCAGTCTCCTCTCCTCCCGTGTATAATCTCCCAGCAGTCTCCTGTCCTCCAGTGTACACTGTATAATGTCCCAGCAGTCTCCTCTCCTCCAGTGTACGCTGTATAATCTCCCAGCAGTCTCCTCTCCTCCAGTGTACACTGTATAATGTCCCAGCAGTGTCCTCTCCTCCAGTGTATAATCTCCCAGCAGTCTCCTCTCCTCCAGTGTACACTGTATAATGTCCCAGCAGTCTCCTCTCCTCCAGTGTATAATGTCCCAGCAGTCACCTCTCTGCTCAGCAGCTCAGTGATCTTGTTGGTGAGGTGTCGGATCTTCTTCTCCGGTGTCGGGGGGATCTTGCTCCCTCCTCCAGACAGATGGGGGGTCACACACTCCCCAGACGTCTTCTTCACCCCTCTTTGCTCCTGTGTACAGTGACAGACGGTGTCACCACATAGATTCTAATCATCTTCCATCTTTTCCCTCATTCCTGATCTCCCGTCAGATCTCACCTTCCCCTGTAACAAGTGGATCATCTCTAGGGCGAGGACGCACATTCTTGCAGTCTTGTTGCTTTTGTCCTCGTCTCCCCTTGGTCGGTCATTGTCCATCCTGACGTCCTGGTACTGATCCTTCTGTCCTTCCATGTGCTCCCACTCTTCCATGGAGAAATAGACAGCGCCATCCTGACACCTGATAGGAACCTGACAAACATATAGCGCCATTACCCACAATCCTCCAGTGTAGAGTGCAGAATTCCCAGCAGTCCCAGCAGTCACCTCTCCGGTCAGCAGCGCAGTGATCTCTCTGGTGAGATCTAGGATCTTCTTCTCAGGCATCAGGGAGTGCGGGGCCCCTGTGATGGGGCCCTCATTACTGCTCCGTCCTCCGGGGGCCACACAGTCACCTGTCGTCTGCTGCACTATGGTGTAATCCTGTGTAAGGAGAGAAGTGAGGAGGATTATACATAGGGAAGAATAAGAGCAAGAGGTGACGAGTCTCCGCAACACCTGCCCCGACATCAGAGATAAGAGAGAGGATAGAAGAGTTTACCTCTCCACTCACCAGATAATAGAGAGTATAGAAGAGTTTACCTCTCCACTCACCGGATAATAGAGAGAATATAGAAGAGTTTACCTCTCCACTCACCAGATAATAGAGAATATAGAAGAGTTTACCTCTCCACTCAGCAGATAATAGAGAATATAGAAGAGTTTACCTCTCCACTCACCGGATAATAGAGAATATAGAAGAGTTTACCTCTCCACTCAGCAGATAATAGAGAGAGTATAGAAGAGTTTACCTCTCCACTCAGCAGATAATAGAGAGAATATAGAAGAGTTTACCTCTCCCTCACCAGATAATAGAGAATATAGAAGAGTTTACCTCTCCACTCACCGGATAATAGAGAGTATAGAAGAGTTTACCTCTCCACTCACGGATAATAGAGAATATAGAAGAGTTTACCTCTCCACTCAGCAGATAATAGAGAGAGTATAGAAGAGTTTACCTCTCCACTCACCAGATGATAGAGAATATAGAAGAGTTTACCTCTCCACTCACCAGATAATATAGAGAATATAGAAGAGTTTACCTCTCCACTCACCAGATAATAGAGAGTATAGAAGAGTTTACCTCTCCACTCACCGGATAATAGAGAATATAGAAGAGTTTACCTCTCCACTCAGCAGATAATAGAGAGTATAGAAGAGTTTACCTCTCCACTCACCGGATAATAGAGAATATAGAAGAGTTTACCTCTCCACTCAGCAGATAATATAGAGAATATAGAAGAGTTTACCTCTCCACTCACCAGATAATAGAGAGAATATAGAAGAGTTTACCTCTCCACTCACCGGATAATAGAGAATATAGAAGAGTTTACCTCTCCACTCAGCAGATAATAGAGAGTATAGAAGAGTTTACCTCTCCACTCACCAGATAATAGAGAATATAGAAGAGTTTACCTCTCCACTCACGGATAATAGAGAGAATATAGAAGAGTTTACCTCTCACTCACCAGATAATAGAGAATATAGAAGAGTTTACCTCTCCACTCACAGATAAAGAGAAAATAGAAGAGTTTACCTCTCCACTCAGCAGATAATAGAGAGATAGAAGAGTTTACCTCTCCACTCACAGATAATAGAGAGAATATAGAAGAGTTTACCTCTCCACTCACAGATAATAGAGATATAGAAGAGTTTACTCTCCACTCAGCAGATAATAGAGATATAGAAGATTTACCTTCCATCACAGATAATAGAGAGATAGAAGATTTACTCTCCACTCACGATAATAGAGAGAATATAGAGAGTTACCTCTCCACTCAGCAGATAATAGAGAATATAGAAGAGTTACCTCTCCATCAGGATAATAGAGAATAGAAGAGTTACCTCTCCACTCAGCAGATAATAGAGAATATAGAAGAGTTTACCTCTCCATCAGCAGATAATAGAGAGATAGAAAGTTTACCTCTCACTCAGCAGATAATAGAGGAATATAGAAGAGTTACCTCTCCACTCGAGATAATAGAGAATAAGAAGAGTTTACCTCTCCACTCACAGATAATAGAGAATATGAAGAGTTTACCTCTCACTCAGGATAATAAGAGTATAGAAGATTTACCTCTCCACTCACGAAATAGAGAGAATTAGAAGATTTACCTCTCCACTCACCGATAATAGAGATATAAAGGTTTACCTCTCCACTCACAATAATAGAGATATAGAAGAGTTTACCTCTCCACTCAGCGATAATAGAGATATAGAAGAGTTTACCTCTCCACTCACAATAATAGAGATATAGAAGAGTTTACTTCACTCACAGATAATAGAGAATATAGAAGAGTTTACCTCTCCACTCAGCGATAATAGAGAATATAGAAGAGTTTACCTCTCCACTCAGCAGATAATAGAGATATAGAAGAGTTTACTCTCCATCAGCAGATAATAGAGAATATAGAAGAGTTTACCTCTCCACTCACGATAATAAGATATAGAAGAGTTTACTCTCCACTCAGCAGATAATAGAGAATATAGAAGGTTTACCTCTCCACTCAGGATAATGAGAAATATAGAAGAGTTTACTCTCACTCAGCAGATAATAGAGAATATAGAAGAGTTTACCTCTCCACTCCGATAATAGAGAATATAGAAGAGTTTACCTCCACTCACATAATAGAGAATTAGAAGAGTTTACTCTCACTCACCGTAATAGAGAATATAGAGAGTTACTCTCCTCAGCAGATAATAGAGGAATAAGAGTTTACTCTCCACTCAGCAGATATAGAGATATAGAAGTTTACCTTCATCACGATAATGAGATATAGAAGAGTTTACCTCTCCACTCAGCAATAATAGAGAATATAGAAGAGTTACCTCCATCACGATAATAGAGATATAGAAGAGTTTACTCTCACTCACCGATAATAGAGATATAGAAGAGTTTACTCTCCCTCCAGATAATAGAGATATAGAAGAGTTTACCTCTCATCACAGATAATAGAGAATATAGAAGGTTACCTCTCCACTCACAGATAATAGAGAATATAGAGAGTTACCTCTCCACTCACGTAATAGAGATATAGAAGAGTTTATCTCCACTCACGAAATAGAGATATAGAAGAGTTTACCTCTCCACTCACGATAATAGGATATAGAAGATTTACTCTCCATCACCGATATAGAGAATATAGAGAGTTTACTCTCCACTCACGTAATAGAGATTAGAAAGTTTACCTCTCCATCACAGATAAAGAGATAAAAGTTTCGTAAAGAATTGAGTTTTTAGAAGTGCAGATAATAGAGAGAATATAGAAGAGTTTACCTCTCCACTCACGATAATAGAGAGAATATAGAAGAGTTTACCTCTCCACTCACGATAATAGAGAATATAGAAGAGTTTACCTCTCCACTCACCGGATAATAGAGAATATAGAAGAGTTTACCTCTCCACTCACCGATAATAGAGAATATAGAAGAGTTTACCTCTCCACTCACCGAATAATAGAGAATATAGAAGAGTTTACCTCTCCACTCAGCAGATAATAGAGAATATAGAAGAGTTTACCTCTCCACTCAGCAGATAATAAGAGTATAGAAGAGTTTACCTCTCCACCCAGCAGATAATAGAAGATATAGAAGAGTTTACTTCCTCCACTCAGCAGGATAATAGAGAGAATATAGAAGAGTTTACCTCTCCACTCACAGATAATAGAGAAATATAGAAGAGTTTACCTCTCCACTCAGCGATAATAGAGAGAATATAGAAGAGTTTACCTCTCCACTCAGCAGATAATAGAGAATATAGAAGAGTTTACCCTCTCCACTCACCGAGATAATAGAGAATAAGATAATAGAGATATAGAAGAGTTTACCTCTCCACTCACCGATAATAGAGAGTATAGAAGAGTTTACCTCTCCACTCACAGATAATAGAGAATATAGAAGAGTTTACCTCTCCACTCACAGATAATAAGAGAATATAGAAGAGTTTCCTCTCCACTCAGCGATAATAAGATATAGAAGAGTTTACCTCTCCACTCAGCAGATAATAGAGAGTATAGAAGAGTTTCCTCTCCACTCACGATAATAGAGAATAGAAGAGTTTACCTCTCCACTCAGCAGATAATAGATATAGAAGAGTTTACCTCTCCACTCAGCAGATAATAGAGAATATAGAAGAGTTACCTCTCCACTCACAGATAATAGAGAATATAGAAGAGTTTACCTCTCCACTCACGATAATAGAGATATAGAAGAGTTTACCTCTCCACTCACGATAATAGAGAATATAGAAGAGTTTACCTCCCACCAGATAATAGAGAATATAGAAGAGTTTACCTCTCCACTCAGCAGATAATAAGAATATAGAAGAGTTTACCTCTCCACTCACAGATAATAAGAATATAGAAGAGTTTACCTCTCCACTCACGATAATAGAGATATAGAAGAGTTTACCCTCCACTCAGCAGATAATAGAGATATAGAAGAGTTTACCTCTCCACTCACGATAATAAGATATAGAAGAGTTTACCTCTCCACTCAGCAGATAATAGAGAATATAGAAGAGTTACCTCTCCACTCACCGATAATAGAGAGTATAGAAGAGTTTACCTCTCACTCACCGGATAATAAGAGAATATAGAAGAGTTTACCCTCCACTCAGCGATAATAGAGAATATAGAAGAGTTTACCTCTCCACTCACGATAATAGAGATATAGAAGAGTTTACCCTCCACTCAGCGATAATAAGAATATAGAAGAGTTTACCTCTCCACTCAGCAGATAATAGAGAATATAGAAGAGTTTACCTCTCCACTCACCGATAATAGAGAGATATAGAAGAGTTTACCTCTCCACTCAGAATAATAAGAGTATAGAAGAGTTTCCTCTCCACTCAGCGATAATATAGAGAATAGAAGAGTTTACCTCTCCACTCAGCAGATAATAAGAATATAGAAGAGTTTACCTCTCCACTCAGCAGATAATAGAGATATAGAAGAGTTTACCCTCCACTCACAGATAATAGAGAATATAGAAGAGTTTACCTCTCCACTCAGCAGATAATAAGAATATAGAAGAGTTTACCTCTCCACTCACAGATAATAGAGATATAGAAGAGTTTACCTCTCCACTCACCGAAATAAGAATATAGAAGAGTTTACCTCTCCACTCAGCAGATAATAGAGTATAGAAGAGTTTACCTCTCCACTCAGCAGATAATAGAGAATAGAAGAGTTTACCTCTCCACTCACCAGATAATAAAGATATAGAAGAGTTTACTCTCCATCACCGGATATAGAGATATAGAAGAGTTTACCTCTCCACTCACGATAATAAGAATATAAAGAGTTTACCTCTCCACTCAGCAGATAATAGAGAATATAGAAGAGTTTACCTCTCCACTCACCAGATAATAGAGAATATAGAAGAGTTTACCTCTCCACTCACGATAATAGAGAAATAGAAGAGTTTACCTCTCCACTCAGCAGATAATAGAGAATATAGAAGAGTTTACCTCTCACTCAGCGATAATAAGATATAGAAGAGTTTACCTCTCCACTCCAGATAATAAGAGATATAGAAGAGTTTACCTCTCCACTCAGCAGATAATAGAGAATATAGAAGAGTTTACTCTCCCTCACCGATATAAGTATGAAGATTTATCTCCACTCACGTAAAAGAGAATATAGAAGAGTTTACCTCTCCACTCACCAGATAATAGAGAAAAGAAGAGTTTACCTCTCCACTCACCGATATAGAGATAGAAGAGTTTACCTCTCCACTCAGCAGATAATAGAGAATATAGAAGAGTTTACCTCTCCACTCAGCGATAATAGAAAATAGAAGAGTTTACCTCTCCACTCACGATAATATAGAGAATATAGAAGAGTTTACCTCTCCACTCACGATAATAGAGATATAGAAGAGTTTACCTCTCCACTCACCAGTAATAAGAGAATATAGAAGAGTTTACCTCTCCACTCAGCAGAAAAATAAGAAGAGTTTACCTTCCACCTGTATATAGAAGAGTTTACCTCTCCACTCAGCAGATAATAGAGAATATAGAAGAGTTTACCTCTCCACTCAGCAGATAATAGAGAATATAAGAAGAGTTTTACCTCTCCACTCACCAGATAATAGAGAGAATATAGAAGAGTTTACCTCTCCACTCAGCAGATAATAAGAGATATAGAAGAGTTTACCTCTCCACTCAGCAGATAATAGAGAGTATAGAAGAGTTTACCTCTCCACTCAGCAGATAATAGAGAATATAGAAGAGTTTACCTCTCCACTCACCAGATAATAGAGAATATAGAAGAGTTTACCTCTCCACTCACCGGATAATAGAGAGTATATAGAAGAGTTTACATCTCCACTCACCAGATAATAGAGAATATAGAAGAGTTTACCTCTCCACTCACCGGATAATAGAGTGTATAGAAGAGTTTACCTCTCCACTCAGCAGATAATAGAGAATATAGAAGAGTTTACCTCTCCACTCAGCAGATAATAGAGAATATAGAAGAGTTTACCTCTCCACTCACCGGATAATATAGAGAGAATATAGAAGAGTTTACCTCTCCACTCATCGGATAATAGAGAATATAGAAGAGTTTACCTCTCCACTCACCAGATAATATAGAGAATATAGAAGAGTTTACCTCTCCACTCAGCAGACAGACAATCTCGAAGGCGAAGTCTATGATTCTTCTGGAGATCTCTTTGTCGATGCTCTGTGGGTCATTTAGGAGCGTTTTGGATGGAGATATGATAGATCTTGATGGTCTGGAGGGATCGGGCCCCGCAGGCGTCTTCATTATAGAGTAAGAGGCTGGAAATCACAGAAGAGACGTTGTCTTTAATGCAATATGGGACTTATGAGGAGACATTGCTTCTCAGAGCTTTCATCATATTTAGACCGCTCTCAGGCGGTCGTCACACGGTGCAATATCTTGAACGATATCGCCTATGTGATCTGCTTTTTGATCTCTTAAGCGATATCGTTTGTGCATTGCTACGTGTAATCAGGTGATTTTACAATGTAAAATCGCTTGATCGTTACATCGCAGATATGAGAGCCGGAGCTCATAACTAGCGATCATCGCTTGTTCAATCTGCTTCATCGTGCTGTGTGACACCACCATGAACGATCTCCCAGCGGCAGAGCCTATGCTGGGAGATGGTAACTATGGTAAACGTCGGGTTACTAAGCGCCGTGCAGCGCCTAGTAACCCGATGTGTACCATAGTTACCAGCGATCTCGTTGGTCCATATCACTGGTGAGTCTGTCTGTGTGACATCTCACCAGCGATGTGAGCGATATCGTTAGCAATCGCGCGTGCACGTGATCGCTTACAATATCGTTCAAGATATTGAAGCGTCTGACGGCCGCCTCACAGTGACGGGTGAACAATCAATCTGTTGTGCCTCCTATGTCATGTGCTTGGTTAGTGTGATTTTTTCTCAGCTGGGGTCTGTGTGTTTTTATCATTATCTTTTACACAGTACATTACTCTATATACATTGTATTCCAAGAAGAAAGCAAGAATATAAAGATATAGATAGATGCACACTGGAGTCAGTATTGTTGTTCCCCCTCTCTTGTTTAATGAAAGAAAAACCCACAATGGTCACAGGAATAACTTGAGTCTGAGAAAAGTGATAATAAATAACAAATCTATGACATGAAGAGATGAAGGTCAGACATTGCTTCTCTGCTCATGAAATCGGCCTGGACAGATATGATGGCCCCTTCCCTTAATATTGTGTGTCCCATCCTTCTGAGGCTTCTCTGCAGTCACACTGTGATTCCTGCACCTGTCAATGAGACGTCTGCTCCGTCCACAGGGATTGTAGCGACTCCTCATTACAATTTGCTCCATTGTCTGCTGTTTGGTGCCTTTTCCCCGTTTCTGCTCTTTCCAGAGATGCTCAATAGGATTTAGGTCCGGGCTCATAGAAGCCACTTCACAATAGTCCAATGTTTTCCTCTTAGTCATTCTCGGGTGTTGTTAGCTGTGTATTTTGGGTCATTATCCTGCAAGACCCCTGACCTGTGACTGAGGCCAAGATCTGACACTGGCAGCAGATTTCTCTCTAGAATCCCTTGATAGTCTTGAGATTTCATTGTGCCCTGCACAGATTCAAGACACCCTGTGCCAGATGCAGCACAGCAGCCCCAGAACATAACAGAGCCTCCTCCATGTTTCACAGTAGGACAGTGTTCTTTTCTTCATAGGCTTCATTTTTCCGTCTGTGAACATAGAGCTGCTGAGCTTGTCATATAGTTTGGCCAATTCTTTTTTAAGATTTATTTTCAATAATGGTGTCCTCCTTGGTCATCTCCCATGAAGTCACTTTGGCTCAAACAACGACTGATGGTGCGATCTGACACGGATATTCCTTCAGCTTGAAGTTCACCTTTAATCTCTTTAGAGGTTTTTCTGGGCTCTATTGTTACCATTCGTATTATCCGTCTCTTTGATTTGCCATCAATTTTCTTCCTGCGGCCACACCCAGGGAGGTTGGCTACAGTCCCATGGATCTTACATTTCTGAATAATATGTGCAACTGTAGTCACAGGAGCATCAAGCTGCCTGGAGATGGTCTATAACCTTTACCTTTATACTTGTCTATCATTTTCTTTCTACAACTTTTTCCATCACTTCCTCTGGTTCATGTTGAGTGCAGTACACACCATGTCACCAAACAGCACAGTGACTATCTGTAGCCCCATATACAGCACAGTGACTATCTGTAGCCCCATATACAGCACAGTGAGTGTCTATAGCCCCATATGCAGCACAGTGAGTGTCTGTAGCCCCATATGCAGCACAGTGAGTGTCTGTAGCCCCATATGCAGCACAGTGAGTGTCTGTAGCCCCATATGCAGCACAGTGAGTGTCTGTAGCCCCATATGCAGCACAGTGAGTGTCTGTAGCCCCATATGCAGCACAGTGAGTGTCTGTAGCCCCATATGCAGCACAGTGACTGTCTGTAGCCCCATATGCAGCACAGTGAGTGTCTGTAGCCCCATATGCAGCACAGTGAGTGTCTGTAGCCCCATATGCAGCACAGTGAGTGTCTGTAGCCCCATATGCAGCACAGTGAGTGTCTGTAGCCCCATATCAGCACAGTGACTGTCTGTAGCCCCATATGCAGCACAGCGAGTGTCTGTAGCCCCATATGCAGCACAGCGAGTGTCTGTAGCCCCATATGCAGCACAGTGAGTGTCTGTAGCCCCATATGCAGCACAGTGAGTGTCTGTAGCCCCATATGCAGCACAGTGAGTGTCTGTAGCCCCATATGCAGCACAGTGAGTGTCTGTAGCCCCATATGCAGCACAGTGAGTGTCTGTAGCCCCATATGCAGCACAGTGAGTGTCTGTAGCCCCATATGCAGCACAGTGAGTGTCTGTAGCCCCATATGCAGCACAGTGAGTGTCTGTAGCCCTATATACAGTGACTGTCTGTAGCCCTATATACAGCACAGCGAGTATATGTAGCCCCATATGCAGCACAGTGAGTGTCTGTAGCCCCATATGCAGCACAGTGAGTGTCTGTAGCCCCATATGCAGCACAGTGAGTGTCTGTAGCCCCATATGCAGCACAGTGAGTGTCTGTAGCCCCATATGCAGCACAGTGAGTGTCTGTAGCCCCATATGCAGCACAGTGAGTGTCTGTAGCCCCATATGCAGCACAGTGAGTGTCTGTAGCCCCATATGCAGCACAGTGAGTGTCTGTAGCCCCATATGCAGCACAGTGAGTGTCTGTAGCCCCATATGCAGCACAGTGAGTGTCTGTAGCCCCATATGCAGCACAGTGAGTGTCTGTAGCCCCATATGCAGCACAGTGAGTGTCTGTAGCCCCATATGCAGCACAGTGAGTGTCTGTAGCCCCATATGCAGCACAGTGAGTGTCTGTAGCCCCATATGCAGCACAGTGAGTGTCTGTAGCCCCATATGCAGCACAGTGAGTGTCTGTAGCCCCATATGCAGCACAGTGAGTGTCTGTAGCCCCATATGCAGCACAGTGAGTGTCTGTAGCCCCATATACAGCACAGTGTCTGTAGCCCTATATACAGCACAGTGAGTGTCTGTAGCCCTATATACAGCACAGTGAGTGTCTGTAGCCCTATATACAGCACAGTGAGTGTCTGTAGCTCTATATACAGCACAGTGAGTATCTGTAGCCCTATACAAGGGCACAGTGACTGCTGTAGCCCTATACACGGGCACAGTGACTGATTACAAGACTGTAGACCCCTGTGATGATAATTAGTGGACACACCTTGATGTAACATGTCCCTTTCGTCACATTTTTCAGGGAACCATCATCTCTGTCCAGGCCGATTTCAGGAGTGGCAGCAGAAAAGCAATGTCTGGCCTTCATCAGATTCAAGTTATTTCTGTGACCATTGTGGGTTTTTCTTTCAATAAATGAGGAGGACCAACAATACTGGCCATATGTGTATATAGATATATAGGGGGTGGGACATTATATAATGTACATTGTGTTCATGTTTTGTAAACTTGCACCCTTGAGAGCCTTTCATGTAGCACTAAAGGCACCGTCACACGCAGCAATTTTGCTAGCAATTTCACTGGCAATTTGCTGGTTGCAGTGAAATCTTGGACACATTGTTACATTTGTACACAGCAACAAAATGTAACAATGTGTCCATGATTTCACTGCAACCAGCAGAAAATCATAATTACCAAAAAAAAAAAGTGAAAACTCCACGATGTGGGCCCTCCTATTTTTGACCCCACGCTAATGTAAAACGGACAGCTGCAGACCAGGGCTGGGCTCTTTACCTTGGCTGATTATTCAAAATAGAGGTCATTCCACGCTATTTTTGCAAATTATATAGAAATAAATTATTTGAAATAAAGAAAATCACGGGTGTGACAACACAGCTTTTCTCAATGCTTGTCGTGGCTTAATGTTCTTAATTTGGCCAGATGTATTGGTCTTTTGTTTGTTATGTCATTGTTTCTTGCCAGACTATTCAGAGCCCCATTATACTGGGTTGTATATTGCTAATGTAAATGTCATTTACCTTAACCCCTTCGGTCTACGTTACTCAAAGGGAAATTATGCATGTGGATTGAAATGGGATCCAATAAAGAGATCAGCCTTATTCCACCAATCCTGTTGGAACACAATATACCCTGAGATGAGTGCTCGGGACATATAAGGGACTGCTTCAGTCACCAGTAGTTCATATGCGTCGTGGCTTCAGTCTAGGGACTTCAGTCTCGATGAGAGGATCACATTGTGTCTCCATAACCTCAACCTAGGAATTTCTGTTCCGCCTGCCATGATAACAGTGTCATCATATTCTGCATTGCCTCAGTCTATGAGCTTCGGATCCAACTTTAGGACCACCAAAACTAAAAGTACAGTTTGCAGGAGTTCAGCCTAGAATTCTAGAATTCGGCTGGAAGATGCCCAGGTTGAGACAATTCGGTCACCTGGCCACAGACCTTGCTGCACGCGGTCAGCTTCCTAAGCTTGCCGCTATTCCTTTCTTGGTGGATGCCAGCCAAAAGTGGGGTGATGCTGGATGTGACCAAGTAGCCCTGGAAGCCTCAAAGGCATAAATATCCTAATCCCTGGTGAGCCAGCGGAAGGGTGAGACTCTGCTGCCTGTTACATTGTGTGTTGTGCTTGGTTATGTTATATGCCTTTGAATGTTGGGGATCCAATAAAGTCTTACCAATGTGTGTCTCTAAAGGCGGTCGGGCCAGCGACAAAAGCACCCACTGATCCCAGAGTCTCCACAATGGGGTCCTCCATGTTAGAAAACCAGTCAAGGTAAAGACAAGAGCTGGGGCCTGGTATTCAAAGGGTGAGAAAAGTCATAGTTACTGGACCCTTCCCAATCTAAAAATATCAGGCCGCAGCTGCCCAAGAACTGGCGCCTCCATATGAAGCGCCAATCCTGGCATTTCGTCCCAGCTCTTCCTACTGCTCTGGTGCAGTAGCAAACTGGGTACTAGAAGGGGTTAATGACAGCTGAGAATTGAAAGCGGTCATCAAACCCTGGATTGGTAATGTTCAGGCCTCTATGAGACCCGCACATTACCAATCTTGTGAGTAAATAGTTAAAAAAAAACAGACAAAAATCCTTCATTTGGAATAAACAGACTTACCCATTTATTGACCCC
Organism: Allobates femoralis; assembly: GCA_033576535.1. Lineage (NCBI taxonomy): Eukaryota > Metazoa > Chordata > Amphibia > Anura > Aromobatidae > Allobates > Allobates femoralis. The sequence continues at coordinate 2,410,146 of JARQOC010000013.1, read as the reverse complement.
AAACATATCCTGTGATGATAATCCACAACACAATATCCAACGAAGCTCTGCTGCATTGCGATGAGAGGTTACATTTCAGTGACCACTCATCGCAAGTAACGCTCTCACAATGGACGGATCGGACAACCGTGTCTTAGAGTGTCAATGTCAGAGTTCATCTGAGGTACCGTGTGAATTGCACCAGCTGTAACCTCAGATGAACACTGACGTCTCCATTCTCAGACGCAGCTGTCAGATATGTCTATTGTGAGCTTTGTTAGCGATGAGCGGTCACTGAAACTTAACCTCTCATTGTGATGTAATACAGCTTCACTGGACATGGTGTTGTGGATTACCATTGCAGGGAATGTTTGGGATTAATAAATGGGTAAAAAAGGGAGTCTGTTTTATTTCAAATAAAGGATATTTGTCTTTTTTTGAACTACTTACTCACCAGACTGGTAATGTACAGGAAAAAAATGTCTCAAGAAAGAGAATGGGAGCAAAACAGTGTGTGGCACTGATCTGAGCGTAGCAGTTGGTCCAAGGTGATAAAAGAATCTTACAAACGATATCAACTTTGCCTGGGTAGGTGCCAATCCCCATGTCTGGCATCCCAATATGAGATCCACCCAGTCCATTTCTTTCCCGGGCTGCTTCTCTATGGTTATAGCTGAACCAACTTTCTCCTTTGAAACTTATCAGTCTCAGTAGAAATAAAAAAATAACCACACCGTGGTGCTCCCCAGGTGAAGACTAGAATCCGATAGAATCCAGGCATGCCAGAAAAACACATTTATTGTAATAGAGGAGACTGGACAACGCATTGCGGCTAAAGCATTAAAAGCCTTCATCAGGCCTCATTTAAAAAAAAAAAAAGTGTTCTTTAAATGAGGCCTGATGAAGGCTTTTCAATATTTTAGCCGCAATGCGTTGTTCAATCTTCTCTATTACAACAAGTGTTTTTTAGGACATACTTATTGTACCTGGAATCTATCGGATTATAGTCTTTCCCCCACCCCCCCGAGAGCTCGTTTCTTGGATTGGTAATGTGCAGGTGTCATGGAAGCCTGAACATTACCAATCCGAGGCTTGATGACAGCTGTCAATTCTCAGCTGACATTAACCCCTTCTATTACCTCGATTGCCACAGCACCGGGAAGAGCCGGGTAAAGCGCCAGGAATTTGTACCTCTCATGAATGTGCCAAATTCTGGGGCAGCTGCGGGCAGCTATTCTTACACTGGGGGGGGGGGGGGGAGGCGGTACCTATGTACCGTTCAGGATGTGAACACCAACCCCCAACCATGTGCTTTATCTTAGCTAACTATCAAATTGAGGGCACCCAACATTGTTTTTTTAATTTGTATAAATGTTTTTATTAAAAAAATTAATAAAATGTGTCCTCTCAATGTTTTTTTATTACACACACGACAGAAGGTCTCCAATACAACAATGTATATGGCAACCAATCAGACACCAGTGCAGATTGTGGGAGCGTAGTCAGACCGCAACAGCCAATAGCAGACGCTGTCACAGGGAGGGGGGCGGGGCGTCTGTGATTGGCCACTGCTGTTCATTGCAGTGAATATTCATGAAGCCTAATGAGCGGCTCTGGAAGCCGGTGTGACCACAGCACCGGAGACTGGTGATCTCCATCATCCACCCATGAGGGGGACGTTTCTGCTCTCACACCCATAGATGTGTATTGAGGAGAGGGGGTCTGACCTGATGACAATGGGGTCCTCTGTCTGTGAAAAGTCTCATAGATGTGAGGAGACTCTTTAACATTGGTCCAGGTACAATGTGATATCATCACACTGCACGGATCCGTTATATACCATTATCTACAACCAATCACAACAACTGATCACAAAAAGTGAAGATCTGACCCCATTACAGAGGATACAAGAGAGTAATGAGGTCTGGGACAATGAAACCTACACATTTTATAGTCATGATGGGGGATTGGAAGGCAATAAGGAAAAAGCCTGGACTATCCTGGAAGGTATCGAAATATCTGCACCCATGGATGCACCTGGACGTTACGTTGGGGAGGGATAACGTCCTCGTCAAGAAGTGGATAGAGAATATGAGGGACCTAATACAGATACAAGAAGGTAGAGGATGACTGGTGCGGAGGTACAGGACAGGTGGCAGCTACCTGCAATCCACAGGCTTCAATACAACTAAACTTCATAAACTGCTGAACATTAGACAAGAATGCGGGAAGAGGATGGGACGATTCAATAGGAAGAGATGTAGCTCCATTAATATTTACACAATATATGACACTGAGGGACCAGCTCCTTCCTCCAGGCCTTGATACATTGTTTAGATAGTGGGAGACTCTGCAAGACACAGACATAGAAGGGACGATTCCTGCATTGTGGAGCATGATCAATGAGAGATGGAGAGGCCGTATATTGTAATAGTACACCGAGATATATTAGGATTTAATATCCCCATAAATGTCTGGAACTGGAACAGAATCCAGGCACAGCCGGAATGCAGAAAAGAAATAATGTTCATGTTCCACAGAGTTTGGGAGTGTACGGAGGAGAAATGGGGACAGGTGCGTGACATGACACAGGCACTGTGGTACGGAGAAGAAGTGGGGACAGGTGCGTGACATGACACAGGCAATGTGGTACGGAGGAGAAGTGGGGACAGGTGCGTGACATGACACAGGCACTGTGGTACGGAGGAGAAGTGGGGACAGGTGCGTGACATGACACAGGCACTGTGGTACGGAGAAGTAAGGACAGGTGCGTGACATGACACAAGCACTGTGGTACGGAGGAGAAGTGGGACAGGTGCGTGACATGACACGGCACTGTGTACGAGGAGAAGTGGGACAGTGCGTGACATGACACAGGCAATGTGGTACGGAGGAGAAGTGGGGACAGGTGCGTGACATGACACAGGCACTGTGGTACGGAGAAGTAAGGACAGGTGCGTGACATGACACAGGCACTGTGGTACGGAGGAGAGACGGGGACAGGTGCGTGACATGACAGGCACTGTGGTACGGAGGAGAAGTGGGGACAGGTGCGTGACATGACACAGGCACTGTGGTACGGAGAAGTGGGGACAGGTGCGTGACATGACACAGGCACTGTGGTACGGAGGAGAAGTGGGGACAGGTGCGTGACATGACACAGGCACTGTGGTACGGAGGAGAAGTGGGGACAGGTGCGTGACATGACACAGGCACTGTGGTACGGAGGAGAAGTGGGGACAGGTGCGTGACATGACACAGGCACTGTGGTACGGAGGAGAAGTGGGGACAGGTGCGTGACATGACACAGGCACTGTGGTACGGAGGAGAAGTGGGGACAGGTGCGTGACATGACACAGGCACTGTGGTACGGAGGAGAAGTGGGGACAGGTGCGTGACATGACACAGGCACTGTGGTACGGAGGAGAGACGGGGACAGGTGCGTGACATGACACAGGCAATGTGGTACGGAGGAGAGACGGGGACAGGTGCGTGACATGACACAGTCAATGTGGTGCTGAGGAGAGACGGGGACCGGTGTGTGACATGACACAGGCACTGTGGTACGGAGAAGTGGGGACAGGTGCGTGACATGACACAGGCACTGTGGTACGGAGGAGAAGTGGGGACAGGTGCGTGACATGACACAGGCACTGTGGTACGGAGGAGAAGTGGGGACAGGTGCGTGACATGACACAGGCACTGTGGTTCGGAGGAGAGACGGGGACAGGTGCGTGACATGACACAGGCACTGTGGTTCGGAGGAGAGACGGGGACAGGTGCGTGACATGACACAGGCAATGTGGGGCTGCAGCTTGGGACTAGAATGTGGATCTCTCATTCCATAGGTGATCGAAACGTTGGAAGAGACCAGACAAAATGAACACAAAGACTGAATTTACACCATTGGCTGGAAAAGACAACACCGACCATAAATGAACTGATCACTGAACTGAGAGGGGCAATAATCCAGACAGGATGGAGTCGGCAGGTGACCGGGGCAGAGGAGCACCTAGATCCTTCACAAAGTGGCGTGGTCTTATTGTGGCACATCTTTCTAAGGCGGCTTCACACCACGGTTTTGTGGTTTCAGGTTCTGTCCGGTTTGAACCTGATCCGGTTTTGGCCCATTGTGTCCCTATGGTGCCGGATTAGTCTGATTTCGCCTCCGGTTTTGTGCTTTTCCGGCTGGATCCGGTTATGTTCATTTTTTGCCCTGGACACAAAATCGGAGTCTGCATCATTTTTTGTGTCCGATGCAAAAAAACTAACAAAACCAGACCCTCCCGAATGCAGGGCGATCCAGCGCCCATAACAAGGGAGTTTATGGGTGCCAGATCGTGCCGGATACGGGGAAAAAATTGGACCGGTTCCCGGAAGCCTTTTAGAGAACAGCGCCAGCTCTTAAATGCAGCCGCACTCATTCAGCACCATGGACAGCAGGATTTCCGATTCGGCACTGAAGTTCAGCACAATGGACAGCTCCACTGCTGAAATTTCAGCACCGCGACAGCTCCCCTGCATACACGGTGCTTAAAGGGAACCTGTCACCTGAATCTAAGGCCCTACACTATCACTACCTGTCCCTGCACCTTCCTAGCTGCTCCCTATCTATCCCTTTCTCATCTTAAGTGGCCCTGTTAAACATCAGGAAAATAAGATTTAACCTACAGCAGTCCCTGAGCCTGGGGGACTGGAAAGGCGGGCCCACGCTCCATTCAGCACTCCTCCATGGTGTATCGCACGCCCCGCTGGGCGGCATTATTCTTTATTCCTTGTCGCCCCCACCATTTGGAATCTCCCGCCCTCTGTGACATAGTATGCACCAGCCGCGACGTCACATCCGGCGCGGAGCATTATGGGGCCGATCACGTGATCGGCCCAGCTTCAATAAGAGCATTGCGCATGCGCAGAGACGGGCCGATCACGTGATCAAGCCCATAATGCACTGGGGCCGAACACGTGACTGGCCCCATAATGTCCGACAGTACCATAGAGGACAGAGCCGGTGGAATGGTCCTCTCTTATACCGCTACACCGGCTCTGTGCTCAGCTCTATGGTACGGGAGGTACGGAGAGAAAAGCATCGGGCTCCACAGCAGAGCAGACTCTGGACCTCGGCTACCCTGCACAGTGCCGACAGGGTAACTGCACAAACATGCAGCAGTCCCCACTGCACAGACGCCTTCACAGCAGCGGATTCGGCACAGTGTGTCAGTGCAGTGGGGACCACTGTGTATAATGGGGTGGGTGGTGACATTAGGGGCTGGGGGAGGGCCTGTAGGATCCTGGGGGTAGGTGGCCATAGTGTAGAGTGGGGGAGGGGGCGTGTTTGTAGGAGACCGGGAGGATATGACCAGTTCCCCATTTCCATGCTGCACCAATATAAACACCCCCTGGACGTTCCCTGGCTGCCGCAAATATGTGATGTCATCCTGCAAAATGTTGACAGACTGTAACTACACACTGTCAGCATTCTGCAGCCTAAATACACATGTAATAGAGCAAAAGCCCGGACACCTCTAAAGCTTAACCCCATAAGGACGGGCTAACGTTCAGAGACGTCTGAAAAAAAGTGCTCTAGCGCCCCCCAGTGGTCAAAAATCTCCGGGTTTCAGCTACCGGGGGTAGCTGAGACCCCCAAGATTATGGACCGGGGGGCTTTTTTACCATCACCGGTAATGTGATGATCGGTAAGCACAGTTTACCGGTCATCACATTACAAAAAATGAGACTGCCGGTAAAAAATGCTTTCACTTTCATCCGACGTGAAAACACACGTCGGATGACAGTGAAGCATTAACCCCTAAGTGTCCTAAGACCCCCGGTACCAGGGATTTTCCTCCCACCCCCACCCCTCCCCTGATCTGTCTCAAAATGGCGGCGGCGGGCGGTAAAACCCGCCACCGCTGCTGCATCTCCATGCGATCTGACATGTCATACATGTCAGATCGCATGTAAGTGTCAGTGCTGGTGCCCATCAGCCTCCTCCTGTGCCCATCAACCTCCTCCTGTGCCCATCAGCCCCCTCCGGTTCCCCCCACGTTCCTCCTGTCCCAGCTCCTAGCTCCTTCGTCCTCCCTCCTCCTTCCTTCTGTACACTGTTACTGCTGCTGCTGATCTATGCAATCTGACGTGGTCAAACATCAGATTGCATAGATCGGTATCACCGAAGGCCCCCCCGACACAGTGCACCCTCCCCCCGGTACCGTTGCCAGTGTCGGTACCAGCGATCGGTCATCTCTCTCTTTGGGAGAGCATCCGGTGTCCCCCCTGGGCCCCCCGGGGTCCCCCAGACCCCTGCACCATCACAAAATGGATGGATCCCCTTCCGGTCCCAGCATTTCCCTCCTCCCTTCTCCCTCCATCTGTACAGTGTGCACTGTTCCTGCTGCTGATCTATGCAATCTGACGTGGTCAAACGTCAGATTGCATAGATGGGTATTACTGAAGGCCCCCCCGGCAAAGTGCCCCCTCCATACAGTGGCCCCCTCCCCACGGTACTGGTGCTGTTACCATCATCGGTACCGGGGGGAGGGGGCCACTGTGTCTCTGAGAGAGCATCCGGTGGCCCCCTGGCCCCCCCATGTCCCCTGTACCTCAATAAAATGGAGGGATCCCCCGCGGCCCCCCTTCTTCCTTCTTCTCTTTCAAAATGGCCCCGCACATGCGCAGTGTGTCGGGGAAAGTCTGCCCTCACCACCTAGCAACCAAAATAAAAAAAAATTGCATTGGTTGCTGTGATTTGAACTGTGTGATACACCCTATCACACCTTATCACACAGTTCAGATCCCAAATTATTTGTAAATATGGCTGCATTTGGGTCCGCCTCTCTCCTGTGTAGTTGTTTTTTGGAGAGAGGAGAGAGACAGACTACTTGCTGCCTTCTGCTACTTATATCTTATAAATGTATTTAGCTAGGGTTAGGGTTACTTATATATTTATATTGGTGATATGGCTTGATCATCTCATTGGAAGATCTCCAACAATGAGGCTGCTCCATATTCACACACGATGGGCTTTACCGCATGGTTCTTGCCGAACCTCCTATACTGGACAATACGTTTAGAATCCTGTAGGGGACTGGTTGTTTTGTGCATATAGCAGTTCCGACCTTGGCGGGTTGGAGCCTGTTATGGTGCACCACGTCGACTGGCACATTGGTCTCGATGGCGCTAAACTGACGTTGTACAACCAGTCTCTGAAAGATGAACTTATCCTTCCAGCCCTTCAGGTGTTCCTTCATCTCTGGAGCAAGCACAAGTTACATGGCTGCATTTTCCTCCTCATTTTTCCTTTACTCCAGTAGTTTTTTGTTCCTGCTGCAATATATGCAATGGCAGAACAACTGTTTTGTGAGCAAGACTAATGGTACCTTTACACGCCGCGACGGCAGGCTGGATACATCCCGCTACTTCGCGTGCACGAGCACGCTTAAACGGCTACAAACGGTCAACGCACCCTCTTTACACGCCGCCATAAGGTGCGCTACGCCACGCTACATCTGTAGCTAGCTACATCGCCGGGTGTGTCAAGTAGCCATCTGTAGCTTAGCGTACCACGTTTACACAGCGCTACAATAAGCTAATATGGGCGGACCTGGTGCAGCAGGGACAGCACATAGGCGTGCTACAATCTTGGATTACGAGCCGTCCGTACGATGATAGGACAGCGCAATATCATCATGATTGGCCAGGCATCGCAGGAGGCTGAGAAATACAGCACGCTCGAGCGATTGTGTAGTGTGACTGGTCAGCTCCTTAAATATGCCGCCCTGTGCAGCGACTACCAATCGTCATGCAGGAGCTTCCTCCAATGATCGCTGAAGGGGGGCGGTATCCCGGAGCCTGTGTCACGCCTTAGCTACATTGCAGCTACAGCCCCGGGTGTCCAGAGTTCCCTTCCGTTGCCTCTTTACACGCCGATACAGCTCGCTACCATCGGCGTTGTAGCCATCAGTTTTCGAGCAGAGCCCATAAACAGATGTATCTGTTGCCGGCTGTAGCGTCACGTCTTCAGACGCCGCTACGACGGGCTACATTGGCGCTACAAGCTACATTTGTAGCCTGTAGCGGGATGTATCCAGCCTGCCGTCGTGGCGTGTAAAGGTACCTTAAGATTGACCATCATCGATTGTGTTTTTAGGGGCATGCCGCCCTTCATGAGTTATATATCCTGGAAGGATTTTCATGTTTGGTAGCGCATCAATTTTACCCTGAAGATGGAATGCTATATACAAATAGTGGGATCAAACTACTCAGTTCCTCCCTAGATAAATACATTACAGGGTAAAACTTACAAGAAATCAATTGTTGTGGTTTTTCAGTCGTTCTTGTACCACATTGTCACATTTGCAGTGCCTAGGTAATGCAAATAGAGCCAAATTTATTCCAAAATTCAAATATTGCTCTGTCCGTTCTGATCCTGCCGTTTGGGCAAATAGCAGTTTCTGACCACATGTGGGGTATCGATGCATTCAGGAGAAACATGGTAACAAATGTTAGCATCCAGTTTGTCCTGCTGCGCCTTGTAAAAGTGAATAATTTGAGGCTAAAGCAAAATTTGTAGGTAATTTATAAATTTATTTATTTTTTCATTGCACTTTGCATTCATTCCAGTGAAGCACCTTAAGGGTTAATCATTATTTTGAATGTAGTGTTGAGTATCTTGAGGGGTGCAGTTTTTGGAATGGTGTCACTTTTGGGTGTTTTCTGTCATGTACACCCCTCAAAGGGACTTCACATGTGATGAGGTCACTAAAAAAAGGGTTTTGTAAATTTTGCTTGAAAAATGAGAAATTGCTGATGACCTTTGACCCCTTATAACTTCCTAACAATTTTTTTTTTTTTCCAAAATTGTGCTGATGTGAAGTAACATGTGGGAAATGTGATTTATTAACTATTTGTGTCACAGAACTCTCCGGTTTAACAGGATAAAAATTAAAAATGTGAAAATTACGAAATTTTATAAATTTTCACAATTTTTTTTATTTTTCACAAATAAACGCAAAAATTATCGATCTAAATTTAATACTAACATGAAGCCCAATATGTCACAAAAAAAAAGTCTCAGAATCGCTAGGATCCGGTGAAGCTCCAGAGTTATTACATCCTAGAGGGACACTGGTCAGAATTGCAAAAAATGGTCCGGTCATTAAGGAGGAAATTGGCTCCGTCACTAAGGGGTTAATAGTTAATGAATCACAAGCACATGCAGAAGATTGTATCTCTATTTTCATGGTGTAAGAAACATTTGAATAAACATAAACTAAAAATCAGAAATCAACAACTTGTGTCTCTAAGAATTCAATAATAGAATATTTACATTATACAATCATATCTGACCCAAACATGAAAGCACCAAACACTAGATGTGACCGGGGTCTCTCTCCTCCTCCCACAATCCTCTGCGGCCTCTTACCTCTCCTGTCTCCTCCCACAATCCTCTGCGGCCTCTTACCTCTCCTGTCTCCTCCTCCCACAATCCTCTGCGGCCTCTTACCTCTCCTCCTCCTCCCACAATCCTCTGCGGCTTCTTACCTCTCCTGTCTCCTCCCACAATCCTCTGCGGCCTCTTACCTCTCCTGTCTCCTCCTCCCACAATCCTCTGCGGCCTCTTACCTCTCCTGTCTCCTCCTCCCACAATCCTCTGCGGCCTCTTACCTCTCCTGTCTCCTCCTCCTCCCACAATCCTCTGCGGCCTCTTACCTCTCCTGTCTCCTCCCACAATCCTCTGCGGCTTCTTACCTCTCCTGTCTCCTCCTCCCACAATCCTCTGCGGCCTCTTACCTCTCCTGTCTCCTCCTCCCACAATCCTCTGCGGCCTCTTACCTCTCCTGTCTCCTGTCTCCTCCTCCCACAATCCTCTGCGGCCTCTTACCTCTCCTGTCTCCTCCTCCCACAATCCTCTGCGGCCTCTTACCTCTCCTGTCTCCTCCTCCCACAATCCTCTGCGGCCTCTTACCTCTCCTGTCTCCTCCTCCCACAATCCTCTGCGGCCTCTTACCTCTCCTGTCTCCTCCTCCCACAATCCTCTGCGGCCTCTTACCTCTCCTGTCTCCTCCTCCCACAATCCTCTGCGGCCTCTTACCTCTCCTGTCTCCTCCTCCCACAATCCTCTGCGGCCTCTTACCTCTCCTGTCTCCTCCCACAATCCTCAGCGGCCTCTTACCTCTCCTGTCTCCTCCCACAATCCTCTGGGGCCTCTTACCTCTCCTGTCTCCTCCCACAATCCTCTGCGGCCTCTCACCTCTCCTGTCTCCTCCTCCCACAATTCTCTGCGGCCTCTCACCTCTCCTGTCTCCTCCTCCCACAATCCTCTGCGGCCTCTCACCTCTCCTGTCTCCTCCTCCCACAATCCTCTGCGGCCTCTTACCTCTCCTGTCTCCTCCTCCCACAATCCTCTGCGGCCTCTTACCTCTCCTGTCTCCTCCTCCCACAATCCTCTGCGGCCTCTTACCTCTCCTCCTCCTCCCACAATCCTCTGCGGCCTCTTACCTCTCCTCCTCCTCCCACAATCCTCTGCGGCCTCTTACCTCTCCTGTCTCCTCCTCCCACAATCCTCTGCGGCCTCTTACCTCTCCTGTCTCCTCCTCCCACAATCCTCTGCGGCCTCTTACCTCTCCTGTCTCCTCCTCCTCCCACAATCCTCTGCGGCCTCCTACCTCTCCTGTCTCCTCCCACAATCCTCTGCGGCCTCTTACCTCTCCTGTCTCCTCCTCCCACAATCCTCTGCGGCCTCTTACCTCTCCTGTCTCCTCCCACAATCCTCTGGGGCCTCTTACCTCTCCTGTCTCCTCCTCCCACAATCCTCTGCGGCCTCTTACCTCTCCTGTCTCCTCCTCCTCCACAATCCTCTGCGGCCTCCTACCTCTCCTGTCTCCTCCCACAATCCTCTGCGGCCTCTTACCTCTCCTGTCTCCTCCTCCCACAATCCTCTGCGGCCTCTTACCTCTCCTGTCTCCTCCTCCCACAATCTCTGCGGCTCTACCTCTCCTTCTCCGGCTCTACCTCTCTGTCTCTCCCATTCGGCTTACTCCTGTCTCTCCCAATCCCTGGCTTTACCCCCTGTCTCCTCACAATCCCTCGCCACCTCTCTCCCACATCTCTCGCTACCTCTCTCTCTCTCAATCCCTGCTCTCTCTCTGTCTCTCCCTCCTTGGCCTACCCTCCGTTCCTCTCCACAATCTGCGCTCTACCTCCTTCTCTCTCCCACAATCCTCTGCGGCTCTACCTTCTCTCCTCACAATCTGCGCTCTCTCTCCTCCCCACTCCCTCGCCTTACCTCTCTGTCTCTCCACATCCCTGGCTCTTACTTCTGTCTCTCCACAATCCGCCTCTCCTGTCCCCCTCCACAACTGCCTTACCTCTGTCTCCCCACAATCCTGGCCCTTACTCTTCTCCAACTCTCGCCTTTATTCTCTCCTCACATCTCTGGGCCTCTTACCTCTCCTGTCTCCTCCTCCCACAATCCTCTGCGGCCTCTTACCTCTCCTGTCTCCTCCCCACAATCCTCTGCGGCCTCTACCTCTCCTGTCTCCTCCCACAATCCTCTGCGGCCTCTTACCTCTCCTGTCTCCTCCCACAATCCTCTGCGGCCTCTTACCTCTCCTGTCTCCTCCTCCACAATTCTCTGCGGCCTCTACCTCTCCTGTCTCCTCCTCCCACAATCCTCTGCGGCCTCTACCTCTCCTGTCTCCTCTCCCACAATCCTCTGCGGCCTCTTACCTCTCCTGTCTCCTCCTCCCACAATCCTCTGCGGCCTCTTACTCTCCTGTCTCCTCCTCCACAATCCTCTGCGGCCTCTTACCTCTCCTCCTCCTCCCACAATCCTCTGCGGCCTCTTACCTCTCCTCCTCCTCCCACAATCCTCTGCGGCCTCTTACCTCTCCTGTTCCTCCTCCCACAATCCTCTGCGGCCTCTTACCTCTCCTGTCTCCTCTCCCACAATCCTCTGCGGCCTCTTACCTCTCCTGTCTCCTCCTCCTCCACAATCCTCTGCGGCCTCCTACCTCTCCTGTCTCCTCCCACAATCCTCTGCGGCCTCTTACCTCTCCTGTCTCCTCCTCCCACAATCCTCTGCGGCCTCTTACCTCTCCCTTCTCCTCCACAATCCTCTGGGCCTCTTACCTCTCCTGTCTCCTCCCACAATCCTCTGCGGCTCTTACCTCTCCTGTCTCCTCCCCCCACAATCCTCTGCGGCCTCTACCTCTCCTGTCTCCTCCCACAATCCTCTGCGGCCTCTTACCTCTCCTGTCTCCTCCTCCCACAATCCTCTGCGGCCTCTTACCTCTCCTGTCTCCTCCCACAATCTCTGCGGCCTTACCTCTCCTGCTCCTCCCCACATCCTCTGCGGCCTCTACCTCTCCTGTCTCCCTCCCACAATCCTCTGCGCCTCTTACCTCTCCTTCTCCTCCACAATCCTCTGCGGCCTCTTACCTCTCCTGTTCCTCCTCCCACAATCCTCTGCGGCCTCTTACCTCTCTCCTCCTCCCACAATCCTCTGCGGCCTCTTACCCTCTTCTCCTCCTCCACAATCCTCTGCGGCCTCTTACCTCTCCTGTTCTCCTCCCACAATCTCTGCGGCCTCTTACCTCTCCTGTCTCTCTCCTCCACAATCCTCTGCGCCTCTTACTCCTGTTCTCCCATCTCTCCCTTCTCCTTCCTCCCACAATCCTCTGCGCCTCTACCTCTCCTGTCTCCTCCCACAATCCTCTGCGGCCTCTTACTCTCCTGTCTCCTCCTCCCACAATCCTCTGCGGCCTCTTACCTCTCCTGTCTCTCCCACAATCCTCTGCGGCCTCTTACCTCTCCTGTCTCCTCCCACAATCCTCTGCGGCCTCTTACCTCTCCTGTCTCCTCCTCCCACAATCCTCTGCGGCCTCTTACCTCTCCTGTCTCTCCTCCCACAATCCTCTGCGGCTCTTACCTCTCCTGTCTCCTCCTCCCACAATCCTCTGCGGCCTCTTACCTCTCCTGTTCTCCTCCCAAATCCTCTGCGCCTCTTACCTCTCCTCTCCTCCCACAATCCTCTGCGCCTCTTACCTCTCCTGTCTCCTCCTCCCACAATCCTCTGCGGCCTCTTACCTCTCCTGCTCTCCTCCCACAATCCTCTGCGGCCTCTTACCTCTCTGTCCCCCTCCCACAATCCTCTGCGCCTCTTACCTCTCCTGTCTCCTCCCCACAATCCTCTGCGCCTCTTACCTCTCCTGTCTCCTCCCACAATCCTCTGGGCCTCTTACCTCTCCTTCTCCTCCTCCCACAATCCTCTGCGGCCTCTTACCTCTCCTGTCTCCTCCTCCTCCCACAATCCTCTGCGGCCTCTTACCTCTCCTGTTCCTCCTCCCACAATCCTCTGCGGCCTCTTACCTCTCCTGTCTCCTCCCACAATCCTCTGGCCTCTACCTCTCCTCCTCCTCCCACAATCCTCTGCGGCCTCTTACCTCTCCTGTCTCTCCTCCACAATCCTCTCGGCCTCTTACCTCTTCCTCTCCTCCCACAATCCTCTGCGGCCTCTTACCTCTCCTGTCTCCTCCCACAATCCTCTGCGGCCTCTTACCTCTCCTGTCTCCTCCTCCCACAATCCTCTGCGGCCTCTTACCTCTCCTGTCTCCTCCTCCCACAATCCTCTGCGGCCTCTTACCTCTCCTGTCTCCTCCCCACAATCCTCTGCGGCCTCTTACCTCTCCTGTCTCCTCCTCCTCCACAATCCTCTGCGGCCTCTTACCTCTCCTGTCTCCTCCTCCTCCCACAATCCTCTGCGGCCTCTACCTCTCCTGTCTCCTCCTCCCACAATCCTCTGCGGCCTCTTACCTCTCCTGTCTCCTCCCCCACAATCCTCTGCGGCCTCTTACCTCTCCTGTCTCCTCCTCCTCCCACAATCCTCTGCGGCCTCTTACCTCTCCTGTCTCCTCCCCAATCCTCTGCGGCCTCTTACCTCTCCTGTCTCCTCCTCCTCCCACAATCCTCTGCGGCCTCTTACCTCTCCTGTCTCCTCCTCCTCCACAATCCTCTGCGGCCTCTTACCTCTCCTGTCTCCTCCTCCTCCCACAATCCTCTGCGGCCTCTTACCTCTCCTGTCTCCTCCTCCCACAATCCTCTGCGGCCTCTTACCTCTCCTCTCCTCCTCCTCCCACAATCCTCTGCGGCCTCTTACCTCTCCTGTCTCCTCCTCCCACAATCCTCTGCGGCCTCTTACCTCTCCTGTCTCCTCCTCCTCCACAATCCTGTGCGGCCTCTTACCTCTCCTGTCTCCTCCCACAATCCTCTGCGGCCTCTTACCTCTCCTGTCTCCTCCTCCCACAATCCTGTGCGGCCTCTTACCTCTCCTGTCTCCTCCCACAATCCTCTGCGGCCTCTTACCTCTCCTGTCTCCTCCTCCCACAATCCTCTGCGGCCTCTTACCTCTCCTGTCTCCTCCCACAATCCTCTGCGGCCTCTTACCTCTCCTGTTTCCTCTCCCACAATCCTCTGCGGCCTCTTACCTCTCCTGTCCTCCTCCTCCCACAATCCTCTGCGGCCTCTTACCTCTCCTGTCCTCCTCTCCTCCCACAATCCTCTGCGGCCTCTTACCTCTCCTGTCTCCTCCTCCCACAATCCTCTGCGGCCTCTTACCTCTCCTGTCTCCTCCTCCCACAATCCTCTGCGGCCTCTTACCTCTCCTGTCTCCTCCCACAAACCTCTGCGGCCTCTTACCTCTCCTGTCTCCTCCCACAATCCTCTGCGGCCTCTTACCTCTCCTGTCTCCTCCCACAATCCTCTGCGGCCTCTTACCTCTCCTGTCTCCTCCTCCCACAATCCTCTGCGGCCTCTTACCTCTCCTGTCTCCTCTCCCACAATCCTCTGCGGCCTTACCTCTCTGTCTCCTCCCACAATCCTGCGGCCTCTTACCTCCTGTCTCCTCCCTCCACAATCCTCTGCGGCCTCTTACCTCTCCTGTCTCCTCCCCACAATCCTCTGCGGCCTCTTACCTCTCCTGTCTCCTCCTCCACAATCCTCTGCGGCCTCTTACCTCTCCTGTCTCCTCCCCACAATCCTCTGCGGCCTCTTACCTCTCCTGTCTCTCCTCCCCACAATCCTCTGCGGCCTCTTACCTCTCCTGTCTCCTCTGTGTTATAGACTCCGGATACAGCGGTGACACCAGAGACAACAACCTGCCGCACTGCACAGCACAGCTGAAGGACCTGCCGTGACGTCACACCATGTGACCACGAGGGGCGGAGCTCGGCAGAGCATTGGAACGTGACACCATGTGACCATGAGGGGCGGAGCTCAGCAGAGCAGTGGTGACGTAACACCATGTGACCATGAGGGGAGGAGTAGAGACGCTGTGGTGACGTCACTGCACGTGATCGGGGCGGAGCTGATTACATGTTCAGTGATTAGTGATGGGCAGTCCGGCTCTTTCGGCTCACAAAACGGCTCTTTTTTAAAATTATCCTATGCTCCACCCTGTCATGAATACTGAACCTCCCCTGTACAGTGAGAACCTTATTCTACACCTCTGTATGTATCTAGTGAAGCAGTAAACACTGTTTTTCTGGTCATCATAATGGGAGACCCAGACAATGGGGTTTAGGGCACTGCCCTCCGGAGGTCACACTAGGTACTACAAGTTTGTAGACACCGCCTCCTCCGCTTATAAACCCCTACCGCAGGGAACATCCTCAGTTTTAAACTTAGTGTGCTCGGAGGATCACGCTTTGCTTGCACTTCACTGCATTCTCACTACTTACGTGATGGCGTCTGAAGACAAGGTAATACGGTCCTATCGGGACCGGTGACAGCCTCCCCGCTCACCTTAGTGGCACACGCTGGTGGAGGTACCGGAGGGCCTAGAGCCTGGACACTTCGTGTTCTCCCGGTACGCTGTTACACTCCTCTCCATCCCTCTCTGGGGGGCTCTGGAGAGTGGGAGATGGGAGCCTTGCACAGCTCCGCTCCGTCCGAGGCCTCCCTAAATGGTGCTTACAGACCGGACTGGAGCCAGCCCAGTCCGAGGCCTCCCTAAATGGTGCTTACACTCCGGACTGGGCTGAACCCCCGTCCGAGGCCTCCCTAAATGGTGCTTACAGACCGGACTGGAGCCAGCCCAGTCCGAGGCCTCCCTAAATGGTGCTTACACTCCGGACTGGGCTGAACCCCCGTCCGAGGCCTCCCTAAATGGTGCTTACAGACCGGACTGGAGCCAGCCCAGTCCGAGGCCTCCCTAAATGGTGCTTACACTCTGGACTGGTGCTGAGCGGCCCAGTCTGAGGCCTCCCTAAATGGTGCTTACAGACCAGACTGGTGCTGCACCCCCGTCCGAGGCCTCCCTAAATGGTGCTTACAGACCGGACCGGCACTGAGGCACTCTGTGTCTCCTGCGTGCCTGGGGGTAGTGTCTGGCACTTTATGTGTTTCAGAACACTCAGACCGCGCGTTACCCTCGGGTCCGCGGTTCTGCGGGTGTACCCTGTGCTGGGGTCACCCTGGCTGACCGCCCTGTGTGTCACAGGGGCTGAGGCCGTAGGCTGCGGATGTTTGTCCCCTCATGCTGTGGATGGTGTACATGCAGTCTGTGTATAATGTTTTTACACTCTTTCCCGCGCTGCGGGCTCCGGCTCCCTCATGCTGTGGATGCTTGGAGGATGGGAAGCAGCCCGCGCGGTGACGTCATCGCTGGGCGTGTGTGTGTGTTTCCCGCGTCTCCCGGCGCCGCCCACAGTTTCACTGTCGGCGGCCATCTTTACCCTCACTTCCCGGTTGGGATTCTTATGCAGCGTGCGTCTGCACTCCAGAGGGGAGACCGGAAACCGTCGCGGAGGTCACACACACACCCCGCTTCCTCATACCGCTTTACTGCGGTCGGTAAGCCACCGGGATTCCCGGTTTTGTTGTCGGCAATTTGGCTTATTTTCCCCTACTGTGGCGATGTCCTCAGCCGGGAAGCGTGCTGCTAAGGCGGCAGTAACCACCATTACCTGTGCTACATGCAATGGTGCACTGGTGGAGGGGTCCTGCAATAACTGCGGACGCCCAGAGGCCCGGGCTGGCACTGTTGAGTCAGCAGCTCCGGTGCTATACCCTGAGGTTCAGGTGATCTCAGGGCCATGGGAGACTCAGAATAAGATCAATGAATCTCTGCTGTCTCAGCTGTCCTCCATGTCGCAATCCCTGGAGGCACTTAATAGGAGACTGGATAGCCCAGCTACTCCATCCAGTTACCCCCGGGTGTCCCCCTCTTCTGCTGCGAGACCCCTTAAGCGGGCTCGTCGTGAGGATTCACCCGAGCTCCATACTCTCTCTGAGGAGGAGCGTTCCTCTGATGGTGAGGAAGATGATGGGGGTTCAAATTTCGGGTCTGTGTCTGTATCTGAACCGCCAGACGGGGTGGAGGATCTGGTGTCCTCTATCAACGAGACTTTACGTCTCGTGACACCCCCTGAGGAGGTGACGGTGCACCCGAAGGAGGTCTATCAATGGCTGCGGCCGGAGGCTAGACCAAGTGGCTCCTTCATGGACCACACTAATTTTGGAAGGGTGATTAGAGCTCCCAGGTTACATCCTGGGCGGCGTTTTGTCCGTAAAACCAAGGACAATCGCTTCCCCTTTCCCCAGGAGGCGCTACAGGAGTGGTCGCAGTCCCCGAAGGTGGACGCTTCCATGACCAGGATTGCTGCACGCTCCCTTTTCTCTGCCTCTGATAGCTCCTCACTGAAGGATGCTACTGATAGACAGGTCGAGCAGCTCGCCAAGTCTTCCTATGAGGCTGTGGGGTCTTCATTTGCCCCTAATTTTGCCACGGTCTGGACCTTACAAGCGATTACTACCTGCTTGGATGGTATCTCTGACATGGCAAGATCCAGTCCAGAGGTCCTAGCACTTACCGAAAGGGCAAGGGCCTATGCGGACTACGCCAGGACGGCGACTCTGGAAACTGCCACTCGCTCAGCTGTGGCTTCGGCCAATGCTATAGCGATCCGCAGGTTGTTGTGGCTGCGTCTTTGGGACTCAGATGCCACATCCAAGAAGATTTTGCAGAATCTTCCGTTTGCTGGTGACAGGCTTTTTGGCACCGAACTGGACAAGCTAATTAAGGATTCTGCTGAGTCTAAGATACCGCAGAATAAGCCTAAGCCACGGTATACCGTTAAAAGGAACCCTAAACAGTGGTCCTTTCGTTCCAGCTCGCAGTCATCAGCACCGTCCGCTCGCACGGACCGAGGGGGAAAGCCCGCTTCCCAGTGGCGCTCCAAGAGTCGTCCAAAGAAGCCGGCGGGGGCGGCAGCTGCCACCCCCAAACCCGCCTCTACATGACTCGCTCTCTCATCCTGCCTCCCCACAGGTGGGGGGCCGCTTGTCTCGCTTTCAGGACAAGTGGCTGCTTCACGTTCAGATCAGTGGGTTCGAGACGTGATCTCGCGAGGTACAGGATAGAGCTGACGTCAAAACCGATATCCCGATTCCATCGGTCGGTCCCGTCACCAGAAAAAGCTCAGGCTTTTTACCAGGTGTTGGAGGGTCTCCGCAGAGACGGAGTGGTGGTCCCGGTACCTTCCGGAGAGAGGTTCAGGGTTTTTACTCCAACCTCTTTATCGTCCCGACGAAGGACGGATCCTTCCGCCCAGTACTGGACCTGAAGCTGTTCAACCATCACGTGTTGGTTCGGAAGTTCCGTATGGAATCACTGCGCTCCGTGATCGCAGCTGTGTCACAGGGGGACTTCCTAGCGTCCATCGATATCAGGAGACGCTTACCTTCACGTACCCATTGCACCGGCTCATCAGCGCTGGTTGCGATTCGCAGTGGGGGAAGAACACTTCCAATTTTGTGGCACTGCCATTCGGGCTAGCCTCGGCACCGCGGGTGTTCACAAAAGTGATGGCTTCCATGATGGCTCTCCTGCACATGCAGGGACATGCCGTCATTCCCTATTTAGACGACCTGCTGGTCAGGGCGCCATCAGAACACCTCTGTCAAGAGAGCCTGGATGTGACCATGCGGTCTCTGGAACAGTTCGGTTGGCTCCTCAATATTCAGAAGTCAACGCTAGTTCCGACCCAGTCTTTGACATATCTGGGCATGGACTTCAACACAGCCTCAGCCCTGGTGTCTCTGCCACGAGTCAAACAGCTTGCGATCCAATCAGGAGTACAAGCAGTCCTCCTGTCACCACACTCATCCCTACGGGTATTGATGAGACTAGTGGGACGCATGGTAGCGGCGATAGAGGCGGTGCCGTTCGCACAGTTTCGCCTCCGTCCTCTCCAGCTGGAGATTCTTCACAGATGGGACAAGAGGACGATCTCGCTGAATCGGCTGGTGACACTGTCACAACCGACCAAGGACTCCCTACAGTGGTGGCTCCAGCCACGTCACCTGTCACGAGGCCGGTCCTTCCTAAAATCGTCATGGTTAGTGGTGACCACAGACGCCAGTCTGAAGGGCTGGGGTGCGGTGTTCTTGCACCACAGGGCTCAAGGCCTCTGGACTCAGTCGGAGTCGGCATTGCAGATCAACGTGCTGGAGATCAAGGCGGTCTATCTGGCGCTCCTGGCGTTTCAGAAATTCCTGTCAGGACACCCCATTCGGGTGCAGTCCGACAATGCGACGGCCGTCGCCTACATAAATCATCAGGGAGGGACCAGAAGTGCTCAGGCCCTCGCCGAAGTCCACCGCATTCTAGCCTGGGTGGAGGAAAACGGCTGCCTGATCTCCGCAGTTCACATCCCAGGGGTCGAGAACTGGGAGGCCGACTACCTGAGCCGACAGGGCATGGACGCCGGAGAGTGGTCTCTTCATCCAGACGTCTTCCGGGACATCTGCGGCAGATGGGGCACTCCGGACGTGGATCTGATGGCCTCACGGCTGAATCATCAGGTGCCCCAATACATGGCAAGATCGTGGGATCCTCAGTCTCTGGGGGCGGATGCCCTGATCCTGAGTTGGTCCAGCTTCCAGCTGCCATATGTGTTCCCGCCTCTGGCTCTGATTCCCAGGGTCCTGTGGAAAATCAGGATGGAATGCAGAGTAGCCATTCTAGTGGCTCCAGATTGGCCCAGGAGGTCCTGGTACCCGGACCTGTGGCAACTGTCAGGCGGACACCGGTGGGCTCTTCCAGAACGCGCAGATCTACTCGCGCAAGGCCCATTCTTCCACCTCAATTCCAGGGCCCTCAGATTGACTGCATGGCTCTTGAGGCCTGGCTGCTGACGTACAGAGGATTCTCTCCTACATGGTTGCCACTATGAATAGGGCTAGGAGACCTGTCTCCAGGAAGATATACCACAGAACGTGGAAAATCTTTTTCTCCTGGTGTGCCTCTGGTGGACGCTCACCGTGGCCATTGTCCATTCCGACATTGTTGGCTTTCCTACAGTCGGGGTTGGAGTTGGGGTTATCCCTTGGCTCTCTGAAAGGTCAAGTGTCAGCACTTTCAGTGCTGTTTGACAGGCGCTTGGCACTCCTGCCGAAGGTCCGCCAATTTCTGCAGGGGGTAGCTCGGGTGGTTCCGCCTTACAGGCGACCTCTGGACCCTTGGGACCTCAACATGGTCCTGGCGGCTCTGCAGAAACCGCCGTTTGAGCCACTGAGAGACATCTCTCTCTCTCGTCTGTCCCAGAAAGTGGTCTTTCTGGTGGCAATTACATCCCTGAGAAGGGTCTCAGAATTGGCTGCACTTTCGTGCAAGTCACCCTTTCTGGTGGTTCACCAAGACAAGGTGGTGTTGCGCCCACGGCCAGAATTCTTGCCGAAGGTGGTTTCAACGTTTCACCTAAACCAGGAGATTGTTCTCCCATCATTTTGTCCCGCTCCCGTTCATCAGGTTGAGCGCGACCTCCATACTCTGGATCTCGTGAGGGCTGTACGCATTTATGTGTCCAGGACCGCCTCCTTTAGGAGTTCGGATTCCTTATTTGTCCTCACGATGGGTCGCTGTAAGGGGTCCGCGGCTTCGAAGTCGACCTTGGCCAGATGGATCAAGGCTCCCATTCAGGAGGCGTACCGGTCTTCTGGTTTGCCTCTCCCGGGGGGTTTGAAGGCACACTCTACTAGAGCTGTAGGTGCCTCCTGGGCCTTGCGACATAGAGCGTCTGCTCTACAGGTGTGTCAGGCGGCCACTTGGTCCAGCCTGCACACTTTTTCTAAGCACTATATGGTGCATGCCCATGCCTCTGCGGATGCGAGTTTGGGCAGGCGGGTTCTCCAGGCGGCGGTTGCCCACCTTTAAAGGGAACCATGTGTTTTCCGTCTTGTTGAGGAACTCTTCCCGCCCTGGGGTATTGCTTTAGGACATCCCCATTGTCTGGGTCTCCCATTATGATGACCAGAAAAAAGAGAATTTTGTTTACGTACCGTAAATTCTTTTTTCTTTAATCATCAATGGGAGACCCAGCACCCACCCAGTTGTTCCTTTGCATGTTTTGCATTTGCTCTGTTCTCTGTTGAGACAGTGTTTGCCGGGTTGTTGAGCCGTTTTGTGTACGGCATTCTTCCCGATGTTTCGGGTGTGGTTTATTTCCTCCTCGCAGCTTGTAGACCAAACTGAGGATGTTCCCTGCGGTAGGGGTTTATAAGCGGAGGAGGCGGTGTCTACAAACTTGTAGTACCTAGTGTGACCTCCGGAGGGCAGTGCCCTAAACCCCATTGTCTGGGTCTCCCATTGATGATTAAAGAAAAAAGAATTTACGGTACGTAAACAAAATTCTCTTTTTTAGCATTATTGTTTCCTGAGAGTGTCAGCTCTTCTGAACAGGGCCCTCGCTCCTCTTGATTGGTGAGAGTGGGACACCTGATACTTTACCGATCAGCAGTTCTCATTGCTGACAGAAGCCAGATCTACTCTGTTAGGCCATGTGCACACGATCAGTGTACGCAGCGTTTTAGATGCAGCGGCAAGACGCTGCGTCCAAAACGCTGCATCGTACAGTGTAAGCTTAGTGGATGATTTAAAGAAATCCCATCCTCACTATGCTTTACCTGCCTGCAGCGTGTTTGGAGCTGCGGTGCTGGTTGCCGGCATTCTGCTCCTCATGTTCATTTCATGCTGCAGAGTCAAAAGCGGCTCCCATCGGGTGACTGCAGGGAGAAGCCGCCCCGCACCTGCCGCACATGGTGAGTACAGGGCGGCTGCGGTCCCCCTGCGGCCACCTGCGGCTTCACTCAGGTCCGGAGGAGCCGCGTCCAACACACAGCTCCTCCAGACCGTGTGCACGCACCCTCATACAGTTGCTCTGTCTACTGTAGTGGCTGCAGACCGTACTGCACATGTGACTTTTATGGATTTTAATAGGGGGGGCAAATGTGCAGTAGATGGCGGCCATGGCCGCTAAATAGTAGACGGAGCGGCTCAGTAAGGCAGCTGACTGTCAGTGGTGCTAGGTGTCGCACTCCTACTGATCAGACATTGCTGACCTAATCCCAAAACCCAACACCCGCTTCACTGTGCGGCAACACAGTCCGTCAAGGAGCCTCTTACTGCTCTTATACCAGAAAAAAAAAACTTAAGGGTACCGTTACACAGTGCCACCTCGCCGCCGGCGGGGAATCACGGGTGCGCGCATCCCCGCCGACATCGCCGATGATGTGTCACGTGGCAACTCACCGGCGATCCCTCGCTGGGATGCTCAGGAACCCTGCGACTGGTAACCAGCAATGTTAAACATTGCAGGTCGCCACGTTACACAGGGCGATCATGCCTGATCGCCCTGTTCAGATCGCCAGGTTACACAACACTGCTGTGAAACCTGGCAATCATTCTGAGGCGATATATTGCGCCTCATTATTGCCGCGTCACACTAGGCGACTCACCGGCGATGTCGGCGGCGATAGGCCACACCCCTGCATCGCCTGCGTCCTGCAGAGGGGATCCGCAAGCTGAGTGCAGGCACCACAAGTCCCTATGTTCAACATGGGGACGCAGGTGCCTGCGCTCAGGTGCAGATTGGCATGCGCCACCCATTCACTGTCACGCATGCAGATGCTTGCACACAAATCATACACTCTCATCCGCACCAGGAATGCGACATATCACGTTCAGGGTGCGGACGAGAGTGTGTGATTTGTGCGCATGCATCCGCCGGCGTACAAATCATACATGGCAGTGAATGGGTGTGTACAGGGAGCGCACGCCAATCTGCACCCG
The DNA here is from genome assembly GCA_033576535.1 of Allobates femoralis. Taxonomy (NCBI): domain Eukaryota; kingdom Metazoa; phylum Chordata; class Amphibia; order Anura; family Aromobatidae; genus Allobates; species Allobates femoralis. The sequence continues at coordinate 2,387,042 of JARQOC010000013.1, read as the reverse complement.
AGCGCAGGCACCTGATGCCCCATGTTAAACATAGCGACTTGCGGTGCATGCGCTCAGCTTGCAGATCCCCTCTGCAGGACGCTGCGGAGGGGACCGCAAGTGTGAAGCCGGCCTTACTGCTGACTTCCTATATATACTCTATACAATTATTGAAGCTGCGGCTTCACATTTTGCCTAAAATCCTATTCCTTACCCAACAACAGCTCTATTCTCCCTGTAGAGTTCCTGAATCCTAATACTCTGAGATGATCATTGATATAACAAGCTGCCTGTCCTCCCACCTACACAGACCATATATGCCAGATGAGGTCAGGAGAGTTAACCCTAGGACATCATTCACTGCTGGTCTTGTGCCCACTGCCCTAAGGAAGAAACAATGTGTGTGTATCTTTAATTGGGAGAAGGAACTTTACAGCTCTGTTTACCCACACTTATCTCCTGGCTGCTCCCCCGAGACCAGAGTCACACTCAGGAGACCAGAGTCACACTCAGGAGCTGTCAGTAGTGAGAAAAAAAAAACACGGCTCTCTGGCTCATTCACATCAAAGAGCCGGCTCTTATCATTCACATCAAAGAGCCGGCTCAATGTGTCGGCTCCTTCGCGAACGACACATCACTATCAGTGATATTAACCCCCCGGTGTCCGGGCTCCTCTGTTGGTTCCAGTGTAGATTTGCCTTGTGATGAATCTGATCAGAGACCCCGAGTGTGAGGAAGAGCGGAGACACCGAGGAGCAAACCGACACCCCGACCGTCCCCCCAACACCGACACCCCGACCGTCCCCCCAACACCGACAGCCCGACCGTCCCCCCAACACCGACACCCCGACCGTCCCCCAACACCGACAGCCCGACCGTCCCCCCAACACCGACACCCCGACCGTCCCCCCAACACCGACACCCCGACCGTCCCCCAACACAGACAGCCCGACCGTCCCCCCAACACCGACACCTCGACCGTCCCCCCAACACCAACACCCCGACCGTCCCCCAACACCGACACCCCGACCGTCCCCCCAACACCGACACCCCGACCGTCCCCCAACACCGACACCCCGACCGTCTCCCCAACACCGACACCCCGACCGTCCCCCAACACCGACAGCCCCGACCGTCCCCCAACACCGACACCCCGACCGTCCCCCAACACCGACACCCTGACCGTCCCCCCAACACCGACACCCCGACCGTCCCCCCAACACCGACACCCCGACCGTCCCCCCAACACCGACACCCCGACCGTCCCCCAACACCGACAGCCCCGACCGTCCCCCAACACAGACACCCCGACCGTCCCCCAACACAGACACCCCGACCGTCCCTCAACACAGACACCCCGACCGTCCCCCAACACCGACAGCCCCGACCGTCCCCCAACACAGACACCCCGACCGTCCCCCAACACCCACAGCCCCGACCGTCCCCCAACACCGACACCCCGACCGTCCCCCAACACCGACACCCCGACCGTCCCCCAACACCGACACCCCGACCGTCCCCCAACACAGACACCCCGACCGTCCCTCAACACAGACACCCCGACCGTCCCCCAACACCCCCGGCCTTCCCCCTGCGCCCACTGCCCCGGGTTTCCCCCTGCACCCACAGCCCCAGCTGTCACCTCACAGCTCGGGCCGTCCCCTCATAGCCTCGACTATTTCCCCGCACCCACAGCCCCATCGACAACCCCGGACCCCTCCCACTGACAACCCTTTCTGTAACCTGCACCCATAGCCCCAGCCATCCTCCGCACCGACAATCCCAGCTGTCCCCCCACAGCCACAGTCCCGGCCGTTGACCGATTACCCAGACCCCTGTGACTGACAACCCATTCTGTCCCCCCGCACCCACAGCCCTAGCCGTCCCCCCGCCCTCACAGCCTTGGCTTGGCCGTCTCCCTACAGCCCGGGCCGTCCCTCCAGAGCCCCGGCCTTCCCCCCCCCCCACAGCCCCAGCCGTCCCCCCACACCCACTGCCCCGGGTTTCTACCCACAGCCGCGGCTGTCACCCCCACACACCCACTTCTCCGGCCGTCCCTCCTCAGCCCGGTCCGTCCCCTCACAACCTCGACTATCCCCCCGCACCCACAGCCCCATCGACAACCCCGAACCCCTCTGACTGACAACACTTTCCGTACCCTGCACCCACAGCCCCAGCCATCCTCCGCACCAATAATCCCGGACCTCTCTGACTGACAATCCCGGCCGTCCCTCCGCAACCACACCCCCGACCGTCCCCTCACAGCCTCGGCAGTCCACCGAACACCAAGACCCCTCTGACTGACAACCCATTCAGTCCCCCTGCACCCACAACCCTAGCCGTACCCCACACCCACAGCCCCTGCCGTTCCTCTGCACCCACAGTCCCGGCCGTTCCCCTGCACCCACAGTCCCGGCCGTTCCCCTGCACCCACAGTCCCGGCCGTTCCCCTGCACCCACAGTCCCGGCCGTTCCCCTGCACCCACAGTCCCGGCCACTCCCCTGCACCCACAGTCCCGGCCGTTCCCCTGCACCCACAGTCCCGGCCGTTCCCCTGCACCCACAGTCCCGGCCGTTCCCCTGCACCCACATCTCCGGCCATCCCCTGCACCCACAGCCCCGGCCATCCCCCGCACCCACAACTCCAGCTACCCCCAGGGATCTCTGGGGTGAATGCAGCCGCCTGTGGACATGATCAGGAGACACTGTGTCCTGGATGTCTCCTCTCCTGCATAGAACGCCAGGGATCTCCGGGGGTGAACTCAGCCACCCTTGTGCAGAGCAGCTTTTTCCTGCATTCACCCACTGAGATCGCCTCTGACTCTGCAGCTAAATTGACATGGTGCGGTTAATCAGTGGCTCGGAAAGTCGCCGCCGCAGGGCAGTTAATGCTGCGGAGAGAACAAGCACAGTGGAGTGAGCACAGGATTTCTGTAGATGCCTCCATTCTGCTTGTATTGTACAATGCAGCGGTTTAGATGTAGTGATAGCACGCTGCCTCCGAACACTGACTGTGTGAACACACCCTTAGCTTATGTGCAGACTAGTAAATGGTGCAGATTCCAGAAATCTGCAGATAAAATGTGACAGAACTGACTGTACCAATGCTGTGTTTCTGCCACATTTTTTCATCTGGATTTTGCTGCGTTTTTTTTTTTTTTTTTTGAGCACTTGTTCATTGTTGTGACTGTGAATAAAGCTATGTTAGGCTGGGAAAAAGGGTTTCAAGATGTCATAATATGATGTAGATGTTGGGAAGATGGTGTGCCACGGTCCAAGTTCTTGAGAGGAGCCCAAGTTGCGCGAAGGGAGGTAGCGGGAGACTAGGTCGGGGATGTAGGGAGGGGACAGGTTGTGGATGGCCTTGTATGTCAGGGTTAGGGTTTTGAAGCGAGATCGCTGGGGAATGGGGAGCCAGTGGAGGGCTCGGCGGAGAGGGGAGGTGGGGGAGATAGGTGGATGAGTCGGGCAGCAGAGTTGATGATGTGGAGAGGTGCAAGGGAGGAGGCAGGGAGGCCGGTGAACAGGAGGTTGCAGTAGTCAAGGCGGGAGATGATGAGGGCATGGACAAGTGTCTTGGCCGTGTTGTGGTTAAGGAAGGAGCCGATGCGGGCAATGTTTTTTAGTTGGAGTCGGCAGGAGGTGGCGAGGGCTTGGATGTGGGGCTTGAAGGAGAGGGAAGAGTCGAGGGTTACCCCGAGACATTTGGCATGGGGGACGGGTGAGAGGGTGCAGTCGTTGACGGTGATGGATAGGTCAGGAAGGGGGGGAGGGTTGTGAGGGGGAAAGACGATGAATTCTGTCTTGTCCATGTTGAGTTTGAGGAAGCGGGTGAGAAAGAAGGATGCAATGGCGGATAGGCAGTGAGGAATTTTGGATAGAAGAGAGGAGATGTCGGGGCCGGACAGGTAGAGCTGGATGTCATCAGCGTAGAGGTGGTATTGGAGGCCATGTGACTAGATGAGGTTGCCTAGGCCGAGGGTGTAAATGGAGAAGAGTAGTGGTCCCAGGACCGAGCCTTGGGGGACACCTACAGAGAGGGGGTGGGGTGAGGAGGTGGTGTGAGAGTGGGTGACGCTGAAGGTCCTGTCCGTCAGGTAGGAGGAGATCCAGGAGAGGCCGAGGTCAGTAATGCCAAGAGACTCAAGAATTTGGAGTAAGAGGGAGTGGTCAACAGTGTCAAAGGCAGCAGAGAGGTCGAGAAGGATGAGGACGGAGTAGTGTCGTTTGGCGATCAGAAGGTCATTGGTGACTTTGGTTAGGGCTGTTTCGGTGGAGTGATGGGGTCGGAAGCCGGATTGTAGGCGATCAAAGAGAGCACAGGAGGAGAGGTGGGAGGACAGTTCGGAATAGACGTGTTGTTCAAGAAGTTTTGAAGCAAACGGGAGAAGAGATATGGGGCGATAGTTAGAGACTGTTGCAGGGTCGAGGGATTTTTTTTAGGATGGGCGTGATTAGGGCATGTTTGAAGGATGAGGGGAATGTGCCGGATTTGAGTGATATGTTGAAGAGGTGTGTCAGGGCAGGGATGAGGACTGTGGTGAGGTTAGGGATGAGGTGGGAGGGGAGTGGGTCAAGGGCGCAGGTGGTGAGGTGTGATCGTGCTAGAAGGGAGGAGAGGTGGTCCTCAGTCATGGGGGTGAAACTGCATTTGGGGGGAGGGGGGGCTGGAGGTGGGATGGGGCGAGGGAAGTGTGGGTTGAAGCTTTGTCTGAGTTTGTCAATTTTGTCTTTGAAGAAGGTGGCGAAGTTGTCGGCGGAGATGAGAGGTGAGGGAGGAGGTGCAGGGGGGCGAAGTAAGGAGTTGAAGGTTTTGAAGAGTTGTTTGGGGTTGTGAGACAGGGCGGTAATTAGGGAGGAGAAGTAGGCTTGTTTTGCGGAGTCAAGGGCAGTCTTGAAGGTATTGAGGGAACGCTTGTATAGGGCGAAGTGCTCTGCGGAGTGGGACTTCTTCCATTTCCTCTCGGCTGCCCTAGTCATCCGTCTGAGTTTTTTGGTGAGGGTCATGAGCCAGGGTTGTCGTTGTACTCGTGTTGTGTTAAATGTGAGAGGAGCAGCCTAGTTGAGGGCTGTGGTGAGAGTGGAGTTGTAGAGGGAGGCGGCAGAGTCAGCGTCATGAGAAGAGGCCAAGTCAGAGATGGGGAGGAGGGATTCTGAGAGTGAATGGAAGTCTATGAGCTTAAGGTTTCTGCGGGGGTGGGGGAGTGTCCGGGGGGGGGGGAGCTTAGTAGGGGGGAAGAGGGATGAGAAGGTCAGTAAGTTGTGGTGGGAGTGGGTGAGGGTTGAGTGTGCGAGGTCGGAGAGGGAGCAGAGGCGGGTGAAGACTAGGTCAAGTGTGTGGCCACCAGTGTGCGTGGCGGAGGAGATCCATTGGGAGAGGCCAAAAGAGGAGGTGAGGGATAGGAGTCTGGAGGCAGCGGCTGTGGGGGTGTCGATGGGGATGTTGAAGTCACCCATGACGATGGTAGGGATGTCGGAGGAGAGGAGGTGGAGGAGCCAGGTTGTGAAGTGGTCAAAGAAGGTAGAGGGGCATCCGGGGGGCGGTAGACAACGGCTAGTTGGAGGTTGCAGGGGGAGTAGATGCGATCGGAGTGTGCCTCGAAGGAGGGGAGGGGGGGTGGAGTAAGAGGGGAGAAGGAGCAGTCGCTGGCCAGAAGTAGGCCAACGCCACCGCCATGGGTGTTGGTGGGGCGGGGAGTGTGGGAGAGTGTAAATCCCCCGTAGGAGAGGGCAGCCGGGGAGGTTGTGTCAGAGGGGGTAAGCCAGGTCTCCGTGATGCCGAGGAAGGAGAGTTTTCTGGAGATGAAGAGGTCGTGGATAAGTGTGAGTTTGTTACGGGCCGAGCGGGCGTTCCAGAGTGCACCAGGTAGGGGGACAGGGGAAGCAGGGATAGGGGGAATGGGACGGAGGTTAAGGGGGTTACGAGGGTTGGTGATGGGTCGATGGAGTGGGGTGGAGGAGAGTGAGGTGGTATGGTGGGGTGGGCCAGGATTAGGGGAAATGTCACCGGAGAGTAGGAGGAGCAGGGATAGGGTTAGGAGGTGGGAGCAGGGGTGCTTGCGTGGTGGGCGTGTACGTCTAGAGATGGTGGGTTGAAAGTGGGGAAATAGTTCAGAGCATTGGGTGAGGTGGGTAGGAAGGATGGAGGATGAGAGTAGGATTTCTTTGCCCAGTGGGGGATGGGTGGGGCTAGTAGGAAGTGGAGAAGGACGGGAGTGAAGGTGAGAAGAAGCGGAAACATGGTGGGGTGAGTAGGGGAGGAGAGGTGGGTGAGGTCAGAGGTAGCCGGGGATCTGGTGTGGCAAGGGTGAGTGGCCGTGGTTGAGGTACTGCCGGGTGATGAGGTGCAGTCCGGGGGAGGAGATGCAGTTCAGGGATAAGATGTAGGCTAGGGGAGGGATGGAACCAGGGGAGGGATGCAACTAGGGTTGAGGTGTAGCAGAGGGTGAGATGCAGCCGGGGGGGGAAATGCAGTCAGGGGAAGAAGCAGTCAGGGACGAGAAGCAGCCAGGGATGAGATGTAGCAGGGGTGGGATGTAGTCACTGATGAGATGAGATGCAGCACAGTGGTGAGACGAGATGCAGCCACGGGTGAGACGAGGTGCAGCCGCGGGTGAGACGAGGTGCAGCCGCAGGTGAGACGAGATGCAGTCACGGGAGAGATGAGATGCAGCCACGGGTGAGATGAGATGCAGCCACGGGTGAGATGAGGTGCAGCCACGGGTGAGATGAGATGAGGTGCAGCCACAGGTGAGATGAGGTGCAGCCACGGGAGAGATAAGATGCAGCCACGGAAGAGATGAGATGCAGCCACGGGAGAGATGAGATGCAGCCACGGGAGAGATGAGATGCAGCCACGGGTGAGATGAGGTGCAGCCACGGGTGAGATGAGATGAGGTGCAGCCACGGGTGAGATGAGATGAGGTGCAGCCCACGGGTGAGATGAGATGAGATGCAGCCACGGGTGAGATGAGATGTTGTCGCAGGTGAGATGGGATGCAGGCACAGTTAAGAAGCAGCCAGGAGGGTAATGCAGCCAAAGATGCAGTGCAGCCACGGGTGAGATGCAGCCACGGGTGAGATGCAGCCACGGGTGAGATGCAGCCACGGGTGAGATGCAGCCAGGAGAGTAATGCAGCCAGAGGTGCAATGCAGCCACGGGCGAGATGTGATGCAGCCACGGGTGAGAAGCAGCCAGGAGGGTAATGCAGCCAGAGATGCAGTTCAGCCACGGGTGAGAAGCAGCCAGGAGGGTAGTGCAGCCAGAGATACAGTGCAGGCAGGGGTCAGAGGCACTGTGAGGGTGTTGGCGGCTCCGTGCGGGCAGGACGGAGGAGGCTGGTGGTCTAGGAGATGAGGGACCTGGTCACAGGTGAGGGGCTTCAGCGGTGCAGCACCTGGGTCAGCAGAGTGATGAGCCCCATTAGGGGGCAGAGGTGCCTGGGACGCACAGCAGGCCCTGGGGTCGGGCCGGGAGCCAGGCACCGTAGGAGGATCAGGCAGGTGATGGTGACCGGGGAGCAGCAGAGAGGCAGATGCCCAGCACTCACCGCAGGCGCCAGATTAGTTCACGGTGGGCAGAGTCTCTTGCCGCGTCTCAGGTTCCCGACGCTGGTGTGGGCAGCAGTGCGGGCCGGGGTTGGTCACCGGTGGGGGCGGCGCCTCGCCTCTAGACTCAGGCCGCGGCTTCGGCCTGAGCGCAGGGTCCCTCACACACGCTCCGAGGGCAGGGCCGGCGCCCGGAGCGGTGATGCTGTGCTCCTCCTGTGCTGAGACAGGGAGGCCGCGGGCTCGGAGCTACGGCGCGTCCCGCCGGTCTCCACGTTCGGGCAGCGGGGGACAGCAATCCGGATGGGTCTCACCTCAGGAAGGTGGGGATGTTTGAATAATCAAACATTATTAGAAAGCTATAAAATACAATTAAAGTGTATAAATAAAATCGATCTCTTAAAAGCGGTGTTTGAAGCTATGGCTGGTGTTGGCATCTGGACTCCGCGCCCCTTGTGTTAGTGGCAGGCACCACTTTACCTCTTGTATTTGGGATCAGATTATAGATCAACTGTTTCTAGGACATCCTATATTGTTGTTTTCTCCAGGCCCCTACCACGACAGCATAGCAGGTCGCCTCTCCACGCCCTATTAGGGACAGGAAGCACAAGAGAGGTTAAAAAGACCCTCCCACCTCCCACTCTCCAGTGTCTTTCCTGTCCCCATGGGGCATGGAGAGGTTTGTCCTTTGCTGTAGGGGGCCGGCGTACTACAGCTTACCATTGTGCTGCCGGACAGCTTTGGTTGGGCCTCGGTTCCTCCTCTGCTGGTCCCATAGCTGGAGCTGTGGGCCCTCCGCCTGGCCCTCCGGATCCCGGTGGGGTGATGCGGGCTATGGCGTCCCCCAGCCGGCGGCCTCACTCTGTGCAGCCCGCCGGCTGCTTCCCGCGCACTGCGCGCTGCCCCGTGACCGGAAGTGACTCTGTAAGGGCAGGACTTCCGGTCGCGCGCTGCGCGCTCCCCGCTGGGAGCGCGTCTCTTCCGGATTCCGGCGGTGGGATCCTGCGGGGCAGCGTGCGGGCACGTCTCTCCAATGGCGGCCTGCCCAGGACCTGGTGCGGGAGGCGGGGGTCACGTTTCCGCTGGGTGGTGCAGGCCTTCCAGCTTAAAGGCTGCCCTGAAGTCTTCACATGGTAAGGAAATTCCTGTGCTGTGTTACCATGTCTTCTCCCGCATCTGCGGAGCCCAGTGGTCCCCCTGCCCCAGTAAGTGAGGTGTACAGGGGGGGGGTCCTTTCCTGCTGGGTGGGCTTTGTGGCTGATGGCTCCTGGTCCTGTGTTTGTGTTTTCCAGGACAAGCCAGCCCCTAAGAAGTCTCTTAAATGCCCTGTCTGCAGTAAGACGCTCCCTGCTGCATGGGATAAGAAGCTGTGCCAGACTTGCACAGATAAAGTGGTTAGGGCTGAGCACCCTAGCCTGGTGGATGACTTAAGGGCCATGGTCAAGCAGGAGATTCAAGCTTCCCTGGCCTCTCTTTCACCTGTGTCTTCCGTTGCTGGACCTCCCTCCCCTAAGAGAAGGAAGCTTCAGGCTACCCCGCCGGGCTCAGAGGACCCTAACCCTGACCCTGAATCAGACTCTGAGGGCCCCGAGGACTCCGCTGCTGCTCCTCAGGCGGATCTTCGTAGATTTTTGTTTCCCTCTGATGACCTGGGGGATCTTATTGGGGCTGTCCGGAGCACTATGGGGTTGGAGGAAGTTCTTGCCCCCTCATCCGTCCAGGATGAAATGTTTGCGGGCCTCAGGTCAGCTAAACAGACGGGGTTTCCGGTACATTCTACTCTCCGGGAGCTCATCTCCCAGGAATGGGAATTCCCTGAGAGGAGAGTCAAAAGGGATCTCTCTCGCCGGTTTCCCTTGGAACCTTGTGAGATCCAATGGGATGTGCCGAAAGTAGACGTGCAGGTTGCCCGGGTGGCCAAAAAGACTGCACTTCCCTTTGAAGACACATCCCAGCTCAAGGATCAGTTAGACCGGAAGATTGAGGGCTTTATGAGGCGCTCCTGGGAGGCGTCCTCAACCTCTATGCAGGCGAATATTGCCTCCACGTGTGTGTCCAGATCACTTCTCAAGTGGATGGACCAGCTGGAGGCTCATATTTCGCAGGGTACCCCTAGGGAGGATCTCCTGGAGTCTCTTCCGTTGCTTCGGAAAGCGGCTTGTTTTCTCGCAGATGCTTCTGCGGATTCGGTCTGTTTAGCAGCCAGGACGTCTGTCCTCTCTAACTCTGCTAGACGGGCTTTGTGGTTAAGGTTGTGGAGTGGGGATTCCACTTCTAAACTGAAGCTATGCTCCCTCCCATTTAAAGGGAAGATGGTGTTTGGTCCCGCCTTGGAGGAGATCCTAGAAAAAGCGATTGACCGCAAGGCCCTCCCAGAGCAGAAGCCTGTCCGCCAGCCGCCCTTTCGTTCCTCGGTGCCTCAGGCCTCCCAGCCCAAAGGAAAGGACAAGACGGGTCGCTGGAGTTACCAGAAAGGGAGAGGGAAGAATATCCTTGTCTCCTCCCATAAAATCCATCCCTCCGATAGGCAGTGACTCGATCCCGGTGGGGGGGTCGCCTGGCGGCCTTCCTCCCGCAGTGGAGAGAGGTCATCACTTCCCAGTGGGTGTTGAACGTCATCTCCAGGGGCCTCCTCATCGAGTTTGTGTCAGAACCCCCCCCCCGGGTCTTCGGGTCACTGCGCTGCCTTCCAAGGCGGCTCAGAAAGTCCTGTACTCCAAAGTGCAGGAAATGCTGCTTGCCAACGTGGTCTCCCCAGTTCCGGTTCCGGAAATAGGGTTGGGTCACTACTCCCGTCTCTTTCTAGTCAAAAAGCCGTGGGGCGATTCTCGGGTGATCATCAACCTAAAACGCCTCAACCGATATATCCGTTACCGGTGTTTCAAAATGGAGTCCGTCAGGTCGGCGATTTCATTGATTGGCTGTCATCACCAGATGGCTACCATCGATCTGCGGGATGCGTACTTCCATGTTCCTATTCATCCTCGCCACCGTCGGTTCCTCAGGTTTGCGGTTATACGCAACAGAGATTCTCCATTTTCAATTCAATGTCCTTCCCTTCGGCATCTCCTCAGCGCCCAGGGTCTTCTCGAAGGTTATGGCAGAGGTGGTGGCCTTCCTGAGGGGTCGGGGCATTTGTCTAGTACCGTACCTGGACGACTTTCTTCTTGTCGCTCCGTCCATGATGACCCTCCAGTGGGGCGAGAAAGAGTCCCTCAGGGTGCTGAAGTCATTGGGCTGGATCCCCAATCTTCAGAAGTCCCATCTCCAGGCGTCGGCCAAAAGGAGGTTCCTCAGGGTCCTGTTGGACTCCAACGCTCAGGCTTCCTTTCTCCCGGAGGACCACCGTTGCTGCTGCAGGCCAAGGTTTCCGCTCTTTGTCGGATGTCCGCTCCCACGCTGCGGACAACAATGTCGGTGCTGGGGTCCATGACCTCTTGCATCCCCTCGGTCATGTGGGCTCAAGCTCACTCCCGCTCGCTTCAAGCCCATGTCCTTTCCCGCTGGGACGGCCTGCCTTCGTCCCTCAACAGGAGGGTTTGTCTTTTGGGTCTTGCCTCCTCGTCCCTCCGCTGGTGGTTGGATTCCCGGAACTTGCAGAGGGGGGGTGGCCTGGGATCAGTTCCCGGTCGTCACTCTCACTACGGACGCCAGCCAGAGGGGGTGGGGGGCTGTCGTTGCCCGCACTCCGTTTCAAGGGTTATGGCCCCAGTTGATCAGGGCTCGCTCTTCCAATTACAGGGAGTTACGGGCTGTGGAGGAAGTCCTCCTGGCCGCTACCCATCTGGTACAGGGTTCCCACATTATGGTATATTCGGACAACGTCTCCACGGTGGCTCACCTTTGTCATCAGGGAGGGACTCGATCCAGGGCTCTGGGGTCGGCGTCCTCTCGAATATTTTCCTGGGCGGAACGGTTCCTCCTGTCTCTTTCCGCGGTCCACCTGAAGGGGTCCTTGAACCTTCAGGCGGACTTTCTCAGCCACACGGACCTTCATCCGGGCGAATGGAGTCTGGATCAGGCCGTTTTCTGCTCCCTGGTGGCCCGATGGGGTGCTCCGGATGTCGACCTCTTCACCTCCAGCGTTAATCGCAAGGTTGCAACATATTTCTCCCTGGATCCTCGGGTCGACGCAGTGGGGGGGATGCCTTTTCACGGCATTGGGACTTCCATCTGGCGTATGCCTTCCCTCCGATTCCACTCCTGGCAAAGGCCTTGCGGAAGGTCAGAACGGATGGGGTTCCAACGATCCTGGTGGCTCCGTTATGGCCAAGGCGGAGCTGGTAGAATTTGATTATGTCTCTTCGGGCCGACGGCCCTGTGATTCTGGGAGCGGATCCCAGTCTGCTGTCGCAGGGTCCTCTGTTTCATCCGGATCCCCGGAGGCTCAGCTTAACTGCTTGGCTTCTGAGGCCCGGGTGTTGAAGTCACAGGGCTTGTCTGCCAAGGTGGTGGCGACCTTGCAACAGAATCGTAAACCGGTCACCAATGCTATCTACAATAAGATCTGGAAGAGGTTCTCCTCCTGGTGTGGTCCTCAGCCTCCGGATCTCCTCCATCCTAATGTCTCTCAGATTTTGGATTTCCTCCAGGCGGGGTTGGACCTTGGACTTTGGCCTAGCACGTTGAGGGTCCAGGTTTCCGCTCTCAGCTCCGTTTTTGATGCTGATTTGGCCGCCCATTGCTGGATTCGCCGGTTCATGGTGTCCGCCTCGAGGATTCGTCCACGGATTAAGGTCCTTGCTCCCGCCTGGGATCTCAATGTGGTCTTGACTGGGTTGTCCCGTTCCCCCTATGAACTGTTGTCGTCCTGTGATCTTCGACTGCTGTCTCATAAAACGGCTTTTCTTGTGGCTATTACGATCGCCCGCCGGGTAGGAGAACTCCGGGCTCTGTCCATCAGGGAGCCATGTTTGACGGTCCGTGATGACTGCATCGTCCTTCAGCTGGACCCTTCTTTTCTCCCCAAGGTGGTCTTGGATTTTCACCGTTCCCAGTCCATTGCCCTCGTTTTGTCAGTCTCCTCGTTCTCCGAAAGAGGAAGAGTTCCACTCTTTGGATGTTCGCAGGATCGTGCTTCGTTACCTGGAGGTCACGGCGCCCTGGCGGGTTGATCACAACCTTTTTGTCCAGCCCTTTGGTCCCAATAAGGTCAGGAAGGTGGCGAAGTGCACCATTGCAAGCTGGATTAAACGGGCCATTGCTGCATCCTACCTGTCTCAAAATCTGCCGATACCTTGTGTGTTTACTGCCCATTCCACCAGGGCTACCTCGGTCTCCTGGGCTGAAAAGGCGGGGGCTTCTCCGGAGCAGATCTGCACTGCCGCTACGTGGTCCTCCCTGCATACTTTCACAAAACATTATCGTTTGGACCTAGGTTCTACCAGGGATTTGGCTTTTTGCAGGATAGTCCTGCAGGCTGTGGTCCCGCCCTAGGTATTAATCGTTGGTATCCCTCCTATGCTGTCGTGGAAGGGGCCTGGAGAAAATAGAATTATTCTTACCGTTAATTCGGTTTCTAGGAACCTTCCACGACAGCACTTATTTCCCTCCCTTCTATTCCTCGTTTATTCCTGGAATGTTGTACTGTGTACTGTTGTTACTCTCATGCTATGGTTCTTTGTAAGACACTGGCTAGTGGGAGGGGGCCTTTTAACCTCTCTTGTGCTTCCTGTCCCTATTAGGGCGTGGAGAGGCGACCTGCTATGCTGTCGTGGAAGGTTCCTAGAAACCGAATTAACAGTAAGAATAATTCTATTTTACAGGTTCCGCTATGATTAAGACAAACCTTGGCCGGTGCCTCCTGCTGTAAACATATACAAGAATTGATGGGAAAATGGACATAATGACTTATTGATACAATAATAATAAAAAGATCTTTCTGTGATTCCCCTATAAGAAGCTTTTCCTCATTGTACTATAAAGATTCTGTTGGTATGATGAGCAGAAGGACAAGTGGTGTTTCAGTTTGGTGTAAAAAAGGAAAATGTTTTAAAAATAGTAATATATTTATTTATTTACTTAATAAAAAGTTTTTAAAAACTAAATAGTGATCAATAATAAGGATGTTTGGATAAGATGATTTCAATTATTAAAATTTGTTTAAAATAATAAAAATAATAATAAAATTAATTTGTTTTTTGACGGGTATTTATCCTTTTTGGGAGCTTTTAGCTATCTATTATTCCATCAGTTCACTGTGTAAGGATCTCCCTGCTGTGCACACCAGACATCAATCCATCCAAAACTTAGAGACATTGTCGGCGCGGCTTCTATCCCCATTGGTGGCTCCATTTGATGCCCCAGTATGATTTCAGAGTTCCAGTTATACTGTGTTATTGTCTGTTGTATCCATGTTTGCAAATAAAATCGGCAATAAAATATTGAACGTGCCTTCTACAAAATCTCCACAAGATGGCGCTAGGGAAGAAGTACAGAAATCTGGATGCAGTTTCTATGGTGGTGAAAGTGGTACCCAGGGTTATATGCAATTGCACCCTATATTTCTGCCACAAGGGGCAGCAGGCGCTCTCTGAGGTTTAATGTTCCGTGAAGAATGACTGAAGATATATGGAAAAATATAAAGAATTACAGTATTTGGCTTTAAGTGAGTAAGGGGAGTGACAATTAATATGTTAAAATAACAGTGAAGAAAGGGGCTGTGAATTAACAGTGAGAGCGCTCAATGACTGTGAGTGAATCGCTACTCAATAAATATGTGAGATGGATACATCCGATCCCCAGTATCATGATAAGTGAGCTGTGTATGGGAAAAAACTGTGTTCAGTCTACTTATACCATAGGTCAGGTATTTCTATTCAAGTGTGTGGGGGAACAGACTGTGAGGGTTAAATATACCCAGGTTATAATAAAGGTGTGTCATTATTTAAATCAGCTCTACTGACATCCAATCCTAAAACCACCACTGATAACAAACACGCATTTAATTTCATAACTGCATTTAACATTTGTCATAAAGCAATTTAAAAAAGTCTCCATGCACACTGGTACATGCTGAAGAAAGACCCAATACTTAGGGTCATTATTCCAGAAAAACCTGGTATCACCTTCCAAAGAGCCTCAAACATCAAAAGCATAGTAGCCCACAGCCGTCTGAGATGTACCAATGTGATTAAAACCAGCAAAAACGATACTGCAGTAAAGACCACATCAAGATGCGGGAAGAATAGATGTTTGTGCTGTAAGATCATCCAAAGGACGACTGAATTCTCCTCAACGGTCAATAAACAAAACATGAATTGTACCACCGACTATGTCATATACTTATTGGAGTGCCCCTGTGGACTGCAATACGTGGGGAGAACCATTAGACCCCTGCATGAGAGACTTAAACACAGGTCAAATATAAGGAGTGGATACAAGCTCCAGGAGTCTCTCACCATTTTTGTCTGTATCACAATAAGAACCTGAAACTGTTGGAAAATAATCCCCATTGATCATGTCCAAGTGCATCTGAATAACATCTGAGATTTTGAAGAAGAAAGAGAAATATTGGATGTTCCAGCTGAATACTTTGAAACCTAAGGGGTTAAATTTGATATCTGAACTGATTTAAATAATGACACACCTTTATTATAACCCGGGTATATTTAACCCTCACAGTCTGTTCCCCCACACACTTGAATAGAAATACCTGACCTATGGTATAAGTAGACTGAACACAGTTTTTTCCCATACACAGCTCACTTATCATGATACTGGGGATCGGATGTATCCATCTCACATATTTATTGAGTAGCGATTCACTCACAGTCATTGAGCGCTCTCACTGTTAATTCACAGCCCCTTTCTTCACTGTTATTTTAACATATTAATTGTCACTCCCCTTACTCACTTAAAGCCAAATACTGTAATTCTTTATATTTTTCCATATATCTTCAGTCATTCTTCACGGAACATTAAACCTCAGAGAGCGCCTGCTGCCCCTTGTGGCAGAAATATAGGGCGCAATTGCATATAACCCTGGGTACCACTTTCACCACCATAGAAACTGCATCCAGATTTCTGTACTTCTTCCCTAGCGCCATCTTGTGGAGATTTTGTAGAAGGCACGTTCAATATTTTATTGCAGATTTATATTTGCAAACATGGAGAGAACAGACAATAACACAGTATAACTGGAACTCTGAAATCATACTGGAGCATCAAATGGAGCCACCAATGAGGATAGAAGCCGCGCCGACAATGTCTCTAAGTTTTGGATGGATTGATGTCTGGTGTGCACAGCAGGGAGATCCTTACACAGTGAACTGATGGAATAATAGATAGCTAAAAGCTCCCAAAAAGGATAAATACCAGTCAAAAAACAAATTAATTTTATTATTTTTAAACAAATTTTAATAATTGAAATCATCTTATCCAAACATCCTTATTATTGATCACTATTTAGTTTTTACATTTTTTAAAAAAAATAAATATATCACTATTTTTCAAACATTTTCCTTTTTTACACCAAACTGAAATATGACTTGTCCTTCTGATCATCATTTATAGTACAATGAGGAAAAGCTTCTTATAGGGGAATCACAGAAAGATCTTTTTATTATTATTATTGTATCAATAAGTCATTATGTCCATCTTCCCATCAATTCCTGTATATGATTACAGCAGGAGGCACCGGCCACGTTGTGTCTTGATCATAGCGGAACCTGTAATACAACAATATAGGAACAGCTGATCTATAATCTGATCACACATACAAGTCACTAACACAAGGGGCGCGGAGTCCAGATGCCAGCACCTGCCATAGGCTCACACACTGCGTGCAGGAGATCCACTTTATTTATACACTTTAATTGTATTTTATAGCTTTGTAATAATGTTTGATTATGATATAATTTGTTACTATATGTTGGAATGTGACCTAATGTAATTCAGGGATATTATGTGCTAGTATATTGCACCAAAGGCAACGGATCTTCCCCTATTGATGACGGTTATGACGTCATGGTAAACACCCACATCCCTGACATTGGGCTCCCGCCATGTCAGATATAAAACATTACAGATGATTGTGGTGTTCACCACTAGTGCGACAGGAGAACAGCAACCGACACCATCACCCGACCAGGGCTCCATTACTGCTTTCTATGGAAGGATGTATGCCTTTTACTTGCTCTTTTCTTATTTATTGTTATTAACATACAGTTAGGGCCAGAAATATTTGGACAGTGACACAAGTTTTGTTATTTTAGCTGTTTACAAAAACATGTTCAGAAATACAATTATATATATATAATACGGGCTGAAAGTGCACACTCCCAGCTGCAATATGAGAGTTTCCACATCCAAATCGGAGAAAGGGTTTAGGTATCATAGCTCTGTAATGCATAGCCTCCTCTTTTTCAAGGGACCAAAAGTAATTGGACAATGGACTCTAAGGGCTGCAATTAACTCTGAAGGCGTCTCCCTCGTTAACCTGTAATCAATGAAGTAGTTAAAAGGTCAGGGGTGGATTCCAGGTGTGTGGTTTTGCATTTGGAAGCTGTTGCTGTGACCAGACAACATGCGGTCAAAGGAACTCTCAATTGAGGTGAAGCAGAACATCCTGAGGCTGAAAAAAAAAGAAACAATCCATCAGAGAGATAGCAGACATGCTTGGAGTAGCAAAATCAACAGTTGGGTACATTCTGAGAAAAAAGGAATTGACTGGTGAGCTTGGGAACTGTAAAAGTAAGTCAACAGTAAAGAGAAGACTCCATGACAGTAAATACAAAGGGTTCACATCTAGATGCAAACCATTCATCAATTCCAAAAATAGACAGGCCAGAGTTAAATTTGCTAAAAAACACCTCAAGAAGCCAGCTCAGTTCTGGAAAAGTATTCTATGGACAGATGAGACAAAGATCAACCTGTACCAGAATGATGGGAAGAAGAAAGGGAACGGCACATGATCCAAGGCACACCACATCCTCTGTAAAACATGGTGGAGGCAACGTGATGGCATGGGCATGCATGGCTTTCAATGGCACTGGGTCACTTGTGTTTATTGATGACATAACAGCAGACAAGAGTAGCCAGATGAATTCTGAAGTGTACCGGGATATACTTTCAGCCCAGATTCAGCCAAATGCTGCAAAGTTGATTGGACGGCGCTTCATAGTACAGATGGACAATGACCCCAAGCATACAGCCAAAGCTACCCAGGAGTTCATGAGTGCAAAAAAGTGGAACATTCTGCAATGGCCAAGTCAATCACCAGATCTTAACCCAATTGAGCAGCATTTCACTTGCTCAAATCCAGACTTAATACGGAAAGACCCACAAACAAGCAAGACCTGAAGGCTGCGGCTGTAAAGGCCTGGCAAAGCATTAAGAAGGAGGAAACCCAGCGTTTGGTGATGTCCATGGGTTCCAGACTTAAGGCAGTGATTGCCTCCAAAGGATTTGCAACAAAATATTGAAAATAAAAATATTTTGTTTGGGTTATGTTTATTTGTCCAATTACTTTTGACCTCCTAAAATGTGGAGTGTTTATAAAGAAATGTGTACAATTCCTACATTTTCTATCAGATATTTTTGTTCAACCCTTCAAATTAAACGTTACAATCTGCACTTGAAATCTGTTGTAGAGGTTTCATTTCAAATCCAATGTGGTGGCATGCAGAGCCCAACTCGCCAAAATTGTCTCACTGTCCAAATATTTCTGGCCCTAACTGTATATTGATCACGCAGGTTATTATTATAATTATGAGATGAATTGTGATGCAATATTGCAAAATTGCACCAAAACCTATGGCTCCACCCCTTTTGATGATGATTTTGACATCATGGTAAACAGACACACCCCTTTTAGTAATTGAGGGACTAACCTTGTAAAGTATAGAAACCTTGTCTTGTGCTGTACATGTGATCCCCTGATGAAGGTGCCAGGAGAGGCGGCGAAACGCGTTGGTGGAATAAAGGAGGAACCTTGCCTTCCTTGTGATTCCACTGAGGCAGCAGCGCGGACCGTGACACACCATCTTCCCTATACAGCAGTGTGGACCGTGGCACACCATCTTCCCTATACAGCAGTGTGGACCGTGACACACCATCTTCCCTGTACAGCAGTGTGGACCGTGAACACCATCTTCACCATGTGACACACCATCTTCCCTATACAGCAGTGTGGACCGTGACACACCATCTTCCCTATACAGCAGTGTGGACCGTGACACACCATCTTCCCTATACAGCAGTGTGGACCGTGACACACCATCTTCCTATCAGCAGTGTGGACCGTGACACACCATCTTCCCTATTTCAGCAGTGTGGACCGTGAACACATTCCCATAAGATGTGACCGTGACCACCATCTTCCCTATACAGCAGGTGGACCGTGACACACCATCTTCCTATACAGCAGTGTGGACGTGACACACCATCTTCCCTATACAGCAGTGTGGACCGTGACACACCATCTTCTCTATACAGCAGTGTGGACTGTGACACACCATCTTCCCTATACAGCAGTGTGGACCGTGACACACCATCTTCCTATCAGCAGTGTGGACCGTGACACACCCATCTTCCCTATACAGCAGTGTGGACGTGACACACCATCTTCCCTAAGCAGCAGTGTGGACCGTGACACACCATCTTCCCTATACAGCAGTGTGGACGTGACACACCATCTTCCCTATACAGCAGTGTGGACCGTGACACACCATCTTCCCTATACAGCAGTGTGGACCGTGACACACCATCTTCCCTATACAGCAGTGTGGACCGTGACACACCATCTTCCCTATACAGCAGTGTGGACCGTGACACACCATCTTCCCTATACAGCAGTGTGGACCGTGACACACCATCTTCCTATACAGCAGTGTGGACCGTGACACACACATCTTCCCTATACAGCAGTGTGGACCGTGACACACCATCTTCTCTATACAGCAGTGTGGAACCCCCGTGACACACCATCTTCCCTATACAGCAGTGTGGACCGTGAAAAACACCATCTTCCTCTATACAGCAGTGTGGACTGTGACACACCATCTTCCCTATACAGCAGTGTGGACCGTGACACACCATCTTCCCTATACAGTAGTGTGGACCGTGACACACCATCTTCCCTATACAGCAGTGTGGACCGTGACACACCATCTTCCCTATACAGCAGTGTGGACCGTGACACACCATCTTCCCTATACAGCAGTGTGGACCGTGACACACCATCTTCCCTATACAGCAGTGTGGACCGTGACACACCATCTTCCCTATACAGCTAGTGTGGACCGTGACACACCATCTTCCCTATACAGCAGTGTGGACCGTGACACACCATCTTCCCTATACAGCAGTGTGGACCGTGACACACCATCTTCCCTATACAGCAGTGTGGACCGTGACACACCATCTTCCCTATACAGCAGTGTGGACCGTGACACACCATCTTCCCTATACAGCAGTGTGGACCGTGACACACCATCTTCCCTATACAGCAGGTGGACCGTGAACACACCATCTTCCCTATACAGCAGGTGGACCTGTGACACACCATCTTCCCTATACAGCAGGTGGACCGTGACACACCATCTTCCCTATACAGCAGCGTGGACCGTGACACACCATCTTCCCTATACAGCAGTGTGGACGTGACACACCATCTTCCTATACAGCAGTGTGGACCGTGACACACCATCTTCCCTATACAGCAGCGTGGACCGTGACACACCATCTTCCCTATACAGCAGCGTGGACCGTGACCACCATCTTCCTATACAGCAGTGTGGACCGTGACACACCATCTTCCCTATACAGCAGTGTGGACCGTGACACACCATCTTCCCTATACAGCAGTGTGGACCGTGACACACCATCTTCCCTATACAGCAGTGTGGACCGTGACACACCATCTTCCCTATACAGCAGTGTGGACCGTGACACACCATCTTCCCTATACAGCAGTGTGGACCGTGACACACCATCTTCCCTATACAGCAGTGTGGACCGTGACACACCATCTTCCCTATACAGCAGTGTGGACCGTGACACACCATCTTCCCTATACAGCAGTGTGGACCGTGACACACCATCTTCCCTATACAGCAGTGTGGACCGTGACCACATTTCTACCATCTTCACACACTATACAGCAGTGTGGACCGTGACACACCATCTTCCTATACAGCAGTGTGGACCGTGACACACCATCTTCCTATACAGCAGTGTGGACGTGACACACATCTTCCCTATACAGCAGTGTGGACGTGACACACCATCTTCCCTATACAGCATGTGGACCGTGACACACATCTATCCTATACAGCATGTGGACCGTGACAACCATCTTCCTAACAGCAGTGTGGACGTGACACACCATCTTCCTATACAGCAGTGTGGACGTGACACACCATTTCCCTATACAGCAGTGTGGACTGTGACACACATCTTCCTATACAGCAGTGTGGACCGTGCACACCATCTTCCCTATACAGCAGTTGGACCGTGACACACCATCTTCCCTATACGCAGTGTGGACGTGACACACATCTTCCTATACAGCAGTGTGGCCGTGACACACCATCTTCCCTATACAGCAGTGTGGACCGGACACACCATCTCCCTATACAGCAGTGTGGACCGTGACACACCATCTTCCCTATACAGCAGTGTGGACCGTGACACACCATCTTCCCTATACAGCAGTGTGGACTGTGACACACCATCTTCCCTATATAGGAGCATTTTTCCACGTACGAGTCGCTGGTGGAGGTCCTGCAGCCGCTATACACTGAAGGCTTATAAACCAGTTGTGGGTCACAGAACCGGACCAGGTGAGTGTACACCTATAGATATACTCACACAGACAGTGTCACTAGTGATAGGGCGCTATTGCACCTCTTGTCTCCCCCTTTTTGTATTTATAATATGATGTGGGACTTTACTGTATTTTTGGTCCTAAGCCAGGTACATCAGGCAGGTACGGCTGCCACCCCCCACCGCCCACAAGCCTAGTTTTACCTGGCTGGTAATCAAAAATGAACTTTTTATATGATTTCTTTATTACCATTAAAAGACGACGTGGGGCTTCACCTTTTTTTGGTCCCAGCCATTTACAGAAGGCCGGCAGCTGGGATCCTCAGTGCAGGGTGGTCCAAGCTTTCTGCCCCCTCCTTCACACTGCAGCTCACAGCCGCCCCAGAAAATGGCACATTCATTGAAGCGCCATATTCTGAAGCTGTACCTTGACTCTTCCAACAGCCGTGTAGCGGTGGCAGACTGGGTAATACAGGGTTAATGCCAGCCTTGTATTGGCTGTTGGCACAAAGCCCAAGATTCATAATGTGATGCCAATGTTACCAGGCAACTAGGAATCTAGTAAATAGTAAAGAATACACAGAGTTATTATTATTAGAAAAAAAACATATTTATACCACATCTTTATTTTTTAAACCTTGTTTTTATTGAAAATAAACGTTTTCATACTTTACTGCAAATCTGACTTGAAATACACATGGAGGCTACTATAAGATAGGAAATAGCAGAACGTACATTCCAAGCATGGCTACATCAAGGAGGGAAAGAGAATGTCTGAAACAGGTCACCCCACAGCGGGCATGACCTCAGACTCTGCTTGAGAGTTGTGCTGGACCCCCCGACACCAGGATAGACCCCCCCGACACCAGGATAGACCCCCGACACCAGGATAGACCCCTCCGACACCAGGATAGACCCCGACACCAGGATAGACTCCCGACACCAGGATACACCTTTGACACCAGGATAGACCTCTGACACCAGGATAGAACTCTGACACCAGGATACACCTTTGACACCAGGATAGACCCCCGACACCAG
The DNA here is from genome assembly GCA_033576535.1 of Allobates femoralis. Taxonomy (NCBI): domain Eukaryota; kingdom Metazoa; phylum Chordata; class Amphibia; order Anura; family Aromobatidae; genus Allobates; species Allobates femoralis. The sequence goes on along the minus strand of JARQOC010000013.1, from coordinate 2,364,707 downwards.
GATACACCTTTGACGCCAGGATAGACCCCCGACCCCAGGATAGACCCCCGACACCAGGACAGACCCCCGACACCATGACAGACCCCCGACACCAGGACAGACCCCCGACACCATGACAGACCCCCGACACCAGGATAGACCCCCGACACCAGGATAGACCCCCGACACCAGGATAGACCCCCCCGACACCAGGATAGACCTCTGACATGAGGATAGACCCCCGACACCAGGATAGACCCCCGACACCAGGATAGACCCCCGACACCAGGACAGACCTCTGACATGAGGATAGACCCCCAACACCAGGATAGACCCCTGACACCAGGATAGACCCTGACACCAGGACAGACCTCTGACATGAGGATAGACCCCCGACACCAGGACAGACCCCGACACCAGGATAGACCCCCCCCCCCCGACACCAGGATAGACCCCTGACACGAGGATAAACCCCAACACCAGGATAGACCTCTGACACCAGGATAGACCTCCGACACCAGGATAGACCCCTGACACGAGGATAAACCCCAACACCAGGATAGACCTCTGACACCAGGATAGACCTCCGACACCAGGATAGACCCCTGACACCAGGACAGACCTCTGACATGAGGATAGACCCCCGACACCAGGATAGACCCCCGACACCAGGATAGACCCCCGACACCAGGACAGACCTCTGACATGAGGATAGACCCCCAACACCAGGATAGACCCCTGACACCAGGATAGACCCCTGACACCAGGATAGACCCCCGACACCAGGACAGACCTCTGACATGAGGATAGACCCCCGACACCAGGACAGACCCCGACACCAGGATAGACCCCCCCGACACCAGGATAGACCCCTGACACGAGGATAGACCCCTGACACCAGGACAGACCTCTGACATGAGGATAGACCCCCGACACCAGGACAGACCCCGACACCAGGATAGACCCCCCCCCCCCCGACACCAGGATAGACCCCTGACACGAGGATAGACCCCTGACACGAGGATAAACCCCAACACCAGGATAGACCTCTGACACCAGGATAGACCTCCGACACCAGGATAGACCCCTGACACCAGGACAGACTTCTGACATGAGGATAGACCCCCGACACCAGGATGGACCCCCGACACCAGGATAGACCCCTGACACCAGGACAGACCTCTGACATGAGGATAGACCCCGACACCAGGATAGACCCCTGACACCAGGATAGACCCCTGACACCAGGACAGACCTCTGACATGAGGATAGACCCCCGACACCAGGACAGACCCCCGACACCAGGATAGACCCCCCCGACACCAGGACAGACCTCTGACACGAGGATAAACCCCAACACCAGGATAGACCTCTGACACCAGGATAGACCCCCGACACCATGACAGACCCCCGACACCAGGATAGACCCCTGACACCAGGATAGACCCCTGACACCAGGACAGACCCCTGACACCAGGATAGTCCTTTGACACCAGGATAGACCCCTGACACCAAGATAGACCCCCCGACACCGGGACAGACCCCCGACACCAGGATAGACCCCCGACACCACAGGACAGACCCCCGACACCAGGATAGACCCCCCGACACCAGGATAGACCCCCGACACCAGGATAGACCCCCGACACCAGGACAGACCCCCGACACCAGGATAGACCCCCCGACACCAGGATAGACCCTCGACACCAGGATAGACCCCCCCCCCCGACACCAGGATAGACCCCCGACACCAGGACAGACCCCCGACACCAGGATAGACCCCCCGACACCAGGATAGACCCCCGACACCAGGATAGACCCCCCCGACACCAGGATAGACCCCCGACACAAGGATAGACCCCTGACACGAGGATAAACCCCAACACCAGGATAGACCTCTGACACCAGGATAGACCCCGACACCAGGATAGACTCCCGACACCAGGATACACCTTTGACACCAGGATAGACCTCCGACACCAGGATAGACCCAGACACCAGGATAGACCCCAGACGCCAGGATAGACCCCCGATACCAGGACAGACCTCTGACATGAGGATAGACCCCCGACACCAGGATAGACCCCTCCGACACCAGGATAGACCCCCGACACCAGGATAGACCCCTCCGACACCAGGATAGACCCCGACACCAGGATAGACTCCCGACACCAGGATACACCTTTGACACCAGGATAGACCCCCGACACCAGGATACACCTTTGACGCCAGGATAGACTTCTGACACAGGATAGACCCCCGACACCATGACAGACCCCCGACACCATGACAGACCCCCCGACACCAGGATAGTCCTTTGACACCAGGATAGACCCCTGACACCAGGATAGACCCCTGAACACCACGACAGACCTCTGACATGAGGATAGACCCCCCCCCGACACCAGGATAGACCCCCGACACCAGGACAGACACCCCCGACACCAGGATAGACCCCCCCCAACACCAGGATAGACCCCTGACACGAGGATAGACCCCAACACCAGGATAGACCCCTGACACCAGCATAGACCTCCAACACCAGGATAGACCCCCGACACCAGGATAGACCTTCCCGACACCAGGATAGACCTTTGACACCAGGATACACCTTTGACACCAGGATAAACCCCCGACACCAGGATATACCTTTGACACCAGGATACACCTTTGACACCAGGATACACCTTTGACACCAGGATACACCTCTGACACCAGGATAGACCCCTGACACCAGGATAGACCCCTAACACCACGACAGACCTCTGACATGAGGATAGACCCCCGACACCAGGACAGACCCCCGACACCAGGATAGACCCCCCCGACACCAGGATAGACCCCCGACACCAGGATAGACCCCTGACACGAGGATAGACCCCAACACCAGGATAGACCCCCGACACCAGGATAGACTCCCGACACCAGGATAGACCTCCAACACCAGGATACACCTTTGACACCAGGATAGACTTCCGACACCAGGATAGACCTCTGACACCAGGATAGACCTTTGACACCAGGATACACCTTTGACACCAGGATAGACTTCCGACACCAGGATAGACTTCCGACACCAGGATAGACCCCCGACACCAGGAACGACCATAAGACCTTGCACCAGGATAGACCCCTGACACCATGATAGACCCCCGACACCAGACAGACCCCCGACACCATGTCAGACCCCCAACACCATGACAGACCCCCGACCACCAGCATAGACCCCCGACAACAGCATAGACACACTGACATCAGGACATACCCCCGACACCAGGACAGACCCCCGACACTAGGATAGACCCTAACACCAGGATAGACCCCCGACATCAGAATAGACCCCTGACACCACGACAGACCTCTGACATGAGGATAGACCCCCGACACCAGGATAGACGCCTCCGACACCAGGATAGACCCCCCCCCGACACCAGGATAGACCCCTGACACCACGACAGACCTCTGACACGAGGATAAACCCCAACACCAGGATAGACCCCTGACACCAGGATAGACTTCCGACACCAGGATAGAACCCCCGACACCAGGATAGACTCCCGACACCAGGATACACCTTTGACACCAGGATACACCTTTGACACCAGGATAGACCCCCGACACCAGGATAACACCTTTGACACCAGGATAGACCTCTGACACCAGGATACACCTTGACACCAGGATAGACCCCCGACACCAGGATACACCTTTGACACCAGGATAGACTTCCGACACCAGGATAGACCCCCGACACCATGACAGACCCCCGACACCATGACAGACCCCCGACACCAGGATAGACTCCCAACACCAGGATAGACTCCCAACACCAGGATAGAACCCCGACACCAAGATAGACCTCTGACACCATGACAGACCCCTGACACCATGACAGACCCCCGACACCATGACAGACCCCCGACACCAGGATAGACTCCCGACACCAGGATAGACTCCCGACACCAGGATAGACCCCTGACACCAGGATAGACCCCCGACGACACCAGGATAGAACCCTGACACCAAGATAGACTCCCAACACCAGGATAGAACCCCGACACCAGGATAGACTCCCAACACCAGGATAGACCCCCCGACCCCATGACAAGACCCCCGACACCATGACAGACCCCCGACACCAGGATAGACTCCCAACACCAGGATAGTCCTTTGACACCAGGATAGACCCCTGACACCAGGATAGACCCCCCCAACACCAGGATAGACCCCTGACACGAGGATAGACCCCAACACCAGGATAGACCCCTGACACCAGCATAGACCTCCGACACCAGGATAGACCCCCGACACCAGGATAGACTCCCGATACCAGGATAGACCCCCCCGACATCAGGATACACCTTTGACACCAGGATAGACCTTTGACACCAGGATACACCTTTGATACCAGGATAAACCCCCGACACCAGGATACACCTTTGACACCAGGATACACCTTTGACACCAGGATACACCTTTGACACCAGGATAACCTCTGACACCAGGATAGACCCCTGACACCAGGATAGACCCCCGACACCAGGACAGACCTCTGACATGAGGATAGACCCCCGACACCAGGACAGACCCCCGACACCAGGATAGACCCCCCCGACACCAGGATAGACCTTTGACACCAGGATAGACTCCCGACACCAGGATACACCTTTGACACCAGGATACACCTTTGACACCAGGATAGACCCCCGACACCAGGATACACCTTTGACACCAGGATAGACCTCTGACACCAGGATAGACCCCCGACACCAGGATACACCTTTGACACCAGGATAGACTTCCGACACCAGGATAGACCCCCGACACCATGACAGACACCCCGACACCATGACAGACTCCCACACCAGGATAGACTCCCAACACCAGGATAGAACCCCGACACCAAGATAGACCTCTGACACCATGACAGACCCCTGACACCATGACAGACCCCCGGCACCATGACAGACCCCCGACACCAGGATAGACTCCCGACACCAGGATAGACTCCCGACACCAGGATAGACCCCCGACACCAGGATAGACCCCTGACACCAGGATAGACCCCCGACACCAGGATAGAACCCCGACACCAAGATAGACTCCCAACACCAGGATAGAACCCCGACACCAGGATAGACTCCCAACACCAGGATAGACCCCCCGACACCAGGATAGACCCCCGACACCAGGATAGACCCCGACACCATGACAGACCCCCGACACCATGACAGACCCCCGACACCAAGATAGACTCCCAACACCAGGATAGTCCTTTGACACCAGGATAGACCCCTGACACCAGGATAGACCCCTGACACCACGACAGACCTCTGACATGAGGATAGACCCCCGACACCAGGACAGACCCCCGACACCAGGATAGACCCCCCCAACACCAGGATAGACCCCCGACACCAGGATAGACCCCTGACACGAGGATAGACCCCAACACCAGGATAGACCCCCGACACCAGGATAGACTCCCGACACCAGGATAGACCCTTGACACCAGGATACACCTTTGACACCAGGATAAACCCCCGACACCAGGATACACCTTTGACACCAGGATACACCTTTGACACCAGGATACACCTCTGACACCAGGATAGACCCCTGACACCAGGATAGACCCCTAACACCACGACAGACCTCTGACATGAGGATAGACCCCCGACACCAGGACAGACCCCCGACACCAGGATAGACCCCCCCGACACCAGGATAGACCCCCGACACCAGGATAGACCCCTGACACGAGGATAGACCCCAACACCAGGATAGACCCCCGACACCAGGATAGACTCCCGACACCAGGATACACCTTTGACACCAGGATAGACCCTCGACACCAGGATAGACCTTTGACACCAGGAATACACCTTTGACACCAGGATAGACTTCCGACACCAGGATAGACCCCCGACACCAGGATAGACCTTGGCACCAGGATAGACCCCTGACACCATGATAGACCCCCGACACCAGGACAGACCCCCGACACCATGTCAGACCCCCAACACCATGACAGACCCCGACACCAGCATAGACCCCCAAAAACAGCATAGACACACTGACATCAGGACATACCCCCGACACCAGGACAGACCCCCGACACTAGGATAGACCCCTAACACCAGGATAGACCCCCGACATCAGAATAGACCCCTGACACCACGACAGACCTCTGACATGAGGATAGACCCCCGACACCAGGATAGACGCCTCCGACACCAGGATAGACCCCCCCCCGACACCAGGATAGACCCCTGACACCACGACAGACCTCTGACACGAGGATAAACCCCAACACCAGGATAGACCCCTGACACCAGGATAGACTTCCGACACCAGGATAGACCCCCGACACCAGGATAGACCCCGACACCAGGATACACCTTTGACACCAGGATACACCTTTGACACCAGGATAGACCCCCGACACCAGGATACACCTTTGACACCAGGATAGACCTCTGACACCAGGATACACCTTTGACACCAGGATAGACCCCCGACACCAGGATACACCTTTGACACCAGGATAGACTTCCGACACCAGGATAGACCCCCGACACCAGACAGACCCCCGACCCATGACAGACCCCGACACCAGGATAGACTCCCAACACCAGGATAGACTCCCAACACAGGATAGAACCCCGACACCAAGATAGACCTCTGACACCATGACAGACCCTGACACCAGACAGACCCCGACACCATGACAGACCCCCGACACCAGGATAGACTCCCGACACCAGGATAGACTCCCGACACCAGGATAGACCCCTGACACCAGGATAGACCCCCGACACCAGGATAGAACCCCGACACCAAGATAGACTCCCAACACCAGGATAGAACCCCGACACCAAATAGACTCCCAACACCAGGATAGAACCCCGACACCAGGATAGACTCCCAACACCAGGATAGACCCCCCGACACCAGGATAGACCCCCGACACCAGGATAGACCCCCGACACCATGACACCCCGACACCATGACAGACCCCCGACACACCAGGATAGACTCCCAACACCAGATAGTCCTTTGACACCAGGATAGACCCTGAACACCAGGATAGACCCCCCAACACCAGGATAGACCCCTGACACGAGGATAGACCCCAACACCAGGATAGACCCTGACACCAGCATAGACCTCCGACACCAGGATAGACCCCCGACACCAGGATAGACTCCCGATACCAGATAGACCCCCCCGACATCAGGATACACCTTGACACCAGGATAGACCTTTGACACCAGGATACACCTTTGACACCAGGATAAACCCCCGACACCAGGATACACCTTTGACACCAGGATACACCTTGACACCAGATACACCTTTGACACCAGGATACACCTGACACCAGGATAGACCCCTGACACCAGGAAGACCCCTAACACCACGACAGACCTCGACATGAGGATAGACCCCCGACACCAGGACAGACCCCACACCAGGATAGACCCCCCGACACCAGGATAGACCCCGACACCAGGATAGACCCCTGACACGAGGATAGACCCCAACACCAGATAGACCCCCGACACCAGGATAGACTCCCGACACCAGGATAGACCTCAACACCAGGATACACCTTGACACAGGATAGACCCCCCCGACACCAGGATAGACCCCCGACACCAGGATAGACCCCTGACACGAGGATAGACCCCAACACCAGGATAGACCCCCGACACCAGGATAGACTCCCGACACCACAGGATAGACCTCCAACACCAGGATACACCCTGACACCAGGATAGACTTCCCGACACCAGGATAGACCTTGACACCAGGATACACCTTGACACCAGGATAGACTCCGACACCAGGATAGACTTCCGACACCAGGATAGACCCCCGACACCAGATAGACCTTGCACCAGGATAGACCCCTGACACCAGATAGACCCCCGACACCAGGACAGACCCCCGACACCAGTAGACCCCAACACCATGACAGACCCCCGACACCAGCATAGACCCCCGACAACAGCATAGACACACTGACATCAGGACATACCCCCGACACCAGGACAGACCCCCGACACTAGGATAGACCCCTAACACCAGGATAGACCCCCGACATCAGAATAGACCCCTGACACCACGACAGACCTCTGACATGAGGATAGACCCCCGACACCAGGATAGACGCCTCCGACACCAGGATAGACCCCCCCCGACACCAGGATAGACCCCTGACACCACGACAGACCTCTGACACGAGGATAAACCCCAACACCAGGATAGACCCCTGACACCAGGATAGACTTCCGACACCAGGATAGACCCCCGACACCAGGATAGACTCCCGACACCAGGATACACCTTTGACACCAGGATACACCTTTGACACCAGGATAGACCCCCGACACCAGGATACACCTTTGACACCAGGATAGACCTCTGACACCAGGATACACCTTTGACACCAGGATAGACCCCCGACACCAGGATACACCTTTGACACCAGGATAGACTTCCGACACCAGGATAGACCCCCCGACACCATGACAGACCCCCGACACCATGACAGACCCCCGACACCAGGATAGACTCCCAACACCAGGATAGACTCCCAACACCAGGATAGAACCCCGACACCAAGATAGACCTCTGACACCATGACAGACCCCTGACACCATGACAGACCCCCGACACCATGACAGACCCCCGACACCAGGATAGACTCCCGACACCAGGATAGAACCCTGACACCAAGATAGACTCCCAACACCAGGATAGAACCCCGACACACCCGGATAGACTCCCAACACCAGGATAGACCCCCGACACCAGGATAGACCCCCGACACCAGGATAGACCCCCGACACCATGACAGACCCCCGACACCATGACAGACCCCCGACACCAGGATAGACTCCCAACACCAGGATAGTCCTTTGACACCAGGATAGACCCTGACACCAGGATAGACCCCCCAACACCAGGATAGACCCCTGACACGAGGATAGACCCCAACACCAGGATAGACCCCTGACACCAGCATAGACCTCCGACACCAGGATAGACCCCCGACACCAGGATAGACTCCCGATACCAGGATAGACCCCCCCGACATCAGGATACACCTTTGACACCAGGATAGACCTTTGACACCAGGATACACCTTTGATACCAGGATAAACCCCCGACACCAGGATACACCTTTGACACCAGGATACACCTTTGACACCAGGATACACCTTTGACACCAGGATACACCTCTGACACCAGGATAGACCCCTGACACCAGGATAGACCCCTAACACCACGACAGACCTCTGACATGAGGATAGACCCCCGACACCAGGACAGACCCCCGACACCAGGATAGACCCCCCGACACCAGGATAGACCTTTGACACCAGGATAGACTCCCGACACCAGGATAGACCCACCGACACCAGGATAGACCCCCCCGACACCAGGATACACCTTTGACACCAGGATAGACCCCTCGACACCAGGATACACCTTTGACACCAGGATAGACCCCCGACACCAGGATACACCTTGACACCAGATAGACTTCCGACACCAGGATAGACCCCCCGACACCATGACAGACCCCCGACACCATGACAGACCCCGAACACCAGGATAGACTCCAACACCAGGATAGACCCCTGACACCATGATAGACCCCCGACACCAGGACAGACCCCCGACACCATGTCAGACCCCCAACCATGACAGACCCCCGACACCAGCATAGCCCCGACAACAGCATAGACCACTGACATCAGGAATACCCCCGACACCAGGACAGACCCCCGACACTAGGATAGACCCCTAACACCAGGATAGACCCCCGACATCCAGAATAGACCCCACACCACGACAGACCTCTGACATGAGGATAGACCCCCGACACCAGGATAGACGCCTCCGACACCAGGATAGACCCCCCCGACACCAGGATAGACCCCTGACACCACGACAGCACCTCTGACACAGGATAAACCCCAACACCAGGATAGACCCCTGACACCAGGATAGACTTCCGACACCAGGATAGACCCCCGACACCAGATTAGACTCCCGACACCAGGATACACCTTTGACACCAGGATACACCTTTGACACCAGGATAGACCCCCGACACCAGGATACACCTTTGACACCAGGATAGACCTCGACACCAGGATACACCTTGACACCAGGATAGACCCCGACACCAGGATACACCTTGACACCAGGATAGACTTCCGACACCAGGATAGACCCCCGACACCATGACAGACCCCCGACACCAGGAAGACCCCCGACACCAGGATAGACTCCCAACACCAGGATAGACTCCCAACACCAGGATAGAACCCCGACACCAAGATAGACCCCTGACACCAGACAGACCCCTGACACCATGACAGACCCCCGACACCATGACAGACCCCCGACACCAGGATAGACCTCCGACACCAGGATAGACTCCCGACACCAGGATAGACCCCTGACACCAGGATAGACCCCCGACACCAGGATAAACCCGACACCAAGGACTAGACACCCTGACACCAAGGATAGACTCCCAACACCAGGATAGAACCCCGACACCAGGATAGACCCCAACACCAGGATAGACCCCCGACACCAGATAGACCCCACACCAGGATAGACCCCCGACACCATGACAGACCCCGACACCAGAAGACCCGACACAGGATAGACCCCAACACCAGGATAGTCCTCTGACACCAGGATAGACCCCTGACACCAGGATAGACCCCCCAACACCAGGATAGACCCCTGACACGAGGATAGACCCCAACACCAGGATAGACCCCTGACACCAGATAGACCTCCGACACCAGGATAGACCCCCGACACCAGGATAGACTCCCGATACCAGGATAGACCCCCCGCACACAGGATACACCTTTGACACCAGGATAACCTTGACACCAGGATACACCCTTGACACCAGGATAAACCCCGACACCAGGATACACCTTGACACCAGGATACCTTCGACACCAGGATAGACCCCGACACCATGACAGACCCCCGACACCATGACAGACCCCGACACCAGGATAGACTCCCAACACCAGGATAGACTCCCAACACCAGGATAGAACCCCGACACCAAGATAGACCTCTGACACCATGACAGACCCCTGACACCATGACAGACCCCGACACCATGACAGACCCCGACACCAGGATAGACTCCGACACCAGGATAGACCCTGACACAAGATAGACTCCCAACACCAGGATAGAACCCCGACACCAGGATAGATCCAACACAGATAGACCCCCGACACCAGGATAGACCCGACACCAGGATAGACCCCGACACCATGACAGACCCGACACATGACAGACCCCGACACCAGATAGACTCCAACACAGGATAGTCCTTTGACACCAGGATAGACCCCGACACCAGGATAGACCCCCCAACACCAGGATGACCTGACACGAGGATAGACCCAACACCAGGATAGACCCCTGACACAGCATAGACCTCCGACACCAGATAGACCCCGACACCAGGATAGACTCCCGATACAGGATAGACCCCCCGACATCAGGATACACCTTTGACACCAGGATAGACCTTTGACACCAGGATACACCTTTGATACCAGGATAAACCCCCGACACCAGATACACCTTTGACACCAGGATACACCTTTGACACAGGATACACCTTTGACACCAGGATACACCTCTGACACCAGGATAACCCTGACACCAGGATAGACCCTAACACCACGACAGACCTCTGACATGAGGATAGACCCCCGACACCAGGACAGACCCCGACACCAGATAGACCCCCCCGACACCAGGATAGACCTTTGACACCAGGATAGACTCCCGACACCAGACACCTGAACAGGATACACCTTTGACACCAGGATAGACCCCGACACCAGGATACACCTTGACACCAGGATAGACCTCTGACACCAGGATACACCTTTGACACCAGGATAGACCCCCGACACCAGGATACACCTTTGACACCAGGATAGACTTCCGACACCAGGATAGACCCCCACACCATGACAGACCCCCGACACCATGACAGACTCCCAACACCAGGATAGACTTCCAACACCAGGATAGAACCCCGACACCAAGATAGACTCTGACACCATGACAGACCCCTGACACCATGACAGACCCCGCACCATGACAGACCCCCGACACCAGGAAGACTCCGACACCAGGATAGACCCCGACACCAGGATAGACCCTGACACCAGGATAGACCCCGACACCAGGATAGAACCCCGACACCAGATAGACTCCACACCAGGATAGAACCCGACACCAGGATAGACTCCCAACACCAGGATAGACCCCCGACACCAGGATAGACCCCCGACACCAGGATACCCGACACCATGACAGACCCGACACCATGACAACCCGACACCAAGATAGACTCCCAACCAGGATAGTCCTTTGACACCAGATAGACCCCTGACACCAGGATAGACCCCTGACACCACGACAGACCTCTGACATGAGGATAGACCCCCGACACCAGGACAGACCCCGACACCAGGATAGCCCCCCCACACCAGGATAGACCCCCGACACCAGGATAGACCCTGACACGAGGATAACCCCACACCAGGATAGACCCCCGACACCAGGATAGACTCCCGACACCAGGATACACCTTTGACACAGATAGACCCTTGACACCCGGATACACCTTTGACACAGGATAAACCCCCGACACCAGGATACACCCTTTGACACCAGATACACCTTTGACACCAGGATACACCTCTGACACAGGATAACCCTGACACCAGATAGACCCACACCAGAAACCTCTGACATGAGGATAGACCCCCGACACCAGGACAGACCCCCGACACCAGGATAGACCCCCCGACACCAGGATAGACCCCCGACACCAGATAGACCCCTACACGAGGATAGACCCCAACACCAGGATAGACCCCGACACCAGATAGACCCCGACACCAGATCACCTTGACCCGGAGCCCTCGACACCATAGACTTGACACCAACCCGACACCAGATAGACTCCCACACCAGATAGACTTCCGACACCAGATGACCCCCGACACCAGGATAGACCTTGGCACCAGATAGACCCCGACACCATGATAGACCCCGACACCAGACAGACCCCCGACACCAGTAGCCCACACCGCGCCCCGACACCAGCAAGACCCCGACACCATAGACACTGACAGACCCCGACACCAGACAGACCCCCGACACTAGGATAGACCCTAACACCAGGATACCCGATCGAATGACCCCACACCACGACAGACCTCTGACATGAGATAGACCCCGACCCAGGATAGACCCCGACACAGGATAGACCCCCGACACCGGATAGACCCTGACACCACACAGACCTCGACACAGGATAACCCCCCAGACCCACACAGGATAGACTCCGACACCAGGATGACCCCCGACACAGGATAACTCCGACACCAGGATAACCTTTGACACCAGGATACACCTTTGACACCAGGATAACCCCGACACCAGGATACACCTTGACACCAGGATAACCTCTGACACCAGGATACACCTTTGACACAGGATAACCCGACACCGGATACACCTTGACACCAGGATAGACTTCCACACCAGAAGACCCGACACATGAAGACCCCGACACCAGACACCCCGAACAGGATAGACCCCACACCAGGATAGACTCCCACACCAGGATAGAACCCCGACACCAGATAGACCTTGACACATGAAGACCCCACACCAGGATAGACCCCCGACACCATGAAGACCCCGACACCAGGATAGACTCCACACCAGGATACACCGACACCAGGATAGACCCCGACACCAGGATAGACCCCCGACACCAGGATAGACCCGACACCAGATAGACCCCAACACCAGGATAGACCCCGACACCAGATAGACTCCCAACACCAGGATAGACCCCACACCAGGATAACCCCACACCAGGATAGACCTCCGACACCAGGATAGACCTGACACCAGGATACCCGACACCATGACAGACCCCGACACCAGAAGACCCCGACACCAGGATAGACCCCCGACACCAGGATAGACCTTGACACCAGGATAGACCCCTGACACCAGATAGACCCCCCGACCCTACAGGATAGACCCCACACCAGGATAGACCCCACACCAGATAGACCCCCGACACCAGATAGACCCCCGACACAGGATAGACCCCGACACCAGGATAGACCCCCCACAGACAGACCCGACACAGATAGACCCCGAACAACCAGGATAGACCCCCGACACCAGATAACCCTGACACCAGACAGACCTCTGACAGGATAACCCCGACACCAGGATAGACCCTCGACACCAGGATAGACCCCGACACCAGGATAGACCCCTGACACCACGACAGACCTCTGACACGAGGATAGACCCCACACCAGGATAGACCCCGACACCAGGATAGACTCCGACACCAGGATAGACCCCGACACCAGGATAGACCCGACACCAGGATACACCTTTGCACAGGATAACCCACCAGGATACACCTTTGACACCAGGATAGACCCCGACACCAGGATACACCTTGACACCAGGATAGACCTCTGACACCAGGATACACCTTGACACCAGGATAGACCCCGACACCAGGATAGACCCCGACACCAGGATAGACTCCGACACCAGGATAGACCCCCGAACAACCTGACAGAACCCCGACACCATGACAGACCCCCGACACCAGGATAGACTCCAACACCAGATAGACTCCCAACACCAGGATAGAACCCCGACACCAAGATAGACCTCTGACACCATGACAGACCCCTGACACCATGACAGACCCCGACACCAGACAGACCCCCGACACCAGGATAGACTCCCGACACCAGGATAGACCCTGACACCAAGATAGACCCCACACCAGGATAGACCCCGACACCAGGATAGACTCCCAACACCAGGATAGACCCCCCGACACCAGATAGACCCCCGACACCAGGATAGACCCCCGACACCATGACAGACCCCCGACACCATGACAACCCCACACCAGGATAGACCCCAACACCAGGATAGTCCTTTGACACCAGGATAGACCCTGACACCAGGATAGACCCCCCAACACCAGGATAGACCCCTGACACGAGGATAACCCAACACCAGGATAGACCCCTGACACCAGCATAGACCTCCGACACCAGGATAGACCCCCGACACCAGGATAGACTCCCGATACCAGGATAACCCCCCCGACATCAGGATACACCTTTGACACCAGGATAGACCTTGACACCAGGATACACCTTTGAACCAGGATAAACCCCCGACACCAGGATACACCTTTGACACCAGGATACACCTTGACACCAGGATACACCTTTGACACCAGGATACACCTCGACACCAGGATAGACCCCTGACACCAGGATAGACCCCTAACACCACGACAGACCTCTGACATGAGGATAGACCCCCACACCAGGACAGACCCCCACACCAGGATAGACCCCCCGACACCAGATAGACCTTTGACACAGGATAGACTCCCGACACCAGATACACCTTTGACACCAGATACACTTTGACACCAGATAGACCCCCGACACCAGGATACACCTTTGACACCAGGATAGACCTCTGACACCAGGATACCCTTTGACACCAGATAGACCCCCGACACCAGGATAACCTTTGACACCAGATAGACTTCCGACACCAGGATAGACCCCCGACACCATGACAGACCCCCGACACCATGACAGACTCCCACACCAGGATAGACTTCCAACACAGGATAGACCCGACACCAAGATAGACCTCTGACACCATGACAGACCCCTGACACCATGACAGACCCCGCACCATGACAGACCCCGACACCAGGATAGACTCCCGACACCAGGATGACCCGACACAGGATAGACCCTGACACCAGGATAGACCCCCGACACCAGGATAGAACCCCGACACCAAGATAGACTCCAACACCAGGATAGACCCCGACACCAGGATAGACCCCAACACCAGGATAGACCCCCGACACCAGGATAGACCCCCGACACCAGGATAGACCCCCGACACAGACAGACCCCGACACCATGACAGACCCCCGACACCAAGATAGACTCCCCAACACCAGGATAGTCCTTTGACACCAGGATAGACCCCTGACACCAGGATAGACCCCTGACACCACGACAGACCTCTGACATGAGGATAGACCCCTGACACCAGGACAGACCCCCGACACCTGGATAGACCCCCCCAACACCAGGATAGACCCCTGACACGAGGATAGACCCCAACACCAGGATAGACCCCTGACACCAGCATAGACCTCCGACACCAGGATAGACCCCCGACACCAGGATAGACTCCCGACACCAGGATAGACCCCCGACACCAGGATAGACCCCCGACACCAGGATACACCTTTGACACCAGGATACACCTTTGACACCAGGATAAACCCCCGACACCAGGATACACCTTTGACACCAGGATAGACTTTCGACACCAGGATAGACCCCCGACACCATGACAGACCCCCGACACCATGACAGACCCCCGACACCAGGATAGACTCCCAACACCAGGATAGACTCCCAACACCAGGATAGAACCCCGACACCAAGATAGACCTCTGACACCATGACAGACCCCTGACACCATGACAGACCCCCGACACCATGACAGACCCCCGACACCAGGATAGACTCCCGACACCAGGATAGACTCCCAACACCAGGATAGAACCCCGACACCAAGATAGACCTCTGACACCAGGATAGACCTCTGACACCATGACAGACCCCCGACACCATGACAGACCCCCGACACCAGTATAGACTCCCCACACCATGACTGTACGGCATGACCAAATGGCCGTCCCGGGTGTTGAAAGCCGTCTCTGGCACGTATGCGAACCAGGTTGTAGGCTCCTCGTAGGTCCAATTTCGTAAAGATGCGAGCCCCTTTAAACCTGTCAAAGAGCTCCGGAATCAGCGTCAGGGGGTATTTGTTCTTGACGGTGATGGCATTCAATGCTCTGTAATCTATACAGGGTCAAATGGTGCCCTCCTTCTTCTTCACAAAGAAAAACCCAGCGCCAGCAGGGGACGTGGATTTTTAGATGAAGTGCCTGGCCAAATTGTCCGTGATGTACTCAGACATGGCTTGTGACTCGGCTGGGGACAACGGGTAGATTCGTCCCCTGGGTGGTGTAGCATAAGGAACCAGATCAATAGGGCAATCATACGGCCGATGAGGCGGGAGGACCTCTGCCTCTGTTTTGTTGAAGACATCCGTATACTGCCAATAGGCAGCTGGTAAACCAGGAAGAACAGAAGCCGGTTGCGGGAAATGAGGTGGCAGAACGGACTTCAGGCATCTCTCGTGGCAGCGAGGACCCCACTGCAGCACGTCCCCTGAGCGCCAGTCCAGGACAGGTTCATGAACCCGAAGCCAGGGAAGCCCAAGGAGCAGGGCATGGAGAGACCAGGCAGGACGTAGAAGGCAATGTTTTCACGGTGTAGAGCCCCGATCTGCACCTCCACCTCCTCTGTCACCTTGGTGACGATTTCCTGCAGCGGCCTGCCATCCACCGATACAATTACATGAGGCGTCAATAGAGGTATTACGGGGATTCCAAACCGAGTCACCGCCTCTTGACGAATGAAGTTTCCTGCTGCCCCAGAATCCATGTAGGCTAACTCAGAGAACCGTCTCTGTGGATGTATCACATGCACGGGCAGGGTGAGGGGTTGAGAGGCATCACTCTCGCCTAGGATGACCTCTCTTACTTGACCTAGGCGGAGAAGTTTCCCAACCTTTCAGGACAATACTTGCGCTGATGGGATGCGTCTCCGCA
The DNA here is from genome assembly GCA_033576535.1 of Allobates femoralis. Lineage (NCBI taxonomy): Eukaryota > Metazoa > Chordata > Amphibia > Anura > Aromobatidae > Allobates > Allobates femoralis. The sequence continues at coordinate 2,346,862 of JARQOC010000013.1, read as the reverse complement.
ATACAGGCCAGCCTCTCTTCTCGGCGTCGTTCCGCTATTTTGACCCAATCTACCAGTGTAGGTTCGGAAAAGGCAGTGGCGGCAGACACCACGGTCCATGTACTGGGCGGACTGCGTTTAGAGGGAAGCGACCGGACGGATCTCCTCTGCCTGGCGGACTCACGGGAGCGCTCCTGGAAACGAAAATCGATACGAGTGGCTAGTAAGCAAGCCTCCGCTGGGATATCACGACCCTCGAGTTTATCTCTTATCTTGCCGGACAGGTCACACCAGAAAGCTCCAGTCAGCGCTTTGTTATTTTATTTCAACTCGGAGGAAAGGGTGCGGAAGCGAGTTGCGTACTGCCCAATGGTGAGTGTCCCTTGACGGAGGTTGAAGAGGGACTCTGTAATAGATGCGACCCGGCCGGGTTCATTAAAGACCCTCCGGAATGTCTCCAGAAAGGTCTACAAGTGGGAGACCGCAGGGTCATCACGCTCCCATATAGGGTTAATCCACGCCAGAACAAGTTTCAGTAGAAAAAGACGGCACTCACCAGACTTGTGCAACGGTGGTATCTTTATTCCAGATTAGCGGTGGTACATGGTGCATGGAGGGAGTAGCAGGATGGACGACGGCACCGGTTTACGCTGGTATGCGCTTCTAAGGGTCCAAGCTAATGGCGGCATGAGCTCCGAACCATTAAATAGGAGGAGCTTAAACTACGTGATCATGTCGCCAATAGAAAAAAACATTCTTACAAATACTGACACTGTCAAAATTAAAATGCAAAATACATAAACTTCAATGCTGCGATGTGAAACATAACTTATAGTTCTGATCATTTAAATCGAGGAGCAGATCAAAACATGTGGCATATGGTAAAACATATATACACTGCATAATAAATGCCGAATGGGTGACCTGACAGCCAAAAGCAATATGCAATCAGCTGTTGAAATTCAAGCTACCAATGAGCGGCTCGGTGAGGCGTTCCACATCACACCGCTGAACACTGCTCGCATGTGACTAACCCAATACGGGAATTCATCACATGCTGTTCAGTATAACAGTCTAGTGTGAACGCAGTTAGAAATATCTAGAAGTCAGTTAATAGAATTACTAGCTTACATATAAAGGACAGAGTAATTTCCTCTATATAATATAATATACCCTATAGTACTTTAATCATTTATGAAAGCCACTAAGGGTCCAATAATTACCAATAATATATCTATCGCCTTCTAGTTTGCTAACCCATATTATTATTTTAATAAGCTCTAATGCCTCCACAATTAGCTCTATTAATATCAAAACACTGGAGACTCATTTTAAGCCTAATAATCAAGGGTTTTTTTTTGTTGAAAGTGAACGTTCCGCCAACTTGTTCTAAAGTGCCAAGCTCGAAACTTACTGTTCCTTTCTATCGGTAACCATACATTTCCCTTGCCATATGCTCACAGGTGCTGATTATGCCAGAAAAAGATCAGTCTGACAAATTTATATACATAAAATCAACAATATAAATCTGGGAGAAGAATAAACATAACAATACACAAAAGAACGAAGCAGTAAAAAGCAAGAATGTAACTGTCTGGGTCGTAGCGACAATACACTCCTTCACCAGTCACTCCAGATTAGACTATGAACATATGGTACCAGATAAGAGTAAATCAGACGGAGAATCTGGTTCAAACTTATAATATGTTCGTTGCTTTATTAAGCAATGGCAATGGTCACAGCAACTGACTTTATTTCCGGGTACACAGCATTTTATACTCTAGGGACTAGGCGTGAAATGGCCAGGACAAGGTGGGATTAGATGGGGGTTAGGCTAATATATCTATCTCTGTTAGTAATAATTAGTCCTTTGTCCTCTCTGCTGAGTCCATCCTTCTTCTTGACACGGTGCCATCTCTGGGCTCCTGGCATATAGGACATCTCAGGTTTCTCCTGATACTCCTTGACACAGGCATCCAGGGACAGCCTTATCTCCTCAGTTCTCATCCATCTCAACACAACAGTATCTTATTTTCAGCAGACAGATATATCTATAGAATACTAGTTTAAGGGAAAAACTTATTGTTTCTCATCTAGAGTATTAGTAAAAATATATAATATAAAAGTATATAAGGAAAATATAAATATAGTGGAAAAGCGTATTTTCTACCTTGACATAACCACTTCTAAAAAAGGCCATTTACTAATAATGTACAGTGAACCGGGATGATGACGAGTGAAAATGATCTGCATAAATAAAAAATCACAAAAATCCTGCCATGTCTAGTTTGTCATTCATAACCAGTGCACCTTGAGCGTTGGTATTCAAAATCCAATTTCCTTCGACTTGCAAAAGTTTTTTATGCACGTCTCCCCCTCTTTATGTGGGGAGTACTTTCTCTATCCCTGCAAATTTTAACCATTATGACAATGGCGTATGTTGTATAAGTCTAGGGGATCCTTTATCTGTTATAACTGAATTAAAATGTTCTCTAACCCGAATAAACATGTGACGTATGGTCTTACCAATGTGGAACCTGCCACAGGGGCAGAATAGAAGGTAAACTACCCATGTGCTTTGACAATTAATGAAACATTGCACTGAGTGTAACTGGCCTCCAATTTTTATACATGACCCTGTAGGATTCCAAGTGTTGACACCAGTTGCAATGGGAGCATTTAAAATTCCCCTTCAACGATCTCGTCCCCAGCCAGGTGTCACACTTATCTAGGGTTTTTAATCTTTTCTGTACTAGCAGGTCCCCAAGATTACTGCTCCGCCGATATGTCACAATGGATTGAGGGGTGATTTTAGAAAGAACTCTATCCATTTCAATCACGTCAGTGCTTGTTAATGGCTGTTGTTATCGATCTAAACATAGAGCCGGATTTAAAATGAAAAAACTATGTCTTTACTGAAACATCATCGCTGGTCTTACAGTCTCACTACACTGTTTGTAAGAATATGAGTGCTAGCTGCTTCTCCTGCTTTTTTCAGGGTCTCGGGGGATATCCTCTTTGCAATAAATGTATTTCAAGCTCATTAGCCCTCAGTTGTATTATTAATACGTTTAATGCGCAGGAATTGACTAAAGGGTGAAGCAGATTTTGTGTGATCCGGATGCGCACTTGCATAGTGTAGGAGAGAGTTTGTGGCTGACGTCTCTTTAAACACGGACCTTCTGAGGCAGTTATCCGCTACCTCCAGTTTAACATCTAGAAATTCTAGAGAAGAGCCACCTACCATTGAGGTGAAGAACATGGTAAAAGTATTAATAGTATGGATGACCGCCATCTAACCTCTAAGTGCAGGTGCAAGCAGAAAAAATATATACTAATGAAAATAGGAGATACTGCTGCAACACTGACACTAAATGTGCACAATTCATGAGTGTAATGAGTGGCCGAGCTGCACAGCTAATACAAGAAACATGATAAAATGTATTATGGCAAACACTGCCCTAGAATATATTGCAAATTGGAAGACTTAGCTTCAGCAGTGGCCACTGTTAAAAGTAACGAAATTGAAGAAGTGAGCCACATCACCCTCCCACACTACTAGTACGTCATCTACGTAACGAATGAAATGCCTTATATGTTTTAAGAAAGGATTCTTTTGTGCATACACATAATCTTCTTCAAAGGCTGCCAAAAAGAGATTGGCGAGGGTACGTGTCACAGGTGAACCCATCGCCACCCCCTCCTTCTGTGCATAACATTGATCTAAAAAACTAAACCCGTTATGCTGCAGGATGAAACCTAACGAGTCACAGATCAATTCTGTCACCTCATTATCTGTCTTGTAATTAACCAAAATGAGTGCCCAGCATGCTATTCGTCCAACCCCTCCCCCTCTCCCATCCGTCTCGTATTGACTCGCACTCCCATATACCGTGAGATAAGTCGGTCTTGGGCACGTCACATTTCGGGCATGACTGTCTTCTCAGCTTCTTTTAATGAAATGACATTTTTCTTCACATATGTTCTCAAAAGTGACTGTAGTTTCTTCTTATACATTAAAGTTGGATCTGCTGGTAAGGGAATATACATGTTGGCTTGCCCTAATTGTCTTAAAGCTTCTTTTTCATGTGCTGACCTAGTAAGCAGCACAATACTACCTCCTTTGTCAGCCCTGTGGAAAATGGTGTCAGACCATTGACGCATCTCCCTCAGGGCAGACAATTCCCTAATATGTATCCAGCACGGCCTGAAAGCTCAGCAGCGATACCTGTGCCCCATTTCTTTCCGCATATTTTTTGTTAACCCACACCAGAGCCTCGCCCTCCAGGTGGGACACCACGAAGGCCACCCTGGCCCGATCGGTGGGATACTGCTGTGGCAGCAGTTCAAAGTGTTCTCTACATTGGTTGAGGAAACGCGCACATCTTAGGGTCACCGCTATATCTAGGTGGTTCTTCAAGGCAAGCGAGGGTTCGAAACGCCACCGGTCATAGGATGCGGACTGAGCCGAGGCCGTTGTTGCAGACTGCAAGGAAACCAGGTTCACCGAGGATATATAAGACAGCATGCAAAACTTCGTGTCTCGTTGCACTGACAGCTCCTGCTGTAGGCTCACAAAGTGATCGGCAGACGCTGGGTCGGAAGTCTAAAGGTAGGCTAACCGGGTATTCATGGACTGAAGAAAAGCCATAATACAGTTCTGATTTTCCAGAAGATAAGCCAGCTCCTTTTGCGCTGAGAACGAGGTACCAGCGGGGTCCATGGCCTGATTATTCTGTCACATTTCCGGGAGAAGGCGCCCTGGAGTGGACCCACTGGGCCGTGGTACCAAACTCCCCTGGGTGAGCTGGTCCTAGTTTAACCAACCCCTATACAGGGATTGTCAGGGGCAAGCCCAGGGGGTCTAAATACCACAGCAGCTAGTACCAGGGGGGTGGTTGTAGGGTTAGCCTATACTACGGTATAGCTAAGGAGGATTCGAGGTAACAGGGCCCAAGGCTAAGAGAGCAGGAATGGTTCTACGGGGGAGAGCACAAAGAGGACCTGCCAGCAAAGCAGAAGCTTAACTAACTCAATAATTAGGCACCTCCCATCAGTGGAGGTGGCCTGATATACCGGAGGACGGGCAGCTAGGGGTCAAGGGGAGTGTCAGGTTGGGCCGTGCCGGCCCCTAGAGTCACAGGGGAGGAGTGCAGCTGCGCCTAGTGCACCGCTCATTACACTCATGAACACCAACCACTGCAGCGTGTTGGTGCGTGAGCCGGGGACCCGGCGATGGATCCGAAAAACAGCACACCTGGACGCTGGATGCCCGATTGACAGAGGAGCGGAGGACGCCGACCCAGCAGAGGTGAGCTGGGGAGCAGTGCCAGGAGACCTAACAAGGAGAGCACCCACTGCCCCCTGTGTCTCCACAGAGGGGAGCACTCACTGACCCTCATGTCTCCACATGACGATCCATCACAAATTCTCTCATTCCTAATAACCTCATTCCCATTTGTCCAGCCCCCACACCCCCAGTCCATCTACCAGGAGCCCTATACAACATACGCTCTGTCTGCAATAAACTTTAATACATCCATGACCTCTTTATCATTGACAAACTCTCCTTCCTTGGCATTACGGAACCCTGGCTCACCCCCTCTGATATAGCCTCTCCAGCTGCACTCTCTTATGGTGGATTCCATCTTTCTCACACCCCTCTCCCCAACAACAAACATGGTGAAGGAGTTGGCTTGCTCCTGTCTGACAACTGCTCCTTTTCCCCATTCCATTGCCATTCTACCTTACTCTCCCCTCTTTTGAGGTGCACTCTGTGCACATCTACTCCGCCTCCAGCTGTGCGGACAACCCGTTCTCATTAACCTTGATTTCCGGAAGGAGTTCATCGTACAGACGGATGCCTTGGAGGTCGGGCTAGGAGCGGTGCTATCCCAGGTGGTCCAGGGGGAGGAACAACCTGTCACCTTCTTGAGTAGGAAACTCCCCCCTCCCGAGCGGAATTATAGTGTAGTGGAGAAGGAGTGTCTGGCCATCAAGTGGGCCTTGGAGTCCCTACGCTATTACCTGTTGGGACGGCAATTTCACCTAGTGACGGACCACTCCCGGCTGGTCTGGATGAGGTCCGCCTCGGAACGGAACGCCCGGGTCACCCGGTGGTTCCTTTCCCTGCAGAACATCCGGTTTACTGTTGAGCACCGGGCCGGGAGGTTGCAGGGCAACGCCGATGCTGTGTCTCGGGGCCCATGTTTGATGGCTAGAGTTCAACCCCACTTGCTTGAACTGAGGGGGGGTGTGTGAGACTGTGACCGGGGTTATCTATGATGGCCGGTACGTCTCACCCAGGTTGTGCTCCCTCCATGTGTAAGAATAGTTCCACTCCAGGGTTCTGAATTGGTTTTACCTCCAGGAACAGAAAGTGTTAAAAGTGAAACAGGAACCCTGGGTGTGGTCCTTAGTGAGGGAGTGAGCACAACTCCCTAGGCTTAGACAGAGAAGGAGTGTGAGCCAGGAACAGATCCTGGTGGCTTGATCCTGGAAATTCATGAGGATAGTGAGTGGCCCGGGAAGTAAGAGGAACAGGCAACTCCGGCTGCGTCCCGGAACCCGAGGTCTGTGACATATTGGACTTGTGTTGCAATAAACGTTTTTGTGTGAACCCTGGTGCCTGGATCCCGTGCCTGTGTCCGTGCAACCGGCAACGCTACCTCACATCTCTTACATGCAACCTGTGATCCTCACAAGATCTCCTTCTCTACTCTCGTCTTATCTCCCCTTCCCACAACCACATGCAAGACTTCACACAAGCATCCTGTCAGGAAAATATTAATTTTTGTCATGGTTTTAAAATGTTGAAAGGACAGCCAGAGTTCTTCATTCACAGCCCCTTGTTCATTCGTAAGGAAGACACATAGATCTCCGCTTTACTTTCCCCCTGTCAGGAATTTTTAGGCCTAGCCATAAACCTCTGAGCTGAGCAGAATTCAGCTAGTCTAATCTGGTTTTGTCCCTGTGACATCCCTTTGTCTTAACTTACAGTGTTCTAATGTCAAATTTCATAAGACCCGTTCGCGGCCCAAATTCATAAATCATATTTTTGGGAAGTTTACTTTTTTCAGTTATGATGGTATATCTTTTATATCGGGGAAACAATCAGAAACCTGGGAAATGGGTTCTGATCTTCTGAACATCATAGATATGTTATATTTGATATCAATCTTCGTGTAAATCTCCAAGGGAAAAAACGATGTTCATAGTTTTGACGTGGCAGCGGCTCAACCAAAGATATGAAAATGGAAGTTTTTGGAGAATTGTGAAAGAGGTGGGTTTCAGAGAACCGGCCCCCCAGGGAGGTGAACACAAGTGGGAGTTCCTGGATTTTATGCCCCATCACATAAAACCAAAGTATCCGTTTTGGATTCATTCCACCCTGAGACGTCAGACGCAGCACCACACGCTGCGTGGAGGAATCACACACCATTTCTGGGGAGCCGCCCCCCCCCAGAATCTGAGTTTATCAACGCGTGGCGCAGGTTTCGTACCTTTCTATCATTTAATTCCCTTTTATTTTAATAACTGTTTTATGCATATAGGAAATTGTCTCTTCTATTATATAAAAGCCGAAGGCCACTTCCGTGATGGTCTACGGCCAGGGCTGGTGACGTCAGCCAGTGCACAGTAGCCGGGCGCTACACGCACCGGCACAGGAACGTTCCGACCTTGGAAGTTCCGTGTGCCCTAAAGCCTCTCCCCTCTACCCTCTGCCCTCCAGCCAGTAGCTACATACCGGGGGGGGGGGGGGCAGGGGGGACCCATTGCCCGCAACCTCGGGGGGCCACACAACCTCTGGGGGTACCCGTGCTCCCAAACGCCCGCCGCGCACCTGGAGAGGAGGGAGGGCGGGACTTCCTGTCCTGCAGCTCTGCCCACCCCTCCTCTCCTCCTACACCAGACGCGCGGCCCGCGGTGAGTCTGCACCCCCACACGCTCCTCTGCCCTCCAGCCTCCGCCTCCGCTCCAGCCTGTGCCCACCACCTCCGCTCCAGCCTGTGCCCGCTGCCTCCGCTCCAGCCTGTGCCCACTGCCTCCGCTCCAGCCTGTGCACTGTGCCCCCTCCCCCCTCCAGCCTGTGCCCTGTGTCCCTCCAGCCTGTGCCCCCTCCAGCCTCTGCCCCGTGTCCCTCCAGCCTGTGCCCCCTCCAGCCTCTGCCCTGTGCCCACTCCAGCCTGTGCCCCCTCCAGCCTGTGCCCTGTGTCCCCTCCAGCCTGTGCCCTGTGCCCCCTCCAGCCTGTGCCCCTCTAGCCTGTGCCCCCTCCAGCCTGTGCCCTGTGCTACCTCCAGCCTGTGCCCCCTCCAGCCTGTGCCCCTCCAGCCTGTGCCCTGTGCCCCCTCCAGCCTGTGCCCTGTGCCCCCTCCAACCTGTGCCCTGTGCCCCTCTAGCCTGTGCCCCCTCCAGCCTGTGCCCCCTCCAGCCTCTGCCCTGTGCCTTCCAGCCTCTGCCCCCTCCAGCCTGTGCCCTGTGCCCCCTCCAGCCTGTGCCTCCTCCAGCCTGTGCCCCCTCCAGCCTGTGCCCTGTGCCCCCTCCAGCCTGTGCCCTGTGCCCCCTCCAGCCTGTGCCCCCTCCAGCCTGTGCCCTGTGCCCCCTCCAGCCTTTGCCGTGTGCCCCCTCCAGTATGTGCCCCCTCCAGCCAGTGCCCCCTCCAGCCTCTGCCCTCTCCAGCCTGTGCCCCCTCCATCCTGTGCCCCTCCAGCCTGTGCCCTGTGCCCCCTCCAGCCTGTGCCCCCTCCAGCCTGTGCCCTGTGCCCCCTCCAGCCTGTGCCCCCTCCAGCCTGTGCCCTGTGCCCCCTCCAGCCTGTGCCCTGTGCCCCCTCCAGCCTCTGCCCTCTGCCCCCTCCAGCCTGTGCCCTGTGCCCCCTCCAGCCTCTTTCCTGTGCCCCCTCCTGCCTGTTTCCTGTGCCCCCTCCCGCCTGTGTCCTGTGCCCCCTCCAGCCTGTGTCCTGTGCCCACTCCAGCCTGTGTCCTGTGCCCCCTCCAGCCTCTGCCCCCTCCTGCCTGTGCCCTGTGCCCCCTCCAGCCTCTGCCCTGTGCCCCCTCCAGCCTGTACCCTGTGCCCCCTCCAGCCTGTGTCCTGTCCTCTGCCCCCTCCAGTCTCCCCTGTCCTCTGCCCCCTCCTCACCCCTCCATATGCAAGGGACAGTATGTGTATATATGTCTGTATGTAGGCACTTCCGTCACTTTGTCCGCACTTCCCTCAACTTTGTACACACACACACACTCCGCTATACTTACCACCGGCCCTGCGTCCGCTGCCTGGATCCTCAGTCGACATGTCGCCACCCCCGAACTACTAGATCCAATATAGCGTCCAAGATGTCTCGCCAAACTACCCGGGCGACATATTGGATCCAGTCGTCCGGGGGCGGCGACATGTCGACTCAGGATCCAGGCGGCGGGGAAGACGCAGGGTCGGTGGTAAGTATAGCGGAGTGTCTGTGTATGTGTGTGCTTACCACTCTGCCCACGGCGCATGCGCTTACCACTCTGCCCACGGCGCTGCGCTGACCACTCTGCCCACGGCGCTGCGCTGCCCACTCTGCCCACGGCGCTGCGCTGACCACTCTGCCCAACCCGCTGCGCTGACCACTCTGCCCACGGCGCTGCGCTGACCACTCTGCCCACGGCGCTGCGCTGACCACTCTGCCCATGCCCCTGCGCTGACCACTCTGCCCACGCCCCTGCGCTGACCACTCTGCCCACGCCGCTGCGCTGACCACTCTGCCCAACCCGCTGCGCTGACCACTCTGCCCACGGCGCTGCGCTGACCACTCTGCCCACGGCGCTGCGCTGACCACTCTGCCCACGGCGCTGCGCTGACCAATCTCACCGCACTCACTGCTAACCACTGAGCCACCGCACTCACTGCTAACCACTGAGCACACCGCACGCAGTACTAACCACTGAGCCACCGTATACTCTGCTACCCACTGAGCCACCATATACAGTGCTAACCACTGAGCCACCGTATACAGTACTAACCACTGAGCCACCGCACGCAGTACTAACCACTGAGCCACCGTATACTCTGCTACCCACTGAGCCACCTGTATACACACAATTAATTTCACCGCACTCCCCTATTAGTAAATAAACTATATATGGATTCTAGACTACCCGATTCTTTAGAATCGGGCCGCCATCTAGTGTGTAATATCTTGTATATCTTCTGTAAACACTGACAACTTTCTGGAGTAAAACTTATAATTTACTAGTTTTGTTCTTCATGTTCTATGAACGAGCTGAATGCATTCCTCTCTGCAAATTAATGTTACCAGACAGTTTGCCGATCCACCTGAAAAAGATCGGTGGTGGAGGCACAATTTTGGTGTTTATGTGATATTGTGGCCTGAGAGTGACTGGATTGAGGTATATATACGTTCCTAGCAGGAACTGGTGGTATATATACATCCTGTCACATCACGTGCCGCAGTAGACGACATAAATTAAAGCATCTGGGCTCCTTGTTTTATCCTCTGGCAATACCTGTTTTGGCCTGCAGGATAAGGGGACGCCAGAGAGTTGCAGGTCCTGACAAAGTTTTCATGACACATCCCCCATACTTTGGAACTCAACATATCAGACGTTCACCTAGTCAAAACCTTCAAAAAGAAACTGAAGACCCACCTCTTCCGACAAGCCTACAACCTGCAGTGAGCCTCAGTCCGCTAAACTGCCGCTTGGCCAGCTCTACCCTCTTCTAGTGTATCATCCTCCATCTCTTGTAGACTGTGAGCCCTCGTGGGCAGGGTCCTCTCTTCTTCTGTTCCTGTGTGTGCCTTGTATTGTTCATGAATATTGTGCTGGTCTTAGTATGCTTTCATCACATGTAAAGCGCCATAGAATAAATGGCCCTATAATAATAATGATAAGCGCAGATAAAGTATACAGCTGCAGGCTGCAGCCTCCAGCTGTGTACTTTTTCTTGCTAAACAAGTATAGGAAAGGGAGAAGGGGAAATGGTTACCGGAATCACCTGCCAGGACTCAGTGGCTGGGCTCGACTTCACAAATTGCAGAAACTGTAGAAATGATGCGGCAATAGACCTCATTTACCATATTTAAAACATAAAATCCTTTATTGAAGTCTCATGAACATAAAAACATCAGTCATGTGGGGTATGCAGCCCCTCACAATGGACGCGTTTCAGACAGACGTCCTTAGTCTACAGCAGACAACTTAATACATCAGCCCCTATATGTATAAAACACACATGCTCATCTGAATTTAATTACAATTAATTATAAAGGAACACGTTGAAAAAGGAAACCTGCGGCTTTTACATTGTATCTAGGCAACTTCAATGTCATTTTTTATTAAGTTGTTGCTAAAATGGATACATATAGGAGACAGATCATATTGTGAAATATTATTACTCTCTCATCCCACGTGTAAATAACTTAAATCCTTTTTTATGAAAAGAGCTGAACACAACACAGTCATGACCCTCAGATACATTTGACAAGTTATTAGACCCCACAAATCGAGGGAAAGAATAGATCCAAGGCTTCCCCGGTGTCTCACAAGAGACCAGAGCTGGAACCTCACAATTACTAGTGCGTCTCAATGAATTAGAATATCATCAAATATTGCAGTAATTCAATACATACAGTGAAACCCATATATTATAGAGTCATTACACACAGAGGGATCCATTTAAAAGGTTTATTTCTGTAAATGTTGATGATTATGGCTTAAAGCCAATGAAAATCCAAAGGTCATTATCTCAGAAAAATAAAGCAGGGAGGATGAAGGGTTCAACACTATACAGAAATTGCGTGTTAAGCACCAATATCCAGTATTCTTCGCAAGAATAACACAGCCCATTCCCAATCACCACCCCAATGCGATTTAGTCACCCTCTCAATGCCTTTCACTCCATTAATCATTTCTAAAAAATGCCTAGAGAGACCAGAAAGATTCCTGCAATTAGCGTTTCAATTAGGATTCGATGCTTTATATGTTCACACAATCCTTTTTTAAGGGTTCTAGATGTGCGCCCCACATGATATTTGAAAGATACACACATTACAAGATATACGACATGTGTGGTGTTACAATTCATAGAAGTCTTATATTCCCAATCGGTCACATTATTGGAGAAAGTGCTATCCACATCGATGTACTGGCATAAATGACATTGTTTGCCCTCACATTTATAACTACCAGGAAACCTTAATCACATTCCGACAGTTTATCCTTTTATACACAGCAAAAGGTGACAAAATATTCCCCAGATTTTTGTTACTTTCCTGGCACACATCTATATCCAGAGAGAATTATGGAAAGTAATAATCAGCAAAAACGTGTGCATGACTGCTATAAATTAATTATACTTATTTATTTCACTGCGCTGTGTGGACTGGAGCATGAACCAGAGCAGAGAGCTGCGCAGACCAGAGCACAGAGTGGACTGGAGCATGAACCAGAGCAGAGAGCTGCGCAGACCAGAGCACGGAGTGGACTGGAGCATGAACCAGAGCAGAGAGCTGCGCAGACCAGAGCACGGAGTGGACTGGAGCATGAACCAGAGCAGAGAGCTGCGCAGACCAGAGCACGGAGTGGACTGGAGCATGAACCAGAGCAGAGAGCTGCGCAGACCAGAGCACGGAGTGGACTGGAGCATGAACCAGAGCAGAGAGCTGCGCAGACCAGAGCACGGAGTGGACTGGAGCATGAACCAGAGCAGAGAGCTGCGCAGACCAGAGCACGGAGTGGACTGGAGCATGAACCAGAGCAGAGAGCTGCGCAGACCAGAGCACGGAGTGGACTGGAGCATGAACCAGAGCAGAGAGCTGCGCAGACCAGAGCACGGAGTGGACTGGAGCATGAACCAGAGCAGAGAGCTGCGCAGACCAGAGCACGGAGTGGACTGGAGCATGAACCAGAGCAGAGAGCTGCGCAGACCAGAGCACGGAGTGGACTGGAGCATGAACCAGAGCAGAGAGCTGCGCAGACCAGAGCACGGAGTGGACTGGAGCATGAACCAGAGCAGAGAGCTGCGCAGACCAGAGCACGGAGTGGACTGGAGCAGAGTGTGGCCTGAAACGGAGCACGGAGTGTGGACTGGAGCACCGACCGGACCGGAGCACAGAGTGGATAGGAGCAGAGCACTGCGTGCAACAGAGGGATGCGTGAACCGAAGCACAAACCAGCGCAGAGCATGGACTCACTGGCACACGTCAAATACGTCTGCTGGCAGAGACGAGAAGGCACAGAATGACACCAGGGTGCCATGTAAAAGGTTATCTGAGTTCATGCATGAGCTTCAATGACCCCAGCATCACCTAGCACCCGGAGCACAGTTGTGAGCAAGGAAAGCGCTCACTTATGGTATTGCTCCAACCGCTAGGTGATGCTGGGGTCATCTAAATTCACGCTCATGCAGGAACTCAGATAGCCAAGTGCTGTGACAAAGGTTATCAGTCTGTGTCTGCTCGTCGCTGCCAGCAGACGTGTGGGTCTGCTGCAAAGATGTAAAAGAGCTAAAGATAAGACCTGTGGATTACATTGAAGGGTTGGTTTATTTTTGCAATTAAAGATGGGGTCCCTAAATGTGTTTTATTGCTAATAAAAAAAAAAGTGTTTTATTTTTAACATTTACTAGAAATTCATGATGGCCGGGTCTAATTTGGCCTGACATCATAAATTTTAAGATTAGTGCCAGATGACAATACAAAGCTGGTATTAACCCCATCATTACTCAGGGTGCCACCCCCTACCGGGACCACTGGAAGAGTTGGGGTACAGCACCAGAAAATTGTGCTGCTATGAATGTGCCATTCTCTGGGGTGGCTGCGGGATGCAAATCGCAGCGGGGGGAAGGGCACAAAGCCGAATTGTACCTGTTTTAAAACCAAAAATACAGTGAAGCCCCACATAGTTTTTTTTTAATTATTTCACGACATTTATGAAATAATAAAAAAAAAAGGGTGTCCCTATATTTTTGGTTTCCAGATACGGTAGTTAAAAATAGATGAAGCCCCACGTCATTTTTTTTTTTTATTATTTCAAGGAACAATTTTATAAAAAGGGCTCAACTCTGTTGTCATTTTGGTGCTTTTTGGGGTCTGAACTGAACAGCCAATCCAGTGATCGTGGGTGCAGGGTGGGGAATCCAATCCCTGGGAGGTCATGCTGAAGCATCCTGCGATTTGAATTGCAGGATACAATAGCGCGATCCCAGTTACCGTGGTCATGGTGCCGCATTTGCTACAGGACGAACCCATATGCCCCTGGTCGGGTATAGCTCGGCTTTTTGGACGTACAGGTTTGTCCTTGGTCATGAAGCGGTTAATATCTACAAATAATATTTTTGTTTCAAAAGTAAAACAAGGTTTTTTTTTATAATTTGTTTGTAAAACATTTTTCTTACGTCTCATCTGTTTATCGCCCCACCTGTTTTCTACCCTCTGCAAGTAACTTTCGACTAACATTCGCACAAATATGAACCTCCCACTCTCAGCTCCAAGACTTCTCCTGAGCTGCACCATTTCTCAGGAATTTTCTACCCCAAGAAATTAGGTCTATTTACTACTTAGGGTGGCTTCAGACTTGCGTTCATCTCCGCAGTGTCTTGCGGCGGGCGAGCGCAAGCACCGCCCATCCCTAGGTTTATCATGGGGACGCACGGAGATGCGCTTGGTTGCGGATGGGTGTGCGCACTGATACTTCAATGTGTGATTTGTACGCATGCTTGTGTACAAATCAAACATTCTTGTCTGCACCCTGAACGCGACATGTCGCCTATCTGCATTTCTGTGTGTCCCCATGATAAACATAGGGATAGGCGGTGCTTGCGTTCGCCTGCTGCAAGACGCAGCGGAGGTTAACGAGGGTCTGAAGCCGCCCTTACTCAGTTTTAGGCACTCTGTTTAGGACAGCAGATGTTGGCACGAGATAAACGTATTATTATCATATTAAACATCACAACATCTTCCCCAGTGTGTGACTTCTCTGATGATTGTGCAGTTTGTCTTCACTAATAAAGCATTTCCCACATTCTGGACATGAATGCGGCTTCTCTACTGTGTAACTTCTCAGATGTTTCACCTGAAATGATTTATGTAAAGAAACATTTTCCACACTCTGAACGTGAACTTTCTTATGTCTGAGAAGACTTGATTCATATATAAAACACATCCCACATTCACTACATGTAAATGGATTCTCTCCAGTGTGATCTATTTGATGATCACTTAGCAGGGCTTCAGTGCTAAAACATTTCCCACATTCTGAACATGAATACGTCTTTACTTTTGTGTGAATTTTCACATGACTAATAAGATTTGCTTTAGTTGCAAATTTTTTTCCACATTCTGAACATGAATATGGATTTTCGGTGTGAATGCTCTTATGTACAGACAGGGTTGATCGATATTGAAAAGCTTTCCCACATTCTGAACATGAATACGGCCTCTCTCCTGTGTGAATTCTCTCATGTATAACAATATATAATTTGGATGTAAAACCTTTCCCACATACTGAACATGAATATGGTTTCTCTCCTGTGTGAATTCTTTTATGACTAACAAGCTGTGATTTAAATATAAAACATTTCCCACATTCTGAACATGAATACGGCTTCTCTCCTGTGTGAGTTCTCTGATGTATAACAAGATTTGATCTTGCTTTAAAATATTTCCCACATTCTGAACATGAATACGGCTTCTCTCCTGTGTGAGTTCTCTCATGTTTAACAACATCTGCTTTTCCTTTAAAACTTTTCCTACATATTGAACATGAATATGGCCTCTCTCCTGTGTGACTTCTCTCATGTAGAACAAGAGCAAATTTAGATGTAAAACTTTTCTGACATTCTGAACATGAATACAGCTTTCCTTCTGTGTGAACTTTCTTATGTTTAATAAGACTTGCTCTATATGTGAAATATTTCCCACATTCTGAACATGAATGCTTTTCTCCTGTGTGAATTCTCTCATGTAGATGAAGATTTGATTTATATCTAAAACCCTTCCCACATTCTGAACATGAATATGGCTTCACTCCTGTGTGAATTCTCTCATGAAGAACAAGGTGTGATTTACATGTAACACATTTCCCACATACTGAACATGAAAACGGCTTCTCTCCTGTGTGAACTCTCTTATGTTTAGTAAGATCTGATCTATTTATAAAACATTTCCCACATTCTGAACATGAATACGGCTTCTCCCCTGTGTGAATTCTCTCATGTTTAACAAAGTTTGATTTAGCTGTAAAACATTTCCCACATTCTGAACATGAATACGGCTTCTCCCCTGTGTGAATTCTTAGATGTGTAACAAGATTTGATCTTAATTTAAAACATTTCCCACATTCTGAACATGAGTACGTCTTCTTTCCTCTGTGACTATTCTTATCTTTAACAAGATGTACTGGTTGTCCCTTAATGGTACCAAGGTTTGCGCCTGAGGACTCACACAGGATATCTTCATCTTTTACTGTATTTTCTAGTGATAATATGATGTTTCCTCCAGAATGATCACTTGCATTTTCTGTTAGAGAAAAAAAACATATTTTTTAACCACTTAGGTCAGTGAAAAGACATATTGGTGGTCACTAAGATATAATGGAATAGTATCCCCTCATGGGTGAATATGAGCATCTGTCAGCTGTATATGATAGCTGTTGGTTAACATCATCCGTCTTAAGAGTAATATAGTAGTGATGATCAGTGGGCAGTGATTAGTATTCTTAAGGCTATATTTGGATTGCACAATCCGTTCACTTGCGGCTAACACTCACCGAGTGTGCACACCATTTACCACCTACAACGAACCTGCTGAATCAGTCACGATTAGTGTTGGCACTAACCAAATTTACTCAAGTCTTTTGTCTGCCTGTTCCTGTCCTCGGGGTCAGCTTCCACAGACCATTGATGGTCCAGTGGGTCCACTACACACGCTCCAGCGAGCTTAACAGTTTGCTCAGGCCATGGACCCCGCTGGCTCCACCTTCTCTACTCAGCAGGAACTTGCTCGTCTGCAAGAGGAACAGCGCAGGCTCACTGCCATCAAGCAGGCTATAGACTCTTGACTAAGTGCACTACAAGTGACAGATACCCCTACAATGGCTCAACTGGCAGACCTTCAACAGGAGATGACACAGAGCCGCATGCTGGACTATTTGGTCTCTGTAGAAGCCTAATTTTACGGCCAATCCAACTACCACCCAGCTTGCTGTCTCAAATCCAGTGGTAGGGACCGGATCTAGTGCCCTGTCTCATCTATGTAAACTATCGACCTATAAAGGGGATACCAAACTGTGTCAGGGATTTTCTCAATAAGTGCCTATTGCACTTCAGACTGTTGCTGCAACAATTTCCAATGGCCTCTGCCAAGGGGGGTCTTCTTGGCCACTCATCTAAAAGGAGAGTGGCTCGTCCGGACTAACCTATTGCTGTAGAGGAATGACCCCATTGTTTCCCATTTGCTAAATTTCCTGGCAACATTCTGCAAGGTATTTGATGAACCGGCATTGATCACTTCAGCCACTGAAGCGTTATTCGACCTTCAGTAGGGTTCCCTTACCATGCGGCAATACGCCATGCAGTTCGGCACCTTATCACTTGAATTGCAACAGACCAATGAGACGCAGGTCGGTGCATTTTGACGAGGCCTTTCCGGGAGAATCAAGGATGAACTGGCAACCCATGATCTTCCTTCCTCTATGGAGGTACTCGTCTATCTGGCCACACGGATCGATCTACAATTTCAGGTGGAAGCTCGGGAGACGTGTTGAGAAAGGAGGCCTCCTCGGCAGGACCCTCCTTCATAGGACCTTCCTCCTTTTCATAGTGAGAGACACAGCCAGAGCTGGTTTACGACTCCTCCCACCACTGGTTTCTATAGACCAAATTCTACAAGCAGTCCCCTCTCTCTGAGTTTCTGCTTCCCTCATTCTCCCCCTCCCCAGTCAGGTATTTACAACCCAGCAGGGTCATAAAACCTACAGAGCTGAATGTTTCTGGTTCTTCCTCCAAGAAACCTTTTGTCTTCAAGAAAATACACTCCACGTCAAATTTAATAATGCACATAAAAGCCACAATTACGGTACTCGTGGGGCTTGCCACAGAGAAGGCCTTTGACAGGCTCGACTGGGTATTTATGTTCCGCACCTTGTCACTTTGGCCTGTCGGGGCCCTTTGTCTCAGCCCTGAGAGGGCTCTACTGTCGACCAGTGGCGACGATACAACTGCCACATGCTCATTCAGAGAGCATTTCTATAAGAAACGGCACCCGACAGGGTTGTCGACTCACAATTACTATATGTCCTGAGCATCGAGCCCTTGCCGGCCCAAATACAGAATAACCCTGACATCACTTGCATTCAAATAGGGACTAAAACCTTCAAGGTGGCATTACTTGCAGATGATGTCATTATCCCTAACCAACCCCATTATTTCCCTACCTAACCTACATCGCACTCTCGATAAATACTCTACCCTGTCTGGGTGTAAACTTAATACTGGGAAGACAGAAGCACTTAATATCCCTGACCCAAAACTCTAATTATTTTTTTCAGAAAATCTATATTAAGAGAAAAATTATAACAAAAGGAAGTGAGATCGGCACAGAAAAAGGAGTGTATATTGAAAGAAAGGATAAAATCTGGAGCCCCTAGCTCAACACCCCGGGGGTTTGCCATCACAATATTTTTGTGTGTCACTCCCTTTCTTCTACTATACATTTATATTTAGCATAAGAAGGGACCCACGGTTATATTAGCTATAATGTGATATTGGGGGGTTGTGCTGTGTATGAGAGGGAGGTCTCAAATTTGTATGTTAAAACTGTTTGATAAAAATAATCTGATTTAAAAAAAAATGAGCTGATCGCGATGGGCAAAAGACGACTTAACTAATTTCTCATCACTATTGGCGGCCCGCACTACGACAGGACGGATTTCATGGCGGCTGCCCATCGTGTGCCAGCAACAAGACTTCCAAAAAACTACCAGCCGGTCACCTTCTGCCACTACCACTTCCGGACTCTCCATGGCAACACATCGGCATGGAGTTCATTACGGACTTGCCTAAGTCACTGGGAAACTCCGTCATCTGGGTCGTGGTGGATGGGTTTCCTAAAATGCCGCACTTCGTTCCTTTATCAGGCTGCCATCTGCACCTGAACTGGCAGAACTCTACGTTCAGCACATCCTTCGCCTTCATGACCTTCAGCTCAACGTCATGTGCGAGGGAGGGGTGCAGCTATTCCAGCAGAGCATTGTAAGAAACTCATTGATGGTTCCCGGAAGCGGCTGATCGCTGTTATTTTGGCTAAAGGTTGTGCAACCAAGTATTAGGCTGAGGGTGCCAATACTTCTGTCCGGCCCATTTTTGGAGTTTTGTGTGAAATGATCAATGTTTTGCTTTTTGCTTCTTTCTCTTTTGTGTTTTTTCATTGAAGACAAATTAAATGAAGATAATAATAGCAAAGAATTTGTGATTGCAATCATTACAGGAAGAAACTGAGGATTATCTGACAGAATTGCAGGGGTGTCAATACTTTTGGCCACAACTTTATATACAGGATGGGGGGCATATAGATAAAATGGGGGAATGTATATGCTAGGATGGGGTATACATACAGGATGCTGGGGCCATATTTATAGCATGGGAACATGTATGCCATGATGAGAGATATATATACCAGGATGGGGACATATACCAGAATGGGGGGGATGACATATATACCAGGATCCAGGATGGGGGGGTTTATGTACCAGGATAATGGACATATATACTGATTTGTAAGACGGACCCCATTTTTTTTAACATTAAAAATTATTCATTTTCCCTTTTCCTTCACCAAATTTGGGGGTGGGTCTTATAAGCAGGTGCGTCTTATAAGCAGGTGCGTCTTATAAGCAGGTGCGTCTTATAATGCAAAAAATACGGTATTTGATTTAAGGGCATAAAAATTCAAAGTTCAAAGATCAGATCAAATTAAAATGTACCACCAACGAGGTAAAAATGTGTGAAAACCCTCTTGGAATCCCTGGGAAATGATCCAGTGATCGTGGATCCCTCACATCAGTGACAGGAGGGTTTAGCACATCATTCACACTAGTGACGTTTCGGCAGTGTCTGGTGTTTGTCCTCCTGACCGGTTTGTCTCCTCCAGACATTGTAAAGCAGATGTCAGTGTTTCTCTTCAGGAGCCGATGTCGCCTCCAGCATCACTTCCAGGCCACTGCACCAGTACATGGATGATTGATTCACAACAAAGTGACCGCTAACCACCTGACAGCAAAGTGACCGCTAACCACATGACAGCAAGGTGACCGCTAACCACATGACAGCAAAGTGACCGCTAACCACCTGACAGCAAGGTGACCGCTAACCACCTGACAGAAAAGTGACCGCTAACCACCTGACAGCAAAGTGACCGCTAACCACCTGACAGCAAAGTGACCGCTAACCACCTGACAGCAAAGTGACCGCTAACCCTACAGCAAGTGACGCTAACACCTGACAGCAAAGTGACCGCTAACCACATGACAGCAAAGTGACCGCTAACCACCTGACAGCAAAGTGACCGCTAACCACCTGACAGCAAAGTGACCGCTAACCACCTGACAGCAAAGTGACCGCTAACCACCTGACAGCAAAGTGACCGCTAACCACCTGACAGCAAAGTGACCGCTAACCCCTGACAGCATAGTGACCGCTAACCACCTGACAGCAAAGTGACCACTAACCACCTGACAGCATAGTGACCGCTAACCCCTGACAGCATAGTGACCGCTAACCACCTGACAGCAAAGTGACCGCTAACCACCTGACAGCAAAGTGACCGCTAACCACCTGACAGCAAAGTGACCGCTAACCACCTGACAGCTGGGGAAAGGCCGATCACCAGAGGAGCAGAAAGCACAGAATATGGGATCATCCTATGGGCCTCGCTGCCCCAGTAACAGTCTGAGAAGTTCCCATCAATCATCAGGGGAACAAAGGAGACCCCTGGACTTCTAGACTGGCTCCCAAACCAGACAGGCTCCAGGAACAGACCAGATCGGCTCCCAGAGACCAGACCGCCTCCAAGACCAGATCACGCCAGACCGGCTCCCAGAGGACACCAGACAACCTCTCAGAGCAGACCAGACCACCTCCCAGAGCAGACCAGACCACCTCCCAGAGCAGACCGGCTCATCCTCCATGATCATCGGTGAAGAGTCACACAAGGCAAAATAATGTTAAAAACAAATAATAAACATAATACTGATTGGTA
This sequence comes from Allobates femoralis, assembly GCA_033576535.1. Classification (NCBI taxonomy): domain Eukaryota; kingdom Metazoa; phylum Chordata; class Amphibia; order Anura; family Aromobatidae; genus Allobates; species Allobates femoralis. The sequence continues at coordinate 2,325,634 of JARQOC010000013.1, read as the reverse complement.
AATGAGGGGGTGTCTGCACGACCGGAGACATCAGTACGACTCTATGACATCTACTAGAGCCGAACACAGAAAACAACCACAACACTGACAAAGAAAGGACGGACGTCTCCTCTTACCTGGAGATACAAGAAGACGCTGCTCCTCCACCACAACGTCCTTGTACTGATCCCGGTGTCCTTCTACATAATCCCACTCCTCCATGGAGAAGAAGACAGCGACGTCCTCACACCGGAGAGGAACCTGACAACCAACGAGACAGACATCACCCAGAATCCTCCACTGTACACTGTATAATGTCCCAGCAGTCTCCTCTCCTCCAGTGTACACTGTATAATGTCCCAGCAGTCTCCTCTCCTCCAGTGTACACTGTATAATCTCCCAGCAGTCTCCTCTCCTCCAGTGTACACTGTATAATCTCCCAGCAGTCTCCTCTCCTCCAGTGTACACTGTATAATCTCCCAGCAGTCTCCTCTCCTCCAGTGTACACTGTATAATCTCCCAGCAGTCTCCTCTCCTCCAGTGTACACTGTATAATCTCCCAGCAGTCTCCTCTCCTCCAGTGTACGCTGTATAATGTCCCAGCAGTCTCCTCTCCTCCAGTGTACACTGTATAATGTCCCAGCAGTCTCCTCTCCTCCAGTGTACACTGTATAATGTCCCAGCAGTCTCCTCTCCTCCAGTGTACACTGTATAATCTCCCAGCAGTCTCCTCTCCTCCAGTGTACACTGTATAATCCCCCAGCATTCTCCTCTCCTCCAGTGTACACTGTATAATCTCCCAGCAGTCTCCTCTCCTCCAGTGTACACTGTATAATCTCCCAGCAGTCTCCTCTCCTCCAGTGTACGCTGTATAATGTCCCAGCAGTCTCCTCTCCTCCAGTGTACACTGTATAATGTCCCAGCAGTCTCCTCTCCTCCAGTGTATAATGTCCCAACAGTCTCCTCTCCTCCAGTGTATAATCTCCCAGCAGTCTCCTCTCCTGCAGTGTACACTGTATAATGTCCCAGCAGTCTCCTCTCCTCCAGTGTATAATGTCCCAGCAGTCTCCTCTCCTCCAGTGTATAATGTCCCAGCAGTCACCTCTCTGCTCAGCAGCTCAGTGATCTTGTTGGTGAGGTGTCGGATCTTCTTCTCCGGTCGGGGGGATCTTGCTCCCTCCTCCAGACAGATGGGGGGTCACACACTCCCCAGACGTCTTCTTCACCCCTCTTTGCTCCTGTGTACAGTGACAGACGGTGTCACCACATAGATTCTAATCATCTTCCATCTTTTCCCTCATTCCTGATCTCCCGTCAGATCTCACCTTCCCCTGTAACAAGTGGATCATCTCTAGGGCGAGGACGCACATTCTTGCAGTCTTGTTGCTTTTGTCCTCGTCTCCCCTTGGTCGGTCATTGTCCATCCTGACGTCCTGGTACTGATCCTTCTGTCCTTCCATGTGCTCCCACTCTTCCATGGAGAAATAGACAGCGCCATCCTGACACCTGATAGGAACCTGACAAACATATAGCGCCATTACCCACAATCCTCCAGTGTAGAGTGCAGAATTCCCAGCAGTCCCAGCAGTCACCTCTCCGGTCAGCAGCGCAGTGATCTCTCTGGTGAGATCTAGGATCTTCTTCTCAGGCATCGGGGAGTGCGGGCCCCTGTGATGGGGCCCTCATTACTGCTCCGTCCTCCGGGGGCCACACAGTCACCTGTCGTCTGCTGCACTATGGTGTAATCCTGTGTAAGGAGAGAAGTGAGGAGGATTATACATAGGGAAGAATAAGACGAGTCTCCTCAACACCTGCCCCGACATCAGAGATAAAGAGGATAGAAGAGTTTACCTCTCCATCACGGATAATAGAGATATAGAGAGTTTACCTCTCCACTCACCAGATAATAGAGAATATAGAAGAGTTTACCTCTCCACTCACCGGATAATAGAGAATATAGAAGAGTTTACCTCTCCACTCACCGGATAATAAAAGAATATAGAAGAGTTTACCTCTCCACTCACAGATAATAGAGAATAGAAGAGTTTACCTCTCCACTCACGATAATAGAGAATAGAAGAGTTTACCTCTCCACTCACCGATAATAGAGAGTATAGAAGAGTTTACCTCTCCACTCACCAGATAATAGAGAGTATAGAAGAGTTTACCTCTCCACTCACCAGATAATAGAGAGTATAGAAGAGTTTACCTCTCCACTCAGCAGATAATAGAGATAGAAGAGTTTACCTCTCCACTCACCGGATAATAGAGAATATAGAAGAGTTTACCTCTCCACTCACCGGATAATAGAGAGTATAGAAGAGTTTACCTCTCCACTCACCGGATAATAGAGAATATAGAAGAGTTTACCTCTCCACTCACACGATAATAAGAGAATATAGAAGAGTTTACCTCTCCACTCAGCAGATAATAGAGAATATAGAAGAGTTTACCTCTCCACTCACCGGATAATAGAGAATATAGAAGAGTTTACCTCTCCACTCAGCAGATAGAGAATATAGAAGAGTTTACCTCTCCACTCACCGGATAATAGAGAATATAAGAGTTTACCTCTCCACTCACCGATATAGAGAATATAGAAGAGTTTACCTCTCCACTCACCGGATAATAGAGAATATAGAAGAGTTTACCTCTCCACTCACCGATAATAGAGAATATAGAAGAGTTTACCTCTCCACTCACCAGATAATAGAGAATATAGAAGAGTTTACCTCTCCACTCACGATAATAAGATATAGAAGAGTTACCCCTCCACTCACCGATAATAGAGATATAGAAGAGTTTACCTCTCCACTCACCGATAATAGAGAATATAGAAGAGTTTACCTCTCCACTCACGCAGATAGAGAGATATAGAAGAGTTTACCTCTCCACTCACAGATAATAGAGATATAGAAGAGTTTACCTCTCCACTCACCAGATAATAGAGAGTATAGAGAGTTTACCTCTCCACTCAGCAGATAATAGAGAATATAGAAGAGTTTACCTCTCCACTCACAGATAGAGAATATAGAAGAGTTTACCTCTCCACTCACCGATAAAGAGATATAGAGAGTTTACCTCTCCACTCAGGATAATAGAGAGTATAGAAGAGTTTACCTCTCCACTCAGCAGATAATAGAGATATAGAAGAGTTTACCTCTCCACTCACCAGATAATAGAGAATATAGAAGAGTTTACCTCTCCACTCACCGATAATAGAGAATATAGAAGAGTTTACCTCTCCACTCACCGGATAATAGAGAGTATAGAAGAGTTTACCTCTCCACTCACCGGATAATAGAGAGTATAGAAGAGTTTACCTCTCCACTCACCAGATAAGAGAATATAGAAGAGTTTACCTCTCCACTCACCGGATAATAGAGAATATAGAAGAGTTTACCTCTCCACTCAGCAGATAATAGAGAGTATAGAAGAGTTTACCTCTACACTCACCGGATAATAGAGAGGATATAGAAGAGTTTACCTCTCCACTCACCAGATAATAGAGAATATAGAAGAGTTTACCTCTCCACTCACCGGATAATAGAGAATATAGAAGAGTTTACCTCTCCACTCACCGGATAATAGAGAATATAGAAGAGTTTACCTCTCCACTCACCAGATAATAGAGAGTATAGAAGAGTTTACCTCTCCACTCAGCAGATAATAGAGAATATAGAAGAGTTTACCTCTCCACTCACCGGATAATAGAGAGTATAGAAGAGTTTACCTCTTCACTCAGCAGATAATAGAGAGTATAGAAGAGTTTACCTCTCCACTCAGCAGATAATAGAGAGAATATAGAAGAGTTTACCTCTCCACTCACCAGATAATAGAGAATATAGAAGAGTTTACCTCTCCACTCAGCAGATAATATAGAGAATATAGAAGAGTTTACCTCTCCACTCACCAGATAATAGAGAATATAGAAGAGTTTACCTCTCCACTCACGGATAATAGAGAGAATATAGAAGCGTTTACCTCTCCACTCACCGGATAATAGAGAGAATATAGAAGCGTTTACCTCTCCACTCACCGGATAATAGAGAGAATATAGAAGCGTTTACCTCTCCACTCACCGGATAATAGAGAGAATATAGAAGCGTTTACCTCTCCACTCACCGGATAATAGAGAGAATATAGAAGCGTTTACCTCTCCACTCACCGGATAATAGAGAGAATATAGAAGAGTTTACCTCTCCACTCAGCAGATAACAGAGAGTATAGAAGAGTTTACCTCTCCACTGAGCAGATAATATAGAGAGTATAGAAGAGTTTACCTCTCCACTCAGCAGATAATAGAGAGAATATAGAAGAGTTTTCCTCTCCACTCAGCAGATAATAGAGAGTATAGAAGAGTTTACCTCTCCACTCAGCAGATAATATAGAGAATATAGAAGAGTTTACCTCTCCACTCAGCAGATAATAGAGAATATAGAAGAGTTTACCTCTCCACTCACCGGATAATAGAGAGTATAGAAGAGTTTACCTCTCCACTCACCGGATAATAGAGAATATAGAAGAGTTTACCTCTCCACTCACCGGATAATAGAGAGTATAGAAGAGTTTACCTCTCCACTCAGCAGATAATAGAGAGAATATAGAAGAGTTTACCTCTCCACTCAGCAGATAATATAGAATATAGAAGAGTTTACCTCTCCACTCACCGGATAATAGAGAGTATAGAAGAGTTTACCTCTCCACTCACCAGATAATAGAGAGTATAGAAGAGTTTACCTCTCCACTCAGCAGATAATAGAGAGTATAGAAGAGTTTACCTCTCCACTCAGCAGACAGATGATCTCTAAGGCGAAGTCTATGATTCTTCTGGAGATCTCTTTGTCCATGCCTTGTTGGTCACTCAGGAGCGTTTTTTATGGTGATAGGATAGATCTTGATGGTCTGGAGGGATCGGGCCCCGCAGGCGTCTTCATCATAGCATAAAGGGCTGGAAATCACAGAGGAGACGTTGTCTTTGGTGCAATATGGGACTTATGAGGAGATACTGCATCTTAGACCTTTAATCACCTCTAGGGCGCTCTTAAAGTGGTGGGTGAAATATTGATCTGATATTGCTCCTATACCATGGGCTTTGCTTGTGCGATTGTTTTCTCACCTCCATAATGCAGCAGTTTATTGAGCTGCATACACTGCTGGTAGCACATAATACACTTTACATTTCACATAAAATACAGTCACATTACAGGACATTCACAAACCACATTACATAGTATATACACGATATGATCAACAGGACCACATACGACTTAAGTCGGTCCCAATGGCGGTTACGGCCACCTGGCCTTCTGACAGGGCTCATTCTCCATCCTAATACAGGGAGAATCTACCTCCTACAGGGATCCTCATCCTCTTACAGGGATCCTCCACCTATTATAGGGATAACCTCATAGATCATGGATGCCTCATGGATGGCACTTTCGCATAAGCCATCACAACTCCCCCAAGTTACATCATGGCAGCTATGCCCGCCTGGCAATACACCCGCAGGGCTTACACACCTCAACACATATACGCCTCCCATAGGGCTATACACACATCAACAAATAACACTTAGTTCACATAACATCCTTGGACTGCTACCTTACCAGGCACCGAACTGGGTTTAGCAACCTGAGTTACCGGGTACACCAGGCGTCTCCGAGGCCTCCTCACCACGTGCTTACAGGTCGCCAGCCACCACGAAACCTCCACACCTAGGCAGGTCTCCAGGCCACGGCTGTGCCCCACGTCTGAGTCTAGCACACTCCAGGGTCAGCGACGGTTCCCCAACTCCAGGAGCCATCACAAGCCATTCTCTGGCCACCGGCTCGCACACAACCATCAGAGGGACAGATGCCTCCCGCATGGAGTAGGGCAGGCTCCCCTCATGTCCCAAAGGGACGGAACGCCTCTGACCCACATCCTCACACCTCAGAGGTTAAGGCTGTACTGATTCCCATCTCCTGGCACACAGCACCAGGCAGCTTCTTATCCTGGCTGCCTCTCTCACCTGCAACAGTGTTTTTAATCAGCACACTCATGCACAGATATTGCTGCTGTTAACCCCTTCCGTACCACTACAGAGCTACCACTTAACCCTGTGTGTACTGCTAGATCCAGCTATCACCCTAATTGCAGCAGGCCATGGGAGTCATGTCGGCCACGTGCCTCCCATTACAGATCCTCTTTTCCATTGGTATCACTGACCTTGCCCTCTCCTCGATCATCTTCTACCTTTCCAACCGCACATTTAGTGTCTCCCACGCCCACACGACCTCCTCACCCGATCCTCTCTCTGATGGGGTCCCTTAAGGCTCTCTCCTGGGGCCCTTTCATTTTTCCATCTATACCCTTGGTCTGGGACAACTCAAAGTCTCATGGCTTCCAGTATCACCTGTACACTGATGACACTCAGATCTCCCTCTCTGGCCCAGATGTCACCTCTCTCTTGTCGAGAATCCCGGAGTGTCTATCAGCCATGTCCTCCTTCTCCTCTCGCTTCCTAAAACTCAATATAGACGAAACCGAACTCTTCATCCTTCCTCCATCTCACACACCTTCCTTACTGGATCAATCTATCTATCACAATAAATGACATCACACTTTGCTCTGTACCTGAACTTCGCTGCCTCGGAGTAACCCTTGACTCTGCACTGTCCTTCATACCACACATCCAAGCCCTTGCCACCTCCAACTCAAAAATATTTACAGAATCCGTCCCTTTCTCAACCCTCAATCTACTAAACTACTAGTGCTTGCCCTCATCATCTCCTGTCTCGACTACTGCAACCGTCTCCTCTGGCCTCCCTGCCAACACTCTTGCACCTGTCCAAACTGTCCTTAACTCTGCTACCTGACTAATCCACCTCTCTCCTCGCTATTCCCACTGCTTTGGTGCAGTAACAAATGCAGTAACATAAGGGGTTAATGACGGCTGAGAATTCAAAGCTGTCATCAAGCCCTAGATTGTTAATGTTCAGGCTTCCATGAGACCCGCACATTACCAATCCAGTGAGTAAATAGTAAAAAAATAAATAGATAAAAAAACACAGATTCCCTTTTACCCATTTATTAAAACCAAACATACCCTCCATTGGTAATCCACATTACAAAGTCAAACAAAGCTGTGTTGCATTGCGATGAGAGGGTTACATTTCTGCGACTGCTCATCACAAGCAGCGGTGTCACAATGGACCGACTGGATAGCTGCGGCTGAGTGGTGATGTCAGAGAGTTCATCTGAGGTCACAGCTCTGTAACCATGTGAACCACGCTGGATGGGACTTTAGATAAACGCTCTGACGTCTCCATTCTCAGCCTCAGCTGTCAGATCTGTCTATTGTGAGCTCTGCTAGCGATGAGCGGTCATTGAAATGTGATGCAACAGAGCTTCGCTGGACATTGTGTTGTGTATTACTGTCGGATGGTATGTTTGGGATTAATGACTAGGTCACATAGCAGCTAAGATGATGTTTTTTGTGCCATATCACTTATTTTCTAAACTGTTTATGTGATTTTAAAAACTGCATTTAAAGGCTGTGTGAGCGTGGCCATCATCTGAAACGGAGCAGTGCAATGTGACAGCAGAGAAGGGACAAGAGATCCTGAGCTTTGAGGGGAGCCAGAAGTGAAGGGGTTAACCGAGATCGAGACTAAGCAGAGTACAAGCTGGATGACAGATCAGAAGCTTGTGCCAGACACTTGCACTGATCCTGACATTGCTTAGCAACTGTGCTGTAGCCTGAGCTAATTTAATACATTGTTAACTCACCAGCTGCAGTCAGGAGGTTGCTCACAGTGTAGGCCCCGCCCCTTTTACCCTTATATGGTTACTCACTGAAGACGGATCTGACTGAGAATGAACATATGTCTACTTCACACACATTGTAGTGGAGACACCTTGTGGAAGGTTTAAGAATTGTTTTCAACCATACTTCACTAATAAAGTATATTTGTTAGTTTATTACATTTCCTTGCTCTACATTATTATTCCATAAAAATGTAAATGGTATTACACTTAAAAACAAAAAAATATAACAAAAACAAAGACTGTATAGAACAGGGGTCTCAAACTCGGTTGGGTTGGTGGGCCGCACGTAGAAAAAAAAATTGATATCGGGCAGGGTGGATTGATTTAAATCACGCCGATTTAAATCATGATTTAAATCACGATTTAAATCAAAAGGTTTTTTTCTATTTAAATCGGATCGATTTAAATCATGATTTTAATCATGATTTAAATCACTGATTTAAATCAAAAGGTTTTTTTTTAATATAAATCACGATTAAAATGAGAAGTGAGAGCAGTGTGCATGTGCGCCCATAGTTACACGGACGAAACTAGGGGCAACGATCTAACGCCAGGGTGAGGGGGGGACCCCAAAGTAAGTAAAAATCTTTTTTGTTTTACTATATGGCAATAGGTAGGTGTTTAAAAGCAGCATGTCTTAATTGTATTAACTATTAATAGCCTCCACATTTTGTTCATACTGCCCCTTTAATTCCAAACTTCTAGCTTGGTTTCAGTTTTGGTTTAGTTTCTTTTTCCCTGCATTGAGTTGACATGCCCAAACTTGTTGGATAGTCAGCAGTACTTGGCTCAGGCTGTAGTAACATCAGCAGTGCTTGGCTCAGGCTGTAGTAACAATCAAACTTCATAAGTGATCTGTGTGAGCCATGGCAGCAGGTCGTAAGAGAGACCCTATTTGGGTTCATTTTGTTGAGATGCCAGCAGCAGATCTTGGAAAGAAAGGTTTTGTGCACACAACAGTCCGAAACCGCTTAGGAACTGCTAAAGCAGGACAACTGGTTTTCCTATTAAAAGTCCTAAATAAACAGTAGGCTTAAAGGACTGATGTATTCACTGAAGAGGTTTGCTTACTTCAAACGTTAGAGATAGGCTATTGTTAAAAAGTACTTACTCTCTGTAGTTCAATTCTGAGTGTTTAATAGTGCAAATAAAAATTATTAGGTTTCATAATCAACTGTTTTAATATTTTTATTTGTGTAAAACAATTAGATTTGCAAAAAGACAAAGTTTTGCTTGTGTACAACTTGATTAAAAAATCTGATTTAAATCAAATGATTTAAATCAAAAAAATCTGATTTAAATCAAAAAAATCTGATTTTTTTGATTTTTTAAAAAAAATCAAGATTTTTATCCACCCTGATATCGGGGGCCTCATAGCTTGTAGGACTAAGGGTACCGTTACACGTCGCAACATTGCATGCAATTTCACAGGCAATTTGCTGGTTTCAGTGAAATCATAGACACATTGTTACATTTGTACACGGCAACAAAATAGAACAATGTGTCCATGATTTCACTGCAACCAGCAAATTGCATGCAATGTTGCGACGTGTAACGGTACCCTAAGTGACATTTTAGCAATACCAGAATTTTTTGCTCAATCTAGTAAAGTACAAATTCTGATCTTCTTGTAGGAATGTCCCCACCCTAATCTACTTTATGTAGTAATGTCCCAATATACTGGTCCCCATTGTATATTAATGTCCCCCAAACTGGTCCCCGTCTTGTAGTAATGTCCCAATCCTGGTCCCCTTCTTGAAGTAATGTTCCTCCCTTGTCATCTTGTAGTAATGTCCCCATCTCTTAGTAATGTCCCTCCCTTGTCATCTTGTAGTAATGTCCTGGTCTCTGTTCTTTTTGTTCTCTCGCTCACACACACACTCACATAGGGCTTGTCTTCACACCTGCGCTCTCAGTATTTAGCGCTTCTGCGCTAAATACTTAGATTTTTGCAGAGAAGCGCAGGTGCGTGTATGCGGCCGCTTTCAGCAGACGCTGTCCCTGGTTACCCGATGTGTATCGTGGTAACCAGTTCATACAGCAGGCTGCATAGTGTGCGCTTATCCCGAGCGCACAGAGAAACGTTGCTTGCAGTGTTTCCCTGTGCGCTCTGGATAAGCGCACACTATGCAGCCTGCTGTATGAACTGGTTACCACGATACACATCGGGTAACCAGGGACAGCGTCTGCTGAAAGCGCCCGCATACACGCACCTCTGCTTCTCTGCAAAAATCTAAGTATTTAGCGCAGAAGCGCTAAATACTAAGAGCGCAGGTGTGTGGACAAGCCCATATATACACACCCACACACACTCACATACATACACACATACATCCTCAGACATATTCACACAAACACATACACACTCACACATTGACACACTTACATAGGGCCATATCTGGAGTTCCTGCCGCCCTAGGCACTTTCAGCGGTCACGTTCCCCTCCCCCTCAGGTTGCTATCTTCGGCTGTAACAGCGCCTTACCTGACTCCACTCTTCTCTTTCCGGCAGCTTCTTCCTCTGTGGCTCCCAGTCTTCTGCTTGCTGGCAGCAGCCGGCACCGGCTACCACCCGGCGGCCGGCACCAGCCTGCACCCAGCAGCCGCCGGCGATGTGCTGCTAAGGCGGCGTGGGAATACACGCGCACACATATACACACTCACACATATACACACTCACTCAGAAATATTCACACACACATACACTCACTCACATATATACACAAATACTCACATATACACACTCATTCACATATACACACACAAATACACATACACACTCATTCACATATACACACACAAATACACATACACACTCATTCACATATACACACACAAATACACATACACACTCATTCACATATACACACACAAATACACACTCATTCACATATACACACACAAATACACATTCACACTCACATATCACACAAATACTCACATATACACATACACAAATACACACACACACTCACATATACACACACATACACACTCATACACACAAATACACACTCACATATACACATACTCACTCATATACACACAAATACACACACACTCACTCACATATACATACACACTCACATATACACACACACACTCACATATACACACACACTCACATATACACAAATACACACACACACTCACATATACACACAAATACTCACATATACACATACTCTCACTCACATATACACACACACACACACCACATATACACACAAATACACACACTCACTCACATATACACACATACACACTCATACACACAAATACACACTCACATATACACACACTCACTCATATACACACAAATACACAGTCACTCACATATACACACAAATACACACACACTCACTCACACATACACACACACTCACATATACACACAAATACACACTCACATATACACACACACACACAAATACACACAAATACACACACACACTCACATATACACACAAATACACACACACTCACATATACACACAAATACACACACACACACTCACTCACATATACACTCACACACACACTCACATATACACACAAATACACACACACACACACACACACTCACTCACATATACACTCACACACACACACACTCACATATACACACAAATACACACACTCACTCACATATACACACAAATACACTCATACCTACACACACTCTCTCTCTCTAACACTCAGTCATACACACCTGATCAGGGACTGGCTGGCTGAACTTAATCCGGGAGGTGGCATGACCCTGTCAGCCCTGAGGTGGCAGGTGATGAGGAGCAGGAGGGGTTTTGAGGTGAGGGTCTTTTTGCTGGCCGGGTGAGGAGCGGAGGAAGGGGGTTGGGGAAAGGCCATGTGCTGTCAGCTCCGGCTGGATCGAGAGCAGTGGGGGGGGCCTTTGCTGTCAGCTCTGGCCGGGAGAGGAGGGGGGGGGGGGGGGGGCGGGCTGGCTATCAGCTCCGGGGCTCACTCACCGCTGTGCTCCCGCTGTCACAGGGGGCAGCAGCTGCGGCCGCAAACTGAGAGCCCGGCCAGCCCATTTCATTAATGCCCCGGGCTCATTATGGAGACAGCATTATGGAGCCGCCGGAAGAAGACAAACAACAAGCGCATTCGCGCCTGTACATTCATGAAAGCAGGCGGCCGGCGGACCAATCAGAAGCCTCCTGTGACGTCACAGGAGGCTTCTGATTGGTCCACCGTCCGCTTGCTTGCATGAATGTACAGGCGCGAAGGCGCTTGTTTGAGCCGCCGGTACCCGGAAGTCACAATGAAGCGTTACCGCGGCGGCTCCATGTATAATGAGCCCATGCTTTTTTACTTTCATGGTGCCCCGGGCCGCACTGGGGAGCGTGGCGGGCCGCATGCGGCCCGGGGGCCGCGAGTTTGAGACCCCTGGTATAGAAAGTGCACTTGTTTATTTAAATGAGGCCTGATGAAGGCTTTTTAATATTTTAGTCAAAATGCGTTGTCCAGTCTTCTCTATTACAATAAACCTTGGTTCTATCGGATTATAGTATTTTTCCTGGGAGCGCCACAATGTTTTATTTTCTTTGATTGATAATGGGTGAATCTCATGGAGGCCTGAACATCACCAACCTGGGGACTGATGACAGCTGTCAATTCTCAACTGTCATTAACCCCTTGTATTACCTCAATTGCCACAGCATCAGGGGCATCAGGGAAAGCCGGGTAAAGCGCCAGGATTTTGTGCTTCTAATGAATGTGCCAAATTCTGGGGCAACTTCGGGCTGCTAATCTTACCCTTGGGGGAATGGGGGGGGCGAGAGGGGGAAAGCAATACCTATGTGCCTCCCAGGATATAAATACCAACCCGCAACCATGTGCTTCATTTTAGCTATCAATTGGGGGGTGGGGGGAAAAGACCACCCCCCACACTATATAATGTACTTGAATGAAAAAAATGCATAGGTCCCCCTATTTGATGCTCAGCCAATATAAAACGCACAGCTGGATGATGCAGGCCGGGGCCGTTTGCTTTATTTGTGCTGAGAATCAAAAATACAAGAGACTCCCAAAACAATTTTTTTCGATCATTTATTTTAACACACATGACGGCAGGCTGGATGCCAATACAGTAATGTATATGGCAACCAATCACAGACACCGGTACAGATTGTGGGGGTGCAGTCAGACTACAACAGCCAATAAATAGATGAGAGGCTCCACCACCCTATACTCACAAAGACTCCCAGCACTGGATGAATGGCAGACTTCCATTCGGTAATGCAGCAACATATAGAAGAAAAATCCAGTGCCACTATGCGGTTATCTTCTTTATCCTCAAATGTAAGATTTACAGGTGCCCATGAGAGCTGCTATACGCGTTTCGAATGTGGAGTCTTTATTCGTTAGCACTTTGTGCTTCCACGAGACGCGTATAGCAGCCCTCATGGGCACCTGTAAATCTTACATTTGAGAATAAAGAAGATAACCGCATAGTGGCACTGGATTTTTCTTCTATATATTGCTACAACAGCCAATAGCTGATACGTGATTTCCACCGAAGAAAAAGCTGGGCTTGTAGTCCACGCAATCCTCTGCGGCCTCTTACCTCTCCTGTCTCCTCCTCCATAAATCCTCTGCGGTCTCTTACCTCTCCTGTCTCTCCTCCATAAATCCTCTGCGGTCTCTTACCTCTCCTGTCTCCTCCTCCCACAATCCTCTGCGGCCTATTACCTCTCCTGTCTCCTCCCACAATCCTCTGCGGCCTCTTACCTCTCCTGTCTCCTCCTCCTCCCACAATCTCCTGCGGCCTCTTACCTCTCCTGTCTCCCTCTCTCCCACAATCCTCTGCGGCCTCTTACTACCTCTCCTGTCTCTCCTCCCACAATCCTCTGCGGCCTCTTACCTCTCTGTCTCCTCCCACAATCCTCTGCGGCCTCTTACCTCTCCTGTCTCCTCCCACAATCCTCTGCGGCCTCTTACCTCTCCTGTCTCCTCCTCCCACAATCCTCTGCGGCCTCTTACCTCTCCTGTTCCTCCTCCTCCCACAATCCTCTGCGGCCTCTTACCTCTCCTGTCTCCTCCTCCACAATCCTCTGCGGCCTCTTACCTCTCCTGTCTCCCTCCTCCCACAATCCTCTGCGGCCTCTTACCTCTCCTGTCTCCTCTCTCCCACAATCCTCTGCGGCCTCTTACCTCTCCTGCTCCTCCTCCCACAATCCTCTGCGGCCTCTTACCTCTCCTGTCTCCTCTCCCCACAATCCTCTGCGGCCTCTTACCTCTCCTGTCTCCTCTCCCACAATCCTCTGCGGCCTCTTACCTCTCCTGTCCTCCTCCTCCAACAATCCTCTGCGGCCTCTTACCTCTCCTGTCTCCTCCTCCCACAATCCTCTGCGGCCTCTTACCTCTCCTGTTCTCCCTCACAATCCTCTGCGGCCTCTTACCTCTCCTGTCTCCTCTCCCACAATCCTCTGCGGCCTCTTACCTCTCCTGTCTCCTCTCCTCCCACAATCCTCTGCGGCCTCTTACCTCTCCTGTCTCCTCCTCCCACAATCCTCTGCGGCCTCTTACCTCTCCTGTCTCCTGTCCTCCCACAATCCTCTGCGGCCTCTTACCTCTCTCTGTCTCCTCCTCCCCACAATCCTCTGCGGCCTCTTACCTCTCCTGTCTCCTCCACTCCCTGCGCTCTTACCTTCCGTCTCTCCACAATCCTGGCCTCTTACCTCTCCTGTCTCCTCCTCCCACAATCCTCTGCGGCCTCTTTACCTCTCCTGTCTCCTCCCCTCCCACAATCCTCTGCGGCCTCTTACCTCTCCTCGTCCTCCTCCCACAATCCTCTGCGGCCTCTTACCTCCTGTCTCCTCCTCCTCCACAATCCTCTGCGGCTCTCTCTCGTCTCTACCATCTCTGCGGCCTCTACCTCTCTGCTCCTCCTCCTCCCACAATCCTCTGCGGCCTCTTACCTCTCCTTCTCCTCCTCCCACAATCCTCTGCGGCCTCTTACCTCTCCTGTCTCCTCCTCCCCACAATCCTCTGCGGCCTCTTACCTCTCCCTGTCTCCCTCCCCCACAATCCTCTGCGGCCTCTTACCTCTCCTGTCTCCTCCTCCCACAATCCTCTGCGGCCTCTTACCTCTCCTGTCTCTCCTCCCACAATCCTCTGCGGCCTCTTACCTCTCCTGTCTCCTCCCCACAATCCTCTGCGGCCTCTTACCTCTCCTGTTCTCCTCCTCCCACAATCCTCTGCGGCCTCTTACCTCTCCTGTCTCCTCCTCCCACAATCCTCTGCGGCCTCTTACCTCTCCTGTCTCCTCTCTCCCACAATCCTCTGCGGCCTCTTACCTCTCCTGTCCCTCCTCTCCCACAATCCTCTGCGGCCTTCCTTACCTCTCCCTTGTCTCCTGTCCTCCTCCCACAATCCTCTGCGGCCTCTTACCTCTCCTGTCTCCTCCTCCCACAATCCTCTGCGGCCTCTTACCTTCCTGTCTCTCCTCTCCCACAATCCTCTGCGGCCTCTTACCTCTTCCTCTTCTCCTTCTCTCCTCTCTCCCACAATCCTCTGCGGCCTCTTACCTCTCCTGTCTCCTCCCACAATCCTCTGCGGCCTCTTACCTCTCCTGTCTCCTCCTCCCACAATCCTCTGCGGCCTCTTACCTCTCCTGTCTCCTCCTCCTCCCACAATCCTCTGCGGCCTCTTACCTCTCCTGTCTCCTCCTCCTCCCACAATCCTCTGCGGCCTCTTTCACCTCTCCTGTCTCTCTCTCCTCCCACAATCCTCTGCGGCCTCTTACCTCTCCTCTCCTCCTCCCCCACAATCCTCTGCGGCCTCTTACCTCTCCTGTCTCCTCTCCACAATCCTCTGCGGCCTCCTTACCTCTCCTGTCTCCTCCTCCATCCCACACCTCTGCGGCCCTCTTACCCTCCTGTCTCCTCCTCCCACAATCCTCTGCGGGCCTCTTACCTCTCCTGTCTCCTCCTCTCCCACAATCCTCTGCGGCCTCTTACCTCTCCTGTCTCCTCCTCCCACAATCCTCTGCGGCCTCTACCTCTCCTGTCTCCTCCTCCTCCACAATCCTCTGCGGCCTCTTACCTCTCCTGTTCCTCCTCCCACAATCCTCTGCGGCCTCATTACCTCTCCTGTCTCCTCCTCCTCCCACAATCTCTGCGGCCTCTTACCTCTCCTGTCTCCTCCTCCCACAATCCTCTGCGGCCTCTTACCTCTCCTGTCTCCTCCCACAATCCTCTGCGGCCTCTTACCTCTCCTGTCTCCTCCTCTCCACAATCCTCTGCGGCCTCTTACCTCTCCTGTCTCTCCTCCCACAATCCTCTGCGGCCTCTTACCTCTCCTGCTCTCCTCCCACAATCCTCTGCGGCTCTTACCTCTCCTGTCTCCTCCTCCTCCCACAATCCTCTGCGGCCTCTTACCTCTCCTGTCTCCTCCCACAATCCTCTGCGGCCTCTTACCTCTCCTGTCTCCTCCTCCCACAATCCTCTGCGGCCTCTTACCTCTCCTGTCTCCTCCTCCACACAATCCTCTGCGGCCTCTTACCTCTCCTGTTCTCCTCCTCCCACAATCCTCTGCGGCCTCTTACCTCTCCTGTCTCCTCCTCCCACAATCCTCTGCGGCCTCTTACCTCTCCTGTCTCTCCTCCTCCCACAATCCTCTGCGGCCTCTTACCTCTCCTGTCTCCTCCTCCCACAATCCTCTGCGGCTCTTACCTCTCCTGTCTCCTCCTCCCCACAATCCTCTGCGGCCTCTTACCTCTCCTGTCTCTCTCCTCCCACAATCCTCTGCGGCCCTCTTACCTCTCCTGTCTCCTCCTCCCACAATCCTCTGCGGCCTCTTACCTCCCTGTCTTCTCCTCTCTCTCCACAATCCTCTGCGGCCTCTTACCTCTCCTGTCTCCTCCTCCTCCACAATCCTCTGCGGCCTCTTACCTCTCCTGTCTCCTCCCACAATCCTCTGCGGCCTCTTACCTCTCCTGTCCTCCTCCCACAATCCTCTGCGGCCTCTTACCTCTCCTGTTCTCCTCCCACAATCCTCTGCGGCCTCTTACCTCTCCTGTCTCCTCCCACAATCCTCTGCGGCCTCTTACCTCTCCTGTCTCCTCCTCCTCCCACAATCCTCTGCGGCCTCTTACCTCTCCTGTCTCCTCCTCCCACAATCCTCTGCGGCCTCTTACCTCTCCTGTCTCCTCCTCCTCACACAATCCTCTGCGGCCTACTTCTCTCACTCTCGCTCTACCTCCTCCACAATCCTCTGCGGCCTCTTACCTCTCCTGTCTCCTCCTCCTCCCACAATCCTCTGCGGCCTCTTACCTCTCTCCTGTCTCCTCCCACAATCCTCTGCGGCCTCTTACCTCTCCTGTCTCCTCCCACAATCCTCTGCGGCCTCTTACCTCTCCTGTCTCCTCCTCCCACAATCCTCTGCGGCCTCTTACCTCTCCTGTCTCCTCCTCCCACAATCCTCTGCGGCCTCTTACCTCTCCTGTCTCCTCCTCCCACAATCCTCTGCGGCCTCTTACCTCTCCTGTCTCCTCTGTGTTATAGACTCCGGATACAGCGGTGACACCAGAGACAACAACCTGCCGCACTGCACTGCACAGCTGAAGGACCTGCCGTGACGTCACACCATGTGACCATGAGGGGCGGAGCTCAGCAGAGCAGTGATGACGTCGCACCATGTGACCGGTGGGCGGAGCTCAGAAATGAGAAAAGCTTGAAGGGGACCTATGGTGACGTCACAGCACGTGACCGGGGCGGAGCTGATCACATGTTCATGATGTTAACCCTCGGTGTCCGGGCTCCTCTGTTGTTTCCGGTGTAGATTTGTCTTGTGATGAATCTGATCAGAGACCCCGAGTGTGAGGAAGAGCGGAGACACCGAGGAGCAAACACCCAACACCGACACCCCGACCGTCCCCCCAACACCGACATCCCGACCCATCAACACCCCGATCCCCCAACACCGACCCCCCCAACACTGACCCCCCCAACACCAACACCCCCCCCAACACTGACACCCCGATCCCCCAACACCGACACCCCCACCCCCCAACACCGACCCCCCAACACCGACACCCCGATCCCCCAACACCGACACCCCGACCCCCCAACACCGACCCCCCAACACCGACACCCCGACCCCCAACACCGACCCCCCAACACCGACACCCCCACCCCCCAACACAGACACCCCGAGACACCGACACCCCCCAACACCAACACCCCGACCCCCCAACACTGACACCCCGATCCCCAACACCGACACGCCGATCCCCCGACCCCCAACACCGACACCGCGCACCGACCCGCCGAACAAACTTGAAGACCTATGACTCCACACGTGACCGCACGATCCACATGACATAACCCCTCGTTCCCTCCTCTGTCCGGT
Source organism: Allobates femoralis (assembly GCA_033576535.1). Lineage (NCBI taxonomy): Eukaryota > Metazoa > Chordata > Amphibia > Anura > Aromobatidae > Allobates > Allobates femoralis. The sequence continues at coordinate 2,307,470 of JARQOC010000013.1, read as the reverse complement.
AATCGAGACACAAGACCCCAGAAACGAGACACCCGGACAACCCCAACACCGACACCCCGACCGCCCTCCCCCAACACCGACATCCCGACCCATCACACCCCCGACCCCCAACACCGACCCCCCAACACCGACCCCGACCCCAACACAACACCGCCGACCCCCAACACACACACCCCCGACCCCCAACACCGACACCCCGACCCCCCAACACCGACCCCCCAACACCGACACCCCCGACCCCAACACCGACACCCCACCCCCAACACCGACCCCCCAACACCGACACCCCGACCCCCCAACACCCGACCCCCCAACACCGACACCCCGACCCCCAACACAGACACCCCGAACACACACCCCACCCAACACCCAACACCCCGACCCCCCACCACACTGACACCCCGACCCCCCAACACTGACACCCGATCCCCCACCCACAACCCGATCACCCAACACCACACCCCGACCCCCAACACCGACACACCCGATCCCCCAACACGACACCCCGATCCCCAACACCGACACCCCGACCCCCCAACACCGACCCCCCAACACCGACACCCGACCCCCAACACCGACACCCCGACCCCCCAACACCGACCCCCCAACACCGACACCCCGACCCCCCAACACCGACCCCCCAACACCGACACCCCGACCCCCCACACAGACACCCCGAACACCCGACACCCCCCAACACCAACACCCCGACCCCCCACACACGCACCCGATCCCCCAACACCGACACCCCGATCCCCCGACCCCCCAACACCGACACCCCAACACCGACACCCCGACCCCCAACACCGACACCCCGATCCGACACCCACACCCAACACCGACACCCCGATCCCCCAACCACCGACACCCCGACCCATCACGACACCCCAACCCATCACACCCCGACCCCACACCGACACCCCGACCCCCAACACCGACACCCCCAACACTACGACCCCGATCCCCCAACACGACACCCCGATCCCCCAACACCAACACCCCGATCCCCAACACAACACCCGATCCCCCACACCGAACCCCCACCGACACCCCCGACCCCACCACACACCGACCCCCAACACAACACTCCGATCCACACCCTGACCCCCAACACCGACACCCCGACCCCCCAACACCGAACCCCCCGAACACCGACCACACCGAACCCACCCCCAACACCGACCCCCCAACACCGACACCCCGACCCCCACAACACCGACACCCCGAACCCCCGACACCGACACCCCGGTCCCCCGACACCCCGACCCCCCCGACACGACCCCACACCGACCCCCCCAACACTGACACCCCGACCCCCCACACCGACCCCGACCCCCCAACACCGACCCCCACACCGACCCCCCAACACCGACACCCCGCACCCCCCAACATCGACACCCCAACACCGACACCCCCGACCCCCAACACCGACACCCGACCCCCCAACACCCGACACCCCAACACCGACACCCCGATCCCCCAACACCGACACCCCGATCCCCCAACACCGACACCCGACCCATCAACACCCCAATCCCCCGACACCGACACCCCGGTCCCCCGACACCGACCCCCCGACACCGACACCCCGACCCCCAACACCGACACCCCGATCCCCCAACACTAACACCCCGATCCCCCAACACCGACACCCCAACACCGACACCCCGACCCCCAACACCGACACTCCGATCCGACACCCTGACCCCCCAACACCGACACCCCGACCCCCCAACACCGACCCCCCAACACCGACACCCGACCCCCCAACACCGACACCCCGAACCCCCGACACCGACACCCGGTCCCCGACACCCACACCCCGGTCCCCCAACACTGACACCCCAACACCGACCCCCCCCCCAACACCGACACCCCGACCCCCAACACCCTGACCCCCCAACACCGACCCCCCAACACCGACACCCCCCAACACCGACACCCCGATCCCCCAACACCGACACCCTGATCCCCCAACACCGACACCCTGACCCCCAACACCGACACCCTGACCCCCAACACTGACACCCCGACCCCCCAACACCGACACCCCGACCCCCCAACACCGACCCACACCACACACCGACCCCCGATCCGACACCCGACCCCCAACACTGACACCCCAACACCGACACCCCCCAACACCGACACCCCGACCCCCAACACCGACACCCCGATCCCCCAACACCGACACCCCCGATCCCCCAACACCGACACCCCGATCCCCCAACACCGACACCCCAACACCGACACCCCCGATCCGACACCCCGACCCCCCGACACCGACACCCCCGGTCCCCCAACACTGACACCCCGACCCCCCGACACGACACACCCCGACCCCCCAACACTGACCCCCCCAACACCAACACCCCGACCCCCCAACACTGACACCCCGATCCCCCAACACCGACACCCCGACCCCCCAACATCGACACCCCAACACCGACACCCCGACCCCCAACACCGACACCCCGACCCCCCAACACCGACACCCCAACACCGACACCCCGATCCCCCAACACCGACACCCCGATCCCCCAACACCGACACCCCCGACCCATCAACACCCCAATCCCCCGACACCGACACCCCGGTCCCCCGACACCGACCCCCCGACACCGACACCCCCGACCCCCAACACCGACACCCCGATCCCCCAACACTAACACCCCGATCCCCCAACACCGACACCCCAACACCGACACCACCGACCCCCAACACCGACACTCCGATCCGACACCCTGACCCCCCAACACCGACACCCCGACCCCCCAACACCGACCCCCCCAACACCGACACCCCGACCCCCCAACACCGACACCCCGAACCCCCGACACCGACACCCCGGTCCCCCGACACCCACACCCCGGTCCCCCAACACTGACACCCCAACACCGACCCCCCCCCCAACACCGACACACCCGACCCCCAACACCCCGACCCCCCAACACCGACCCCCCAACACCGACACCCCCCACAACACCGACACCCCGGTCCCCCGACACCCACACCCCGGTCCCCCAACACTGACACCCCAACACCGACCCCCCCCCCCCCAACACCGACACCCCGACCCCCAACACCCCGACCCCCCAACACCGACACCCCCCAACACCGACACCCCGATCCCCCAACACCGACACCCCGATCCCCCAACACCGACACCCTGACCCCCAACACTGACACCCCGACCCCCCAACACCGACACCCCAACACCGACACCCCGATCCCCAACACTGACCCCCCCCCAACACCAACACCCCGACCCCCCAACACCGACATACTGGCCATCTTCTGCACCGACACCAACCATCCCCCAACACCGACAGCCCGGCCGTCCCCCACACTTACACCCCTGGACGTGTGCTGAGCGAGGGCACCACCCTCAGTCGGATTGTGCAGATCTCATACTTGTGGTCACGTGAGCTCTGACAGCAGAGAATCCTCATAGCGCACAGTGTGTGACCAGGGCTGGCCTTACCCTGGATGGTGCCCTGCCTTTTGGTGCCCCCCACATTGATTTGTTTACCCGGCTCCCAAGGATACAAACGCTGAGAGGAAGACATTTTTTCACATCCTAAAAAACTATTACTTTGCCTATATTGTACAATAAACTCCTCTAAGTTTGTGCTGAAGAATCGTCCCCTCAAATCCACATTAATTCCACCACGTGTGAACTGGCGCTTACAGGGCTCTTCTGACTGGTTTTGCTCTCGCCGCCATCCTATCTTCTGCCATCTCTGGGCTGAGAGGGAGCAGGTCGTGGCCCCCATCCCCTTCTACTATATGAAGCCTGTGTACATACCATACATTACAGACAATACCAGACAATGCATGATGGAGCTGCAGCCTGTCCTGCCTGTGCTCAGGGGTAAAAAGGCCAGAATATAAATGTTTGGCTGGAGTCAGACCTGCGTCTGCCCTCAGCCTGGGGAATATGTAAAACCGTAGTGCCTGGCAGGCCTAGTGCATAGTGTTACCAGCAAGGGACGCTATGCGCCGCCTGCCTATGCATTGCTATGGTAATGTGATGCTTACTGCACCCGCAGACTCCTCAGAGAAGACGCGGATATGCGCACAGGAAACACGGTTTGCAGCACACGCACATATCCGGGAGTGGTGAGTGGAGCCGGTGGGTGCGTGATCAATCCAGTTGCCATAGGGATACTATACACAGGTGGCGCATAGCGTTACATGTGGCTCAGTGGCTCTGATGGGGTGTTCTACATGCGCAGAGACACTGAGCTCACTGATTGGCTGCCGCACTGACGGTGTGCTGTCATCACCTCAGCAAGCGTCTAATCCAACTAAGGTGTAAAAAGGAAAGATACAGAAAATCGTTTGTTCCGACAGCTGTGGGGATGTTTAACAAATGTATAAGTGTAAAGCATCCCAAGACTATGTGAAGTTCTATGTGTATGGGGGGAATAGGTGAGGTACATGTACCAGTCTACCCACATCTGCTGTCCATATAGACTTATTTTGTAAAGTGTGAAATGTTCTTGATCTTTGTTCTGCTGCTGTAATACTGTAATTTCCTCCGGGATCAATAAAGTTTATCTTATCTTATCTTATCTCAGCCAATGTCAGACTCCGGAAACAGTGGCGGAGACCCAGCACTTGAGGTACCAAAATATACTGAAAAGGAAAAAAAATCCCTGTAAAGGATGAACTACGTCCACCACAAAAGTCACAACAATCTCATGTAATAGCTGTGGATGGGACAGAGTGTCAGTCTGACCCTTGTCATGTTTGTTAACCCCCTGCATGCCACAACACTGTGCAGCTCTGTCATTTCATTCTGAGATCCCATCCCAACAATGATCCAGACTGCAGGGCAGGAGGACCAGCCCTGACTGATCACACATTGATTTATGTCATGTACCTGTCTGGGTCTGTGCCATTCACATGATTTGGGCTGTGGACTCGTGCTCTTCCTGATACTATTCAGCTTTCTCGCCAGTTGTTTACCTGCAATTAAGACAACAGCCTCCCTGGATCCTCGGGGGCTGCCCTCTGCAAGGCACAAGACAGTGAAGGACTGCAGGGAGAGAGAGGGACGGCCCCTGCACAGCAGGTGACAGGAGCTGCAGAGAGCAGGACACACTGCTACATGGCTCTTGGTACCATACCGGTCACTGGTGCAGTCTTGGCCTGCCAGGCACTGTATTACCAGGTGGGGAGGGTAATTGGACTCACACAGTCACTGATTAGAGCAGGGGCAGCAGGTGAAACTTAACTTGCTGTCTCTGCTCTAATCACACTACTTGCATTCATGGCTCCAACTTCCAGACTTCAGGAGGAGTGCGGGAGAGGCGCAACTTACTTTCACAGTCTCCCAGCAACTCCTCCCACCAAAGTCTGCTGCCGGCTGACAAACAGCGCTGTGATATGATTGGACCAGCAGAGACAGTGAGTTTCCAACTTTCTGATCCCTGGAGGTGCACCCCGCTGAAGCATGGCCTGCGGCGCCCTGTGCGACGGCACCACTCACACATGGCAAAAGCCGGCCATGCGTGTGACACAAGGATTCACAGACTGGCACATAAGGTGAAGGCAGACTTGTGTATTTAGTGTCATGGTGATTGTGTAAAGGCCACGTTACACAGATATCTGAGTCCAACGTCTGAACAGATCTCTGGTTGCAGTGAAATCTTGGACACATTGCTCCATTGTACACACCCACAACATGCAACATTGTATCCATGATTTCACTGCACCCAGAGATCTGTTCAGAAGTTGGACTCAGATATCTGTGTGTGAAGTGGCCTTAATGGACTCGTCATCTCCTCTGTGGTGTATATAGAGGATCTGTTGTGTGCTCAGCAGGGAAACATCACGTTCTTACCTTTAAATAATATTTTAGTTTTTAGGTCTTGTTTAAAGATTCATTTTATCTTGCAAATGAATTGTATATTCACAGGGTAATGCCATAAATGAATCATAAGACCTGGACCTGCATCTCCTGCTGCCGGTTGCACTTTATAATACTAGTGATAATAATTTTTATTTATATAGCACCAACATATCCTGCAGCTTCACAATATATGGGGTATACAATACAATACAATAATATATAATAAAATACAATAGAATATGAGACAGTACAGATATAATACAATAGAGACCATAGGAGACAGCGCAGATATAATACAATACACACCATAGGAGACAGTACAGATATAATACAATACACACCATAGGAGACACTACAGATATAATACAATACACACCATAGGAGACAGTGCAGATATAATACAATAGAGACCATAGGAGACAGTTCAGATATAATACAATACACACCATAGGAGACACTACAGATATAATACAATACACACCATAGGAGACAGTGCAGATATAATACAATACACACCATAGGAGACAGCGCAGATATAATACAATACACACCATAGGAGACAGTGCAGATACAATACAATACACACCATAGGAGACAGGACAGATATAATACAATACACACCATAGGAGACAGTACAGATATAATACAATACAGATATAATACAATACAGACCATAGGAGACAGTGCAGATATAATACAATACACACCATAGGAGACAGAACAGATATAATACAATACAGATATAATACAATACACTCCATAGGAGACAGTACAGATATAATACAATACACACCATAGGAGACAGAACAGATATAATACAATACACACCATAGGAGACAGTACAGATATAATACAATACACACCATAGGAGACAGTACAGATATAATACAATACAGACCATAGGAGACAATATAGATATAATACAATACAGACCATAGGAGACAGTACAGATATAATACAATACAGATATAATACAATACAGACCATAGGAGACAGTGCAGATATAATACAATACACACCATAGGAGACAGTACAGATATAATACAATACACACCATAGGAGACACTACAGATATAATACAATACACACCATAGGAGACACTACAGATATAATACAATACACACCATAGGAGACAGTACAGATATAATACAATACACACCATAGGAGATACTACAGATATAATACAATACAGACCATATGAGATACTACAAATATAATACAATACACACCATAGGAGACAGCACAGATATAATACAATACAGCACCATAGGAGACAATATAGATATAATACAATACGACCATAGGAGACAGTACAGATATAATACAATACACACCATAGGAGACAGTACAGATAATAATACAATACAGATATAATACAATACAACCATAGGAGACAGTGCAGATATAATACAATACACACCATAGGAGACAGACAGATATAATACAATCACAATATAATACAATACATCATAAAGACATACAGATATAATTACAATAACACCATAGGGAGAAGAACAATAATAATACAATACATCACATAGGAGACAGTACAGATAATACTAATAACTCATAGGAGACAGTACAGATATAATACAATACATGACCATAGGGACATACCTAGATATAATACAATAAGACCATAGGAGACATGTAAGATATATACAATAAGATATAATACAACAGACCATAGGAGGGCAGTGCGAATATAATACAAACCACATAGGGAGACAGTAAGATATTTACAATACACACCCAATAGGGAGGACATAAGATATATACATAAACCTCCAAGGAGGACACTCTAAGATATAAATACAATACCATATAGGAGACACTACTAGATATATATACAATAAACCTAGGAGCGACGTGATATGATCTACTTGACACGCATAGGCAGATACTACATGATATATAAATAACAGACCATATAGATACTACAGATTAATACAATACGACACATATGAGATACTACCAAATTAATACAATACACACCATAGGAGACAGACAGATATAATACAATACACACCATAGGAGACAGTACAGATATAATACAATACACACCATAGGAGACACTACAGATATAATACAATACACACCAGAGGAGACAGTACAGATATAATACAATACACACCATAGGAGACAGTACAGATATAATACAATACACACCATAGGAGACAGTACAGATATAATACAATACACACCATAGGAGACAGTACAGATATAATACAATACACACCATAGGAGACAGTACAGATATAATACAATACACACCATAGGAGACAGTACAGATATAATACAATACACACCATAGGAGACACTACAGATATAATACAATACAGACCATAGGAGACAGGACAGATATAATAACAATACACACCATAGGAGACAGTACAGATATAATACAATACACACCATAGGAGACACTACAGATATAATACAATACACACCATAGGAGACAGTGCAGATATAATACAATACACACCATAGGAGACACTACAGATATAATACAATACACACCATAGGAGACACTACAGATATAATACAATACACACCATAGGAGACACTACAGATATAATACAATACACACCATAGGAGACAGGACAGATATAATACAATACAGACCATAGGAGACAGTACAGATATAATACAATACACACCATAGGAGACAGTACAGATATAATACAATACACACCATAGGAGACAGTACAGATATAATACAATACACACCATAGGAGACAGTACAGATATAATACAATACAGACCATAGGAGACAGGACAGATATAATACAATACAGATATAATACAATACAGACCATAGGAGACAGTACAGATATAATACAATACACACCATAGGAGACAGCACAGATATAATACAATACACACCATAGGAGACAGTACAGATATAATACAATACACACCATAGGAGACACTACAGATATAAAACAATAACACCAGAGGAGACAGTACAGATATAATACAATACACACCATAGGAGACAGTGCAGATATAATACAATACACACCATAGGAGACAGGACAGATATAATACAATACACACCATAGGAGACAGTACAGATATAATACAATACACACCATAGGAGACAGGACAGATATAATACAATACACACCATATGAGAGAAAAATCAATAAATCCATCACTGAGCCCATGAGGAGTGAAGTCCTGATCACAAGAGCTTACAATCTATGGGGAGATAGGGGAGACACAAAATGTAATAGTAACAGATATCATCATATATGGTCCAGCCATCAATATAATACATAGGGGAGTCACATAATGCTGCATGATCCGGTCACCAGCCAGGATCTGTACAGTATAGATAAAGTGCTGTATAATGTATGGGGGAGTAGAAGGATGATACAAGAGGCCAGATGTGGAGGACAGGATGGGAATATTACATAGATGAGGTGAGGGATAGGCGTCTATAGAGATGTGTTGTTAACACTCGCTTAAAACTACAGATATTTGGAATTAATTGAATTGTTCTTGGTAAACCGTTCCAGAGAATTGGTGCAGCTCGTGAGAAGTCCTGGAGACAGGAGTGGGAGGTTCGGCTTGTAGATGATGTCAGTGTTAAGGGTCCGTCACACGCTACGATTTTGTGAATGATATCGGTGAAACGTCACGGCTTTTGGGGCGTTGTTATGACGTCTTAGCGTGTGACACGGCGATACGACAGCGATAATTGGTTGATCGTAGATTTATGAACCGGACCATAAATCAGTCGATGATCGTACGTTGGATCTGCTGCATCGGTGAGTGTGACACCTCCATAACTTCTCCTATTCAGCACATAGGAACATAGGCATCCAAACGACAGCTAATATCACCCACTTGTCACGGAGTCGTTGCAGACATCTCACTAGCGATCAATGAACGACGTTAATGCGATCTAGGTCAAGTCGGATCGCTGGTCGTATCGCTGCGACACTGACGCGTGTAACGGGCCCTTTAGATCACTTGTGGAACGGTGGGCACATGTAGGGCAATAGACCGAGATCAGGGAGGAGCAGGGCTGCCACTGGGAATTTCGGGGCCCCAGACTGGCAAAATTTAGGGGCCCCCCTGAGACTCCACTCATGCTCCGCCCCACCAAGCCACGCCACACCCCTCGAACCCTCCATAGTTTCACCACCCACTATTGAAAAATCCAAAAACCGATCACACACATAGGCTGTGTTCACACTGGGCGTTTTTGGGCTGTTTTGCTCATCAGTTTTTGTAGCCAAAACCAGGAGTAGAGCAATCAGAGGAAAAGTCTAATAGAAACACGTCACCACTTCTGGATTTAATCACCCACTGCTGGTTTTGGCTACAAAAACTGTTGAGCAAAACAGCCCAAAAACGCCAGTGTGAACACAGCCTTAAGGCCACATCAGACGCTCCAATGTGATGAATGTTGTTAGTGATCTCATGCATGCGCCATCGCTAACAATATCGTTCACATCGCTGGTGAGCTGTCACGCAGACACTCACCAGCAATGTGGACCGGCGAGATCACTGGTAACCATGGTACACATCGGGTTACCAAGCGCGTGCGGCACTTAGTAACCCGATTTGTACCATGGTTACCATCTCCCAGCATAGGCTCTGCCACTGGGAGATCGTTCATTGCGATGTCACACAGCACGATGCTGCAGATCGATCAACGGATTATCGCTTGATTTGAGGTCCTGCTTACAAATCTTCCACCAAACAATCAAACAATTTTTCATTGACAGATCGCTCCGTTACACGCAACGATGCACAAACGATATCTCTTAAGCGATCAAAATTCCGGATCACTTAAGCGATATCGTTCACAAGATTCAAGCGTGTGACGTGGCCTTAACAGTTCCCATCAAACACCACATACACATAGGGCTCAGCTCCATACCCCTCGTACACACTCGGCTCCGCTCCATACACCTCGTACACACTCTGCTCCTCTCCGTACACCACGTACACACTCGGCTCCGCTCCGTACACCTCGTACACACTCGGCTCCGCTCCGTACACCTCGCACACACTCGGCTCCGCTCCGTACACCTCGCTCACACTCGGCTCCGCTCCGTACACCTCGTACACACTCGGCTCCGCTCCATACACCTCGTACACACTCGGCTCCTCTCCGTACACCACGTACACACTCGGCTCCGCTCCGTACACCTCGTACACACTCGGCTCCGCTCCATACACCTCGTACACACTCGGCTCCGCTCCATACACCTCGTACACACTCGGCTCTGCTCCGTACACCTCGCACACACTCGGCTCCGCTCCGTACACCTCGCACACACTCGGCTCCGCTCCATACCCCTCGTACACACTCGGCTCCACTCCGTACACCTCGTACACACTCGGCTCCGCTCCATACACCTCGTACACACTCGGCTCCTCTCCGTACACCACGTACACACTCGGCTCCGCTCCGTACACCTCGTACACACTCGGCTCCGCTCCGTACACCTCGTACACACTCGGCTCCTCTCCGTACACCACGTACACACTCGGCTCTGCTCCGTACACCTCGTACACACTCGGCTCCTCTCCGTACACCTCGTACACACTCGGCTCCTCTCCGTACACCACGTACACACTCGGCTCCGCTCCGTACACCTCGTACACACTCGGCTCCGCTCCGTACACCTCGTACACACTGGCTCTGCTCTCGTACACCTCGCACACATCGGCTCCGCTCCGTACACCTCGCACACACTCGGCTCGCTCTCCTCGTACACCCTCGACCAACCTTACCCTCGGCTCCGCTCATACACCTCGTACACACTCGGCTCCGCTCCGTACACCTCGTACACACTCGCTCGCTCCTCTACACCTCGTACACACTCGGCTCCACTCCGTACACCTCGTACACACTCTGGCTCCGCTACCGTCAACTCCTCGTACACACTCGGCTCCGTCACTCGTACACACTCGCTCACTCACCCTCGTACTCGGCTCCGTACACCTCGTACACACTCGGCTCCGCTCCATACACCTCGTACACACTCGGCTCCTCTCCGTACACCACGTACACACTCGGCTCGCTCTGTACACCTCGTACACACTCGCTCTCGCTACCTACACCCTCGTACACACTCGGCTCTGCTTCCGTACACCTCGACACACTCGCTCCGCTCGTACACCTCGTCACACACTCGGCTCCCTCCGTACACCTCGTACACACTCGGCTCCGCTCCTAACCTACCTGTCACCTCCTCTCCACTCCGTACACCTCGTACACACTCGGCTCCGCTCCTACACCTCGTACACACTCGGCTCCTCTCCGTACACCTCGTACACACTCGGCTCCGCTCCGTACACCTCGTACACACTCGGCTCCTCCGTACACCTCGTACACACTCGGCTCGCTCCGTACCCTCGTACACACTCGGCTACCGTACACCTCGTACACACTCGGCTCAGCTCCGTACACCTCGTACACACTCGGCTCCTCGTACACCTCGTACACACTCGGGTCCGCTCCGTACACCTCGTACACACTCGGCTCCTCTCCGTACACCTCGTACACACTCGGCTCCGCTCGTACACCTCGTACACACTCGGCTCTCTCCGTACACCTGTACACACTCGGCTCCGCTCCTACACCTCGTACACTACTGCTCGCTCCGTACACCTCGTACACACTCGGCTCCGCTCCGTACACCTCGTACACACTCGGCTCTGCTCCGTACACCTCGTACACACTCGGCTCTCTCCGTACACACGTACACACTCGGCTCGTCTCCGTACACCTCGTACACACTCGGCTCCTCTCCGTACACCTCGTACACACTCGGCTCCGCTCCGTACACCTCGTACACACTCGGCTCCTCCGTACACCTACGTACACACTCGGCTCTGCTCCTCCGTACACCTCGTACACCACTCACTCTCCTCTCCGTACACCACGTACACACTCGGCTCTGCTCCGTACACCTCGTACACACTCGGCTCCTGCTCCGTACACCTCGTACACACTCGGCTCCTGCTCCTACACCTCGTACACACTCGTCGTCGTACACCTCTACACACTCGGCTCCTCTCCGTACACCTCGTACACACTCGGCTCCGCTCCATACACCTCGTACACACTCGCGCTCCGCTCCGTACACCTCGTACACACTCGGCTCCGCTCCGTACACCTCGTACACACTCGCTCGCTCTCTCGTAACGTACACACTCGCTCATTCGTACACCTCGTACACACTCGGCTCCGCTCCGTACACCTCGTACACACTCGGCTCCCTCCGTACACCTCGTACACACTCGGCTCGCTCCGTACCCTCTACACACTCGGCTCCCTCCGTACACCTCGTACACACTCGGCTCTCTGCTCCGTACACCTCGTACACACATCGGCTCCCTCTCCGTACACACTGCTCGTACATCACTCGCCCGCTCCCCGTACACCCGTACACACTCGGCTCTGCCGACTCCGTCTACACTCGTCGTGCTGAGCTTTCGGTCTGGTCTCGTACCCTCGACAACTCGCTCACTGTCGAGTACTGTAACTTCGGCCCTCTGTACACTTCTCAAGATCGTCCGCTTGACTGTGTTGGCCTCGTACTCTGTCCAGATCGTACAGCTGTGAGGTCTTGGTCTCCACTCATACCTCGTCACAGACTCGGTCCAGCTCCGTGAGGCTGGTGCCTTGGGCTGTATCTGTCCAGATCGTCACTGTGAGGCATGGTTGGCCTGTACTCTGTCCAGATCGTCAACTGGGCTGGTTGGCCGTACTCTGTAGATCCATGGCTGAGCTGGTGCTCTGGGCTTACCGTCCATCGTCACTCGGCTGTCGTTGGCCACCTGTCCAGATCGTCAGTTGTGAGGCTTGTGGTTGGGGCTGTACTCTGTCCAGATCGTCAGCTGTGAGGTGGTGGTTGGGGCCTGTACTCTGTCCAGATCGTCAGCTGTGAGGCTGGTGGCTTGGGGCCTGTACTCTGTCCAGTCTCCACTGTAGGTGTTGGCTGTACTCTGTCCAGTCGTGTGTGAGGCTGGTGGTTGGGGCCTGTACTCTGTCCAGATCGTCAGCTGTGAGGCTGGTGGTTGTGGTCTGTACTCTGTCCAGATCGTCAGCTGTGAGGCTGGTGGTTGGGGCCTGTACTCTGTCCAGATCGTCACTGTGAGGCTGGTGGTTGGGGCCTGTACTCTGTCCAGATCGTCAGCTGTGAGGCTGGTGGTTGGGGCCTGTACTCTGTCCAGATCGTCAGCTGTGAGGCTGGTGGTTGGGGCCTGTACTCTGTCCAGATCGTCAGCTGTGAGGCTGGTGGTTGGGGCCTGTACTCTGTCCAGATCGTCAGCTGTGAGGCTGGTGGTTGGGGCCTGTACTCTGTCCAGATCGTTAGCTGTGAGGCTGGTGGTTGGGGCCTGTACTCTGTCCAGATCGTCAGCTGTGAGGCTGGTGGTTGGGGCCTGTACTCTGTCCAGATCGTCAGCTGTGAGGCTGGTGGTTGTGGTCTGTACTCTGTCCAGATCGTCAGCTGTGAGGCTGGTGGTTGGGGCTGTACTCTGTCCAGATCGTCAGCTGTGAGGCTGGTGGTTGGGGCCTGTACTCTGTCCAGATCGTCAGCTGTGAGGCTGGTGGTTGGGTCTGTACTCTGTCCAGATCGTCAGCTGTGAGGCTGGTGGTTGGGGCCTGTACTCTGTCCAGATCGTCAGCTGTGAGGCTGGTGGTTGGGGCCTGTACTCTGTCCAGATCGTCAGCTGTGAGGCTGGTGGTTGGGGCTGTACTCTGTCCAGATCGTTAGCTGTGAGGCTGGTGGTTGGGGTCTGTACTCTGTCCAGATCGTCAGCTGTGAGGCTGGTGGTTGGGGTCTGTACTCTGTCCAGATCGTCAGCTGTGAGGCTGGTGGTTGGGGTCTGTACTCTGTCCAGATCGTCAGTGCTGAGGCTGGTGGTTAGGGCCTGTACTCTGTCCAGATCGTCAGCTGTGAGGCTGGTGGTTGGGGCCTGTACTCTGTCCAGATCGTCAGCTGTGAGGCTGGTGGTTGGGGCCTGTACTCTGTCCAGATCGTCAGCTGTGAGGCTGGTGGTTGGGGTCTATACTCTGTCCAGATTGTCAGCTGTGAGGCTGGTGGTTGGGGTCTGTACTCTGTCCAGATCGTCAGCTGTGAGGCTGGTGGTTGGGGCCTGTACTCTGTCCAGATCGTCAGCTGTGAGGCTGGTGGTTGGGGCCTGTACTCTGTCCAGATCGTCAGCTGTGAGGCTGGTGGTTGGGGTCTGTACTCTGTCCAGATCGTCAGCTGTGAGGCTGGTGGTTGGGGCCTGTACTCTGTCCAGATCGTCAGCTGTGAGGCTGGTGGTTGGGGCTGTACTCTGTCCAGATCGTCAGCTGTGAGGCTGGTGGTTGGGGCCTGTACTCTGTCCAGATCGTCAGCTGTGAGGCTGGTGGTTGGGGCCTGTACTCTGTCCAGATCGTCAGCTGTGAGGCTGGTGGTTGGGGCCTGTACTCTGTCCAGATCGTCAGCTGTGAGGCTGGTGGTTGGGGCTACTCTGTCCAGATGTCAGCTTGAGTGTGTTGGGCCTGATTGTCCAGATCGTCAGCTGTGAGGCTGGTGGTTGGGGTCTGTACTCTGTCCAGATCGTCAGCTGTGAGGCTGGTGGTTGGGGCCTGTACTCTGTCCAGATCGTCAGCTGTGAGGCTGGTGGTTGGGGCCTGTACTCTGTCCAGATCGTCAGCTGTGAGGCTGGTGGTTGGGTCTGTACTCTGTCCAGATCGTCAGCTGTGAGGCTGGTGGTTGGGGCTGTACTCTGTCCAGATCGTCAGCTGTGAGGCTGGTGGTTGGGGCCTGTACTCTGTCCAGATCGTCAGCGTGAGGTGGTGGTTGGGCCTGTACTCTGTCCAGATCGTCAGCTGTGAGGTTGGTGGTGGGGCACTGTACTCTGTCCAGATCGTCAGCTGTGAGGCTGGTGGTTGGGGCCTGTACTCTGTCCAGATCGTCCAGCGCTGAGGCTGGTGGTTGGGGCCTGTACTCTGTCCAGATCGTCAGCTGTGAGGCTGGTGGTTGGGGCCTGTACTCTGTCCAGATCGTCAGCTGTGAGGCTGGTGGTTGGGGTCTGTATCTGTCCAGATCGTCAGCTGTGAGGTCTGGTGGTTGGGGCCTGTACTCTGTCCAGATAGTCAGCTGTGAGGCTGGTGGTTGGGGCCTGTACTCTGTCCAGATCGTCACTGTGAGGCTGGTGGTTGGGGCCTGTACTCTGTCCAGATCGTCAGCTGTGAGGTGGTGGTTGGGGCCTGTACTCTGTCCAGATCGTCAGCTGTGAGGCTGGTGGTTGGGGCCTGTACTCTGTCCAGATCGTCTGCTGTGAGGCTGGTGGTTGGGGCCTGTACTCTGTCCAGATCGTCAGCTGTGAGGCTGGTGGTTGGGCTGTACTCTGTCCAGATCGTCAGCTGTGAGGCTGGTGGTTGGGGCCTGTACTCTGTCCAGATCGTCAGCTGTGAGGCTGGTGGTTGGGGTCCTGTACTCTGTCCAGATCATCAGCTTTGAGGTTGGTGGTTGGGGTCTGTACTCTGTCCAGATCGTCAGCTGTGAGGCTGGTGGTTGGGGCCTGTACTCTGTCCAGATCGTCAGCTGTGAGGCTGGTGGTTGGGGCCTGTACTCTGTCCAGATCGTCAGCTGTGAGGCTGGTGGTTGGGGTCTGTACCTGTCCAGATCGTCAGCTTGAGGTTGGTGGTTGGGGCTGTACTCTGTCCAGATCGTCAGCTGTGAGGCTGGTGGTTGGGGCCTGTACTCTGTCCAGATGTCAGCTGTGAGGCTGGTGGTTGGGGCCTGTACTCTGTCCAGATCGTCAGCTGTGAGGCTGGTGGTTGGGGTCTGTACTCTGTCCAGATCGTCAGCTTTGAGGTGGTGGTTGGGGCCTGTACTCTGTCCAGATCGTCAGCTGTGAGGCTGGTGGTTGGGGCCTGTACTCTGTCCAGATCGTCAGCTGTGAGGCTGGTGGTTGGGGTCTGTACTCTGTCCAGATCGTCAGCTGTGAGGCTGGTGGTTGGGGCCTGTACTCTGTCCAGATCGTCAGCTGTGAGGCTGGTGGTTGGGGCCTGTACTCTGTCCAGATCGTCAGCTGTGAGGCTGGTGGTTGGGGCCTGTACTCTGTCCAGATTGTCAGCTGTGAGGCTGTGGTTGGGCCTGCTCTTGACTGTCAGATCGTGAGCGACTGTAGATGTTGGTAGGTTTCGGGGCCTGTACTCTGTCCAGATCGTGCAGCGTGTAAGGCTGGTGGTTGGGTTGTACTCTGTTCCAGATCGTCAGCTTGTGAGGCAGGTGTTGGCTGACTCCTGTCCAGACGTCAGCTGGAGGCTGGGTTGGGGCCTGTACTCTGTCCAGATCGTCAGCTGTGAGGCTGGTGGTTGGGGTCTGTACTCTGTCCAGATCGTCAGCTGTGAGGCTGGTGGTTGGGGCCTGTACTCTGTCCAGATCGTAGCTTGAGGCTTGGTGGTTGGGGCCTGTACTCTGTCCAGATCGTCAGCTGTGAGGCGGTGGTTGGGGCCTGTACTCTGTCCAGATCGTCAGCTGTGAGGCTGGTGGTTGGGGTCCTGTACTCTGTCCAGATCGTCAGCTGTGAGGCTGGTGGTTGGGCCTGTACTCTGTCCAGATCGTCAGCTTGTGAGGCTGGTGGTTGGGGCCTGTACTCTGTCCAGATCGTCAGCTGTGAGGCTGGTGTTGGGGCCTGTACACTGTCCAGATCGTCAGCTGTGAGGCTGGTGGTTGGGGTCTGTACTCTGTCCAGATCGTCAGCTGTGAGGCTGGTGGTTGGGGTCTGTACTCTGTCCAGATCGTCAGCTGTGAGGCTGGTGGTTGGGGCCTGTACTCTGTCCAGATCGTCAGCTGTGAGGCTGGTGGTTGGGGTCTGTACTCTGTCCAGATCGTCAGCTTTGAGGTTGGTGGTTGGGGCCTGTACTCTGTCCAGATCGTCAGCTGTGAGGCTGGTGGTTGGGGCCTGTACTCTGTCCAGATCGTCAGCTGTGAGGCTGGTGGTTGGGGTCTGTACTCTGTCCAGATCGTCAGCTGTGAGGCTGGTGGTTGGGGCCTGTACTCTGTCCAGATCGTCAGCTGTGAGGCTGGTGGTTGGGGCCTGTACTCTGTCCAGATTGTCAGCTGTGAGGCTGGTGGTTGGGGCCTGTACTCTGTCAGATTGTCAGCTGTGAGGCTGGTGGTTGGGGCCTGGACTCTTGGACTGAGGAGGAGTGAAAGCGTAAAATAATCTTTTAGAATTGTTGGCTAGTGATGTGATCAGGGTGTTGTAGTCGCTTGTTTGGAGAGGTGAAGGGCGTGTTGTATGTTTTCAGCATAAACGTATAATGGATGAAATCTTCGGTCAGGTTGGAGTTTCTCCACAGGCGTTCTGCACACCTGGAGCACCGCTGGAGAAGCCGTGTTTGCAGCGTGTGTCAGGGCTGCCGCTGTCGGTGCCGAGTTATTCTAAGTGTACGAGGTGCAGCTTCATCCAGGGCACTTTGAAGTTTCATTATAGAATTTTAAAGCAGAGTCAGGACAAGAGAGGGAGGAGATAGGGGCCAATGAAGACTGTATATTCTTTGAGATTCTGGATGTTAATGGCATGTATATTCCTATAAGTGTAGGAGTAGGGGATGTCATTGATGGGTTGACAATTCTTGACTGAGAATGAAAGATGGTGGTCCGACAGTGGAATTGGGGAATTAGTAAACTCATCCACTGAACAGAGGCGGGAGAAGATCAGGTCCAGAGTATTCCCACCTTCATATGTGGCAGAGTTAGTAAGTTGTGAAAGGCCAAGAGAGGAGGTGAGACTTAAAAAATGTGAGGCAGATGAAGAGATGGGATTGTCAATTGGGACGTTAAAGAGGACCTGTCACCCTCCCCAAGGATATCAATCTACAGTTAGGGCCAGAAATATTTGGACAGTGACACAATTTTCGGCGAGTTGGGCTCTGCATGCCACCACATTGGATGTGAAATGAAACCTCTACAACAGAATTCAAGTGCAGATTGTAACGTTTAATTTGAAGGGTTGAACAAAAATATCTGATAGAAAATGTAGGAATTGTACACATTTCTTTACAAACACTCCACATTTTAGGAGGTCAAAAGTAATTGGACAAATAAACATAACCCAAACAAAATATTTTTATTTTCAATATTTTGTTGCGAATCCTTTGGAGGCAATCACTGCCTTAAGTCTGGAACCCATGGACATCACCAAACGCTGGGTTTCCTCCTTCTTAATGCTTTGCCAGGCCTTTACAGCCGCAGCCTTCAGGTCTTGCTTGTTTGTGGGTCTTTCCGTCTTAAGTCTGGATTTGAGCAAGTGAAATGCGGCTCAATTGGGTTAAGATCTGGTGATTGACTTGGCCATTGCAGAATGTTCCACTTTTTTGCACTCATGAACTCCTGGGTAGCTTTGGCTGTATGCTTGGGGTCATTGTCCATCTGTACTATGAAGCGCCGTCCAATCAACTTTGCAGCATTTGGCTGAATCTGGGCTGAAAGTATATCCCGGTACACTTCAGAATTCATCCGGCTACTCTTGTCTGCTGTTATGTCATCAATAAACACAAGTGACCCAGTGCCATTGAAAGCCATGCATGCCCATGCCATCACGTTGTCCTCCACCATGTTTTACAGAGGATGTGGTGTGCCTTGGATCATGTGCTGTTCCCTTTCTTCTTCCCATCATTCTGGTACAGGTTGATCTTTGTCTCATGTGTCCATAGAATACTTTTCCAGAACTGAGCGGCTTCTTGAGGTGTTTTTCAGCAAATGTAACTCTGGCCTGTCTATTTTTGGAATTGATGAATGGTTTGCATCTAGATGTGAACCCTTTGTATTTACTGTCATGGAGTCTTCTCTTTACTGTTGACTTAGAGACAGATACACCTACTTCACTGAGAGTGTTCTGGACTTCAGTTGATGTTGTGAACGGGTTCTTCTTCACCAAATAAAGTATGCGGCGATCATCCACCACTGTTGTCATCCGTGGACGCCCAGGCCATTTAGACTTCCCAAGCTCACCAGTCAATTTCTTTTTTCTCAGAATGTACCCAACTGTTGATTTTGCTACTCCAAGCATGTCTGCTATCTCTCTGATGGATTTTTTCTTTTTTTTCAGCCTCAGGATGTTCTGCTTCACCTCAATTGAGAGTTCCTTTGACCGCATGTTGTCTGGTCACAGCAACAGCTTCCAAATGCAAAACCACACACCTGGAATCCACCCCTGACCTTTTAACTACTTCATTGATTACAGGTTAACGAGGGAGACGCCTTCAGAGTTAATTGCAGCCCTTAGAGTCCATTGTCCAATTACTTTTGGTCCCTTGAAAAAGAGGAGGCTATGCATTACAGAGCTATGATTCCTAAACCCTTTCTCCGATTTGGATGTGGAAACTCTCATATTGCAGCTGGGAGTGTGCACTTTCAGCCCATATTATATATATAATTGTATTTCTGAACATGTTTTTGTAAACAGCTAAAATAACAAAACTTGTGTCACTGTCCAAATATTTCTGGCCCTAACTGTAAATGCAGCACTGAATGCAGCATGTATGCTGCATTCAGGCAAGGGGTCCCCCATGTGTCTGTGTGCTGTGTACCCCTAAATACAGCTTTCTGAAAATGTTTGACACTTTCAGTGCTGCATTTAGATTGATATCCTTGGGGGGGGGGGGGTGTGTGACAGGTCCTCTTTAAAGACAGAAAGTGTGGAAGCCACATGACAAAGTGATCAAGGAATTGACATGGGGGGCCTGGAGGGCGATACACCACTGCCACTCACAGTGAGAAAGGCCTGTAGAGTCTAACAGTGTGTACCTCAAAAGAAGCATCAGGCGCTTGGGAAAAGGTGTATAACAGTCCGCGCTGCCAGATCCACCGCCACTCCAAAGAACACAGGAGTAGGTGCTGTTCAATCAGTATCTTTTATTTCCTCCGCCGCGTTTCGGTGCCCTCCTGGCACTTTCCTCAGGGATTCCTGAGGAAGGTGCCAGGAGGGCACCGAAACGCGTCGGAGGAAATAAAGAATACTGATTGAACAGCACCTACTCGTGTGTTCTTTGGAGTGGCGGTGGATCTGGCAGCGCGGACTGTTATACACCTTTTCCCAACAGCTTGATGTTTCTCCACGAGTGAGTGGCCGGTGGAAGTCCAGCAGCAGCCATCAGTACATTATCCATATATGCCTTCAAACCAGTTGTGGGTCTCACAAATGGCATAGGTGAGTGAAACCCCTATACACCTTCTTGTGTCAGTGTCGCTAGTGATAGGGCACTATTGTGCCTCTTGTTCCCCCTCCTTTCTTTTATTTGATACCTCAAAAGAAGGGAAGATAAGTGAGGGGACAGGTGGGATAACCTGAAAAGCACAATTTGTTGAAAGGAGTAGTCCAGCAGCTTCACCTGGACTGTTCTCAGGTCTGGGAGTATGGGAAAATTGCAAGCCACCAAATGAGAGAGCAGCAGCGGCAGTAGTGTCCAATTGCTGAATCCAGGTCTCAGTGATTGCTAGAAGATGAAGATAATGTGAAAGGAAAAGGTCATAGATGTAGGAGAGTTTGTTACATGAGTGAGGGTTCCAAAGGGCACAGTTAAAGGAGACAGAAGGCATGGAAGAAATATTAATGATGTTCCTGGAGCAATTGAATGTAGCAGGGAAAGAGTAAGGCTTACTATAATGAGAAGGACCTGGGTTAGGTTCAATATCCCCTGTGACTAGGAGAAGGAGAATAAAGGTATCGTTACACGGTACAACGTCGCCAGCAACATCACTGAAAAGTCCCGGGTTCAGCGATGTTGCTGGTGATATCGCAAGTGCGTTGTGCCATGTAACAGCACTATGCAACTGTGATAAATCGCTGGTTGCAAGTTGCCAGGTTTTTCAACATGTTGAAAAACCTGACGATGTTGCACCAGCGATTTGGCGGAATCTTGCTGTGTAACACCGCAACAGCGATGTTACCAGCAATGCCGCCTATTCGCAGCATTGCAGCTTATTGCTCTCTGGCTTGTTCCTAGCCCAGTGAGTGATTGCTGCTGCAGCTTCGCAGCGGTGTCGCAGGCAACATCTTGTTGTGTGACAGCTAAGGCTGCGATGCCGGAAGCGAGCGCGCACCCGCGGAATCGCTTCCGACATCGCAGCGATGTTGTACCGTGTAACGGTTCCTTAAGAATAGCGAGTCGATTTTTAATTGATTTGTGAGGGTGACGGTTATGTTGTATGGAGGGCATGAATGGATCTGATTGGTTTAAGATTCTATATAAAGCATTAGAGCTGCACAGTTTCCATCCATTTGTATAGGGATCCGCTCCACCTCTACTGACAGAAGCTTGTGATGCGGCTCTCGTTTGGAAATACCTTCTTTTCCACTTTATAAGACGCATCAGATTATAAAACACACGTAAATAGCCTCCTTATCCTGGTATATAGGCCCTTCATCTGGTTATATAGCTTCCTTATCCTGGTACATACCCACCATCTGGGTACATAGCCCCTTCATCTGCATATATAGCCTCCTTATCCTGCTACATAACCCCCATCTGGGAATATAGCCTCCTTATCCTGGTAAATACCCTCCATTTGGGTGTATAGCCTCCATATCCTGGTATATAGCCCCCCATCTGGGTATATAGCCTCCTTATCCTGGTGTATAGGCCTTTCATCTGTTTATATAGCCTCCTTATCCTGGTACATACCCCACCATCTGGGTATATAGCCCCCTCATCTGGGTATATAACCTCCTTATACTGGTACATACCCCCCATCTGAGTATATGTAGAGCCCACTGGGACGGGGTACTTGGTACCGGACCGGGGTATCACAGGTATATCACGGCAGTCTTGGACCGGACCGTGCCCCGAGCCCACAAGTAAAAGGGGTATTTACAGGGGAGTTTGTCGTGACGCCACCCACGGGTTGTGGTCACTGAGGGGACCACCGCTGCTCCTGTCTGCTGCCAGGAGGATGGATGGATGATGCTGCAGCAAGATGGATGAGCCCGCCGTGGGTCGGGGCTACTCCTGACAGGGTGAAAAGGTGGAATAAAGTTCTGTATGCAGGGAATCAGACGCGGGAGACTTAAGCAGGGTTCACTGGGTTTTACTTGCCAGTTCTTAGTGCAGTTCTAACAATTCACGGTACAGTTCACACAATTAACTCCGGACAGTCTCTGAACCCTCTGCAGCCAGGTTTCCTCTCTGAGACCCTTCACTTTCTCTGTAACCTTTCCGACTTTCCTCTCCTCTGTTCTTCCCTGTGGACTGTATGGGGGCAGTGTCATAAAGGTATGAATATTGTTCATTATTTTAAGATGCTTGAAGAGTCAGCCAAACCTAGCTCACTCATCTCTCCGCCCTTTTGGTTTGTGAGTGAGTTACATAGATCCTTGCTTGTTTCCCCCAGCGACCCCTAGTCAGAACTTTTACGACCTGCAATAAATACCTGAAGCAGAGCTAGAGTGTATCTTCTCTTGTCCCTCCTAAAGTTCTTTGTCTTGAATTATAGTTTGTGAATGTCAGATTTAAAGGGAACCAACCACCGAAAAAACACTATCTAACCTATAAATATCTGTCCCTGGAACCTAAAATGACTATTCTAACCATCCCTGACTGACTAAATCTACCTAACTACACGCACAATAAATTACTTTTTATACTTACCAAATTCTTGTCGGATGGGCATTCCCCCAGGCTCTTTTGTCAGAGAGGCGGGTCTCCTCGCCGCGCTGCTGTCAATCTTCTTTTAGGATTCAAATTACCCTCCCGTCGCGTCCTCGCAATGAGCAGGTCATGGGCTGCAGGCCGCGCGTCACTTCCGCCCACCGCGTCGCTGGGTCTATGATGTGCCCAGGCCAGCTTCAGCATGCCATCTGCGCATGCTCTGAAGCCGGCCTGGTTGTACCAGTGACGCGGCGGGTGGAAGTGACGCGGGGCCTGCAGCATGTGACGCGCTCATTGCGAGGACGCGATGGGCGGGTAATTTGAATCCTAGAAGAAGATGGACAGCAGCAAGGCGGGTGCGAGCGCAGCGAGGAGACCCGCCTCGCTGACAAAGAGCCTGGAGGAACGCCCCTCCGACAAGAATTTGGTAAGTATAAAAAGTAATTTATTGTGCATGTAGTTAGGTAGATTTAGTCAGTCAGGGATGGTTAGAATAGTCATCTTAGGCTCCAGGGACAGATATTAATAGGTTAGATAGGGTTTTTTCGGTGGTTGGTTCCCTTTAAGAAGACCCGTTGATGCCACATACACACAATTCATATTTTTAGAGTATTCACCTTTTTGCACATTTAATGATATGTCTTGTATATCTATGTACCACTCAGGAACCTGGGAAATGAGTTTTGGCTTTCTGAACCTCATAAATAGGTCATATTTGGTATCCATATTCTCAGAATTAAATGAAAGTAAACATGAGGTGTGTATCATAGATGTGGGCCCACCCCATTACCAGATATGAAGAATGAAGATTTATTTAGCGTGGTGAAAGAGGAGGTCTCAGAGAACCATCCCACCGGGGGAGTGGTAACTCTACGAGGGGGGGCCACAGGTTCTCTGCCTTTATTAAAACCAGAGCAGCCATTTTTGGGTGATTCCACCCTGGGGCACGGACATAGCAAGACTATCGCTGTGTGGAGGAATCATACCTTTCTGGGGAGCCGCCCCCACAGAGCTAAGTTTGTGCCAGCGTGGCTAGGTCTGACCATTTCTTATTTTATTCCTTTTATTTTTATAACTGTATATGCATATACATGTAAATTGTCTCTTATGTAATATCTTGTAAATCTTTTATATAAACACTGCCATCTTTGGGAGTAAAATATTATAATTTACTAGTCTCGATCTCCTTGTTCTATGAGCGAGCTCACCACGTCCTCACCGTTCGTTTTACGCTATCCGTGGGTTACCGATCCACCTGTAAGAGATCGGTGGTGGCAGCATAACGTTTTTTGTATTTATGTGATATTGTGGGCCTGAGGGTGGCTGGATCGAGGTATATATTCGTTCCTAGCAGGAACTGGTGGTATATATATATCCTATCACATCACATGCCGCAGTAGACAACATAAATTAGAGAAGCTGGGCTCCTTTCTTATCCTCTGGCTATACTGGATTTGGCCAGTAGGATAAGGAGGCACCAGAGAGCTGCAGGTCCTGACTAAGTCTTCGTGACAGGCAGCTCGGTCCTTTTGTCTCGCTTCCCCCTGTGTGTGTGGGTGGTAAGCCGGGTCCTATATGCTGCTGATCCTCCAGCCCATGTGTTGGGTGACCAGATCTGGAATCTGTGCCTCCCCGTCGGTGTGTTAGTGTACCGGCATGTAGCTACAGTCACCCAGAGCCGACTCTCTGGTCCCAGCCTAGCCTTGGGTGTCCCTATCTTGCAAGGGATCACTGGGCTCTCCGACCCGTGTGACTACCTGGGTATGTCAGGGGAGTCTGTCCCGCCTGTAGTCAGTCAGCGCTGCTGTGTTCCTCGGACTCAGTTATCCTGGTCTGGTCTCTGTCTTTTCCCTTCCCTTGGGTTGCAGGCTTTGGAGCGGGCTTTCTCTCCAGGGAACGATGTCTCGCAGGATTCTACGCCTCCAGGGAGCCCTAACCTTCAGGAAAGTGTCACTTTTTTTCTTTGCCTTTACTGGTCCTGTCTTTACTTCTCAGCCTACCTCGGCTTACTAACTCCTCCTCGTTTCCCCCTTTTGTACCTCGTCTGTCACCTGACCTACGTTCCACCCCTTGCCCGCCTAGAGTCACGGGCTTCGGGTGGGTTGGGTGTTGTGCTGGGTGGGTGTGTGTTTTGAAGGTGTTCCTAAAGAACTATCTACTTTCTACCTGGCTGCAGTTCCTACCTGTGGTTACCCTGGTCGCAGGGGCGCCACATTCCCCCGGAGTTAATCCTGCGTGTCCTCACGCCGTCCGACATGGTTCCCCCTGTAAAACATTTTTATTTAATTTAACCATTAACATTAAGCAGGCTTATTCTTCCATTTAAGGAGGCACGCTACTTAAACGTTACTTTAAATGAACTATATACATGTTAAACACAGTGCTCAGCCCGTTCATGGCTGCAAGTGCTGAGGCCTCTGGGCCCTCGGGTCACCAACTTGTGGCAAAGGTGTAACTCTCCGTGACGGCATCTTACACCACATTGTCTTTAACCCTTCAGACACGGGTTACACAGTCACTGTTAAAGTCTCAAGAGTCTTGTGGCATAACAATACCGGCTCTCTATGCACATCGGGTTAAGTGCAAAAAGTTCAAAATGTTCACATTCTAAAACAAGTACATTACTTTGCTTAAAAAGTATAAAACTAGCAAAAGTGCTTCAAAAATCGTTCAAAAGCACCATTTCAGCCTTAGTTCAAAGTGCTGTGCACTCAGTCTCAAAGTGCTACTTGGTCATAAAACCAATGGGGAGCACACATGGTGCTCAACTATATACATAAAAGTTTTTACAATATCATCGTCCATGGCATTGATTGTCTATGAAACACAAAGGACAAACAGGGGACAAGGTTATTCATTCATTCAGGTATGGGATGGGGTCAATAAGGAGCACATCACTTTCACACTTACTGTCTTGTTTGATGAATCCGGGTTCTCACTCCTTCTTCCACGGTAGAACTTCTGGGGTTCTTCTCCTTGGAAATAGCTCCAGTGATTCCAGGGCACTGGACAACAAGTAGCTGCAAGAAGTCTGTGTTGCTGTATCCACCATGGTCTTTGTAGTTTTCTTTGTGAAGCTCTCCTCAGGGCTATTCTCAGGAATAGTTGAATCCGGGTCAGTTACTGAAGACTCTGCGTCTATCTGTGATCTGAGGGCTAGTCTCTGTACTCTTATGCCGTACGGACCTCTTTCTCCTTGTACAGTTATAAACGACACCCATTCTCCGATTACAACTTCCCTGTCCGGGTGGTTTGGAGGAAGATGCTCTTCTACGTCCCTCCTGTTTATAAATACATCCCTGTCAGCACAGGGTTCTCTGACGAACGCATAACCCAGTTCTGGTTTAATTTTAACAATTCTTCCTTCATGCTGTGGGGATTGGTTTACTGTACTGTCTCACCGGGCAATTGATTTTACAGTCATATGAAAACGTTTGGGCACCGCTCTTAATCTTACTCATTTGTTTTGGTTTAAAATTGGGTTTTTGCACCAGCTATTTCAGTGTGATATATGTAATAACTGATGGACACAGTAATATTTCAGTGTGATCTATGTAATAACTGATGGACACAGTAATATTTCAGTGTGATCTATGTAATAACTGATGGACACAGTAATATTTCAGTGTGATCTATGTAATAACTGATGGACACAGTAATATTTCAGTGTGATCTATGTAATAACTGATGGACACGTAATATCTCAGTGTGATCTATGTAATAACTGATGGACACAGTAATATTTCAGTGTGATTATGTAATAACTGATGGACACAGTAATATTTCAGTGTGATCTATGTAATAACTGATGGACACAGTAATATTTCAGTGTGATTATGTAATAACTGATGGACACAGTAATATCTCAGTGTGATCTATGTAATAACTGATGGACACAGTAATATTTCAGTGTGATCTATGTAATAACTAATGGACGCAGTAATATTTCAGTGTGATCTATGTAATAACTGATGGACGCAGTAATATTTCAGTGTGATCTATGTAATAACTGATGGACACAGTAATATCTCAGTGTGATCTATGTAATAACTGATGGACACAGTAATATTTCAGTGTGATCTATGTAATAACTAATGGACGCAGTAATATTTCAGTGTGATCTATGTAATAACTGATGGACGCAGTAATATTTCAGTGTGATCTATGTAATAACTGATGGACGCAGTAATATTTCAGTGTGATCTATGTAATAACTGATGGACGCGGTAATATTTCAGTGTGATCTATGTAATAACTGATGGACGCGGTAATATTTCAGTGTGATCTATGTAATAACTGATGGACGCGGTAATATTTCAGTGTGATCTATGTAATAACTGATGGACGCAGTAATATTTCAGTGTGATCTATGTAATAACTGATGGACGCAGTAATATTTCAGTGTGATCTATGTAATAACTGATGGACACAGTAATATTTCAGTGTGATCTATGTAATAACTGATGGACACAGTAGTATTTCAGTGTGATCTATGTAATAACTGATGGACGCAGTAATATTTCAGTGTGATCTATGTAATAACTGATGGACACAGTAATATTTCAGTGTGATCTATGTAATAACTGATGGACGCAGTAATATTTCAGTGTGATCTATGTAATAACTGATGGACGCAGTAATATTTCAGTGTGATCTATGTAATAACTGATGGACGCAGTAATATTTCAGTGTTATCTATGTAATAACTGATGGACGCAGTAATATTTCAGTGTGATCTATGTAATAACTGATGGACACAGTAATATTTCAGTGTGATCTATGTAATAACTGATGGACACAGTAATATTTCAGTGGGATCTGTGTAATAACTGATGGACACAGTAATATTTCAGTGGGATCTATAATATTGTAATATTTCAGGATTGAAATGAGGTTTATTGCACTAACCAAAAATGTGAAATATGCATTATTTCAAAATTTGACAGGTGCAAAAGTATGAGCACCCTTCTGATTTTCATGATTTGAATACTCCTAACTACTTTTTACTGACTTACTGAAGCACTAAATTGGTTTAGTAACCTCATTGAGCTTTGTACTTCATAGCCCGGTGTATCCAATCATGAGAATAGCTATTTCAGGTGTCCACTTGCAAGTTGTTCTCCTATTTACATCTTCTCTGAGGAGTGGCATCATGGGCTCCTCAAAACAGCTCTCAAATGATCTTAAAAAAAAGATTGTTCAACATAGTTGTTCAGGGGAAGGATTAAAAAGTTGTCTCAGAGATTTAACCTGTCAGTTTCCACTGTGAGGAACATAGTAAGGAAATGGAAGACCACAGGGACAGTTCTTGTAAAGGCCAGAAGTGGCAGGCCAACAAAAATATCAGAAAGGCAGAGAAGAAGAATGGTGAGAACAGTCAAGAACAATCCACAGACCACCTCCAAAGACCTGCAGCATCATCTTGCTGCAGATGGTGTCACTGTGCATCGGTCAACAATACAGCGCACACTGCACAAGGAGAAGCTGTATGGGAGAGTGATGCGAAAGAAGCCGTTTCAGCATGCACGCCACAAACAGAGTCGCCTGAGGTATGCAAAAGCACATTTGGACAAGCCAGTTTCATTTTGGAAGAAGGTCCTGTGGACTGATGAAACAAAGATTGAGTTGTTTGGTCATACAGCAAGGCGTTATGCATGGCGCCACAAAAACACAGCATTCCAAGAAAAACACTTGCTACCCACTGTTAAATTTAGGGGAGGGTCCATCATGCTTTGGGGCTGTGTGGCCAATGATGGCTCCGGGAATCTTGTTAAAGTTGAGGGTCGCATGGATTCCACTCAGTATCAGCAGATTCTTGAGAATAATGTATAAGAATCAGTGTCAAGTTGAAGTTAGGCCGGGGATGGATCTTTCAGCAAGACAATGATCCAAAACACTGCTCCAAATCTACTCAGGCATTCATGCAGAGGAACAATTACAATGTTCTGGAAAGGCCATCCCAGTCCCCAGACCTGAATATCATTGAACATCTGTGGGATGTTGTGAAAGCGGGCTGTCCATGCTCGGCGACCATCAAACTTAACTGAACTGGAATTGTTTTGTAAAGAGGAATGGTCAAAAATCCCTTCATTCAGGATCCAGGAACTCATTAACAGCTACAGGAAGCCACTAGAGGCAAAAGGTGGATCTACTAAATATTAATGTCACTTTTCTGTTGAGGTGCCCATACTTTAGCACCTGTCAAATTTTGAAATAATGCATATTTCACATTTTCGGTTAGTACAATAAACCTCATTTCAATCCTGAAATATTACTGTGTCCATCAGTTATTACATATATCACACTGAAATATTACTGTGTCCATCAGTTATTATATAGATCACACTGAAATATTACTGTGTCCATCAGTTATTACATAGATCACACTGAAATATTACTGTGTCCATCAGTTATTACATAGATCACACTGAAATATTACTGCGTCCATCAGTTATTACATAGATCACACTGAAATATTACTGTGTCCATCAGTTATTACATAGATCACACTGAAATATTACTGTGTCCATCAGTTATTACATAGATCACACTGAAATATTACTGTGTCCATCAGTTATTACATAGATCACACTGAAATATTACTGTGTCCATCCGTTATTACATAGATCACACTGAAATATTACTGTGTCCATCAGTTATTACATAGATCACACTGAAATATTACTGTGTCCATCCGTTATTACATAGATCATACTGAAATATTACTGTGTCCATCCGTTATTACATAGATCATACTGAAATATTACTGTGTCCATCCGTTATTACATAGATCATACTGAAATATTACTGTGTCCATCCGTTATTACATATATCACACTGAAATAGATGTTGCAAAATCCCAATTTTAAACAAAAAAAAAAGAGTAAGATTAAGAGGGGTGTCCAAACTTTTTCATATGACTAAGTGCTGGGTGCGGGCAATCATCTCTCACTTTTGGGCCAACTCCTCTGCTTCTTCCTGATCCCATCTCCAGGCACATCTCAAGTATTCATCTCTAGTTATAATCTCTACAGGGCCTGTTCCAACTGCAGGATCCCCAGGGAAGCCCATTAAGTTCTCTGCTTCCTCATCCCGTTCCCACCAACAGCGGAGCTGCTCTCCTCTCACCTCGGTAGATGCAGGTGTGGAGCCCACTGGGAAGGAGTACTCGGTACTGAACCGGGGTACTGCTGGGGATATCACGGCAGTCTTGGTCTGGACCATGTCCCGGGTTCCGCAATAAATGGGGAGTATATTTACAGGGGAGTTTGTCATGACGCCATCCACGGGTTGTGGTCTGGGTGACCACCGCTGCTGCAGAACCTCCGGGGATGATGTTTGGCAGCTGGGGATGTAATGGCTCTCCGCAGGTAGAGCTTGGCTCCCTGGGGCAGAGATAGTAACAGTCTATAGATGGTGCTATGGATATTGCAGGATAGGGCTAGTAGTAGAGATGATAGCTGCTTGTGAGGGAACGCAGGATTTGAGCACAAGGATCACACACACTCACGGTTTTGAAGTTTTTTCAAGTCTTTACTGCAGATTATGTTGTTAGCAGAGTAGTGTCCACGGAGTCTGTACCGGGGCCGGATTGCTCCCACCCTGTCCGGGTCCCCAGCTTCCCTCTCCTGCGCTGTGTGTGTGGCCCTGCTGCCGCTTCACCTAGGCTGCTGGCCTGTCTCTCCTCACAGGTACCCCCTTTGTTAGGCAACTTGAGTCTTTCCTCTGTATTTCTGACCCCGCCGTTTTGCTTCGCTGAGGTACAGTGTAGATATATAACCTCCACTAGTACGGTGTTTACTGTGCTGCGTGTGTCAGTCACAGTTTCGGATCCGGTATCCGGTCTGTGCGCTCCTCCAAGGCGAGTTATGAGGTAACTCAGTCTCCCCGATGTGTTCTCCTGTTTCTCTTACTCCTTCCCTCAGACCCTGGCTAGGCCTGGAAGTGGGTAGCAGACTGTGGAGAGGCCTAAGGCAGCCCCTTTACACCACCAGTCTTTCTTCCTCAGTCCTCCCAGGAACTGAACTAACTCCAACTAACTGTCACTGCCACTCTGAGGTAAACAACATTAGCTCCTCCCACCACTCTGCTCTTCCCCACCTCCTCTTGACACCAGAATATATAAGGGAGCTGCTTTAGCTCCCCCTTCTGGCCTAGAGGCGCTAGTGCAGTGTCCAGTGTTGTGTGGGGAGTTAACCCTTTGTGGTGTTACTGTGACACATTAACCCCTGGGGGGCCACATTCCCCCTTAGTTAAGAACAGTACTCCGGGACTGTAGAAAAACAAACAATTAGCATAACAATTAATATTTACAGAGTCTTAGAAAGTAAAAGTACAAAAACCACTAAAATGCTCAAAAATAGTCCAAAAGTTTCAAAAGCAGTCTTTCCGGGGATTTAGTCTATTGCCTCCGGGCTAATATATACAAAAAAGGTTGTACCTGTACGGGTAAGGTTACTTCTGGTGTCTTCAGGGTTTCAGGACACGGTTTGAGATGGTCTCTTGACACAACTGCTGATATTCTTCTTTCGTCTTTGCTAATTAAACACATTTAAGCATTGTTTAAATAGGATGGTAAGACTGTGTATGGGGTGGTTTCCCATTGATTATCCAATTTGTTGGTGCGTCTCTTTCTCTTGAGAACTTGCTCACCGGGGTTATAACGGAGTTGTTTGAACACATTGGTTAAAGGTTCTCTCTTGTCTTGCTCTAGCTTGCTGAAGATTTTTCTCTACGCACTCCTGTACTTGCCGATACTGCTGTTGACGTAGGGTATCCCAATTGGATTCTTCAACTTCTGCGTCAGGTTTTAGAATTCCCATATGTAAATCAATTGGCAGCTTACCGGGTCTTGCATGTATAAGGTAGGCTGGGGTGCAGTTTGTAGAACTCACCGGGACATGGTTGTACAGGTCTACCAAATCAGGTAATTTCTCTGGCCATTGATTTCTCTCTGACTCTGGTAAGGTTTTCAACAGGTCAATTACAATATGGTTCATCTTTTTGCATAAGCCATTGGTTTGGGGATGATAGGCTGTCGTGCGGATCTTCTTACAGCCGTACATGTTGCAAAACTCCTGGAAAATCTCTGATTCAAAGGCTGGACCTTGGTCTGCAAGGACTTGTTCCGGGTATCCATGAGGTCTACAGAAATGTGTCTGAAACGCTTTTGCAGCCGTCTTCGCTGTCAGGTCCTTGGGTACCACCACTAAGAAGCATCAGCAGAACATAAGGAACGGGTTTTTGCAACATAGTGTATCCAAACACTATAGTCTGTACCATCAAAAAGATCCAAGTAGTTTGAAGCTCTATATAATTGATCTGATTCCGGGGACTATACAGGACCGATAGAATGCCCTCATTAAAAAAGAGAGCTACTGGATCTATAGATTAGGTACACTCACTCCAGAGGATTTGAACATATCCATTGAAAATGTAGTGAAATAACACCAAGTAAGAAAGAAAAAATGATAGTCCCTTTCTTGTTAAGAGTGCAATTCATGTATACAAATACTGATGTGTTTTTTATATATTTTTTTATATATTATCAATAGAGAGTCCCACCATATGAAGTAATCTTTTATATATAATTTTTATGTGTATTATTGTTGTCATTGTGTGTTTTTTTAAGTAGTGATAAGGGGTATACTATGAACCAAATGGTTTTTATTGTGTATTAATGATTTTTATGAATAATGCCTAATGGCTTTACTACCATAATATCAGGTTTAGCCAAGATAGGGTTATAACACACTCCCTCCCTTCACCTCTATAACCCCCACCTGATGAAGATGGCGTGTCGCCATTGAAACGCGTTGTGGTTTCTAATGAAGATAAGCACGACAATTACTCCCCTTGGTCTCTGTACCGGAGCTCCTTAACACAGAAAGAAGCTTTGTTTGTTGTAAATGGATTGGGTTAGGCCCAGCGCTATACAATAACCCTTTTATCAATTGCTTATTAATACTCAGGAATCTAGGGTTCTGCACCCCTGTTGGGTGATCTTAAGCAAGAAAAGTACCTGTTTCAGACATTCTCTCTTCTCCCCTTCTTCTAGTTTTTGGTTTATTTGTCTTTTGTCTTGATGTAACAATGCTTGAAATCTACATTCTGCTATTTAATATTATTATTATTATTTATTTACAGTATATAGCACCATTAATTCCATGAGAAGGCGTTACATACAAAATTATAGATCTGGTTTATAGTAAACAAATTAACAATGACAGACTGGTACAGAGAGGAGAGAACCCTGCCCTTGCGGGCTTACATTCTACACAGCAATGGGGAGGAGACAGTAGGTCCGAGGTGCAGCAGGTCTGGTGGTGAAGAGGCGGCAGCTCCGGTGGCGGTGGGGCAGTAGCTCCGGAAGCGGTGAGGCGGATGCTCGGTCATCGCAGGCTGTAGCTTTCCTGAAGAGATTGGTTTCAGGTTCCATCTGAAGGATCCGAGTGTGATTGATAATCGGACGTGTTGGGGCGCAGAATTCCAGAGGATGGAGGATACTCGGGAGAAATCTTGGACGCGGTTGTGTGAGGAACGGATAAATGTGGAGGAGAGGAGGAGGAGAGGAGGATCGAAGATTATGTGGGAGAAGATAGTGGGAGATTAGTTCAGAGATATAGGGAGGAAACAGTTAATGGACGGCTTTGTACATCAGTGTTAGTAGCTTGAGAAATGATGGGAGTGTAGGTGTGTCACGGTCCGCGCTGCTCCAGTGCAAAAGAAAACTCACCAAAGAGCCAGAAAATCATTAGTCAGATTTCCATCCTTTTATTTCTTTCTCCTACGCGTTTTGGCGCTCCACCTGGTGAGTTTTCTTTTGCACTGGAGCAGCGCGGACCATGACACACCTACACTCCCATCATTTCTCTGGATATAGCCACTGGTTAGTGGTCGGTGGAGGTCCAGCAGCAGCTTGGAATATCTTCAAACGCCTTCAAACCAGTTGTGGGAATCACAACTGAATTAGGTGAGTGGCCCCTCAGCACCACTCCACATCTCTCAGTGTCATCATTGATAGGGCACTATTGTGCCTCTTGTCCCCCCCTCTTATATTTTTACAGTGTTAGTAGCTTGAACTGGATACGTTGGGTAATTGGGAGCCAGTGGAGGGATTTGCAGAGGGGCGATACAGGGGAGTAGCGAGGAGGTGGATTAGTCGGGCAGCAGAGTTGAGGACAGACTGGAGAGGTGCAAGAGTGTTAGCAGGGAGGCTGCAGAGGACAATGTTGCAGTAGTCAAGGCGGGAGATGATGAGGGCATTTACAACAATTTTAGTAGACTGAGGGCTGAGAAATATTCTTGAGCTGGAGGCGACAGGAGGTGGCGAGAGTTTGGACGTGAGGTTTGAAGGACAGGGCAGAGTCGAGAGTTACTCCAAGGCAGCGAATTTGAGGTGTGGGAGAGACCATGATGCCATTTACTGTAATAGATAGATCAGGTGGTGACGATGAAAGATGAGATGGAGGAAAGATGATGAGTTCAGTTTTGTCTAAGTTTTATGAAGCGAGAGGAGAAGGAGGATATGGCTGACAGACACTCCGAGATTCTGGACAGCAGAGAGTTGACATCTGGGCCAGAGAGGTAGATTTAAGTGTTGTATCTTATAACAGCTTTACCATGTATATTTCAAGTGCACTAATATATGAAAACTTTTATTTTTAATAAAAACAAGGTTTAAAAAAATAATAATATGGCGGCACTCCCTGAATAAGTCATACCTTGCATCTCTCTACAGATTTATTTCTATTAAAGCAATAGAGTCACATATCCCTGGACTCTCCCTTGGGGTCTGAGATAGAGGAAGTATTCGAACCCTGCATAATTTATTCAATGCATCCTATGTAACCTCACTTGGAGTCCTATCTGAAAAATTCTCCCTATCCAAACCCTGCTTTTAACAATACCCCCAAGTAAGGCATTTTCTTAACCCCTGGAGCCACTCGAATTGGAGAGTCTACCCCCCCCCCAATCCCTTTCAACGATTTTTCAAACATGAATATCCAAACAAGATGGGTTATCTCTTTATACCAAGTGCTTGACACCCCCGATGAACCAAACTTGTATGCATGGAAACCTGGGAAAAGGTTCTCTCCTTCTCTTTCCCAGGACAATGGTGTTTTAGCCCGTAAGTCTGTTGACTGTGGTCTGTAGTAATGTGCATGATCTGCATTATCTGTGTATTGTGAATATTATTCTGTTCTGAGAAATGTTAAAGATAACAACAATTTTCCAGCACTGCCTCCCCCACCTCCACCTATTTCCTTTGTTCCCTCTATTATCTCCAATTCTTTGTCTACTCACTCCTCCTGTCCTCAATTCTCTTGTGTATTTCTTTTATAATCATTGCTTCAGGGCATCCTGTGCGGTGCATAAAGTTATGTTGTACAAAATCTTGGTTCTGAATAAAAATGCATTAAATTGAAAAAATGGTTCATTAAGTCACATGATAGAATCGGTATCTGTAATGTCTTTACTTTTATAGAATGTAACATTTTCTTATAATGGTTCCATAATTGAACATTTTCTTTAAACACATGATACAGGCGAATCTCAATGAATTAGATCATCAAAAAGTGACTTTATTTCAGTAATTCAATACATAAAGTGAAATCCATATATTATATAGTCATTACACACAGAGGGATCTATTTAATGTGTTTATTTATGTTAATGTTGATAATTATCTCCACTCTTCCTCCAGACTCTTGGATTGTGGCCTCTCCACTCTTCCTGCAGACTCTTGGATTGTGGCCTCTCCACTCTTCCTCCAGACTCTTGGATTGTGGCCTCTCCACTCTTCCTCCAGACTCTTGGATTGTGGCCTCTCCACTCTTCCTGCAGACTCTTGGATTGTGGCCTCTCCACTCTTCTCCAGACTCTTGGATTGTGGCCTCTCCACTCTTCCTCCAGACTCTTGGATTGTGGCCTCTCCACTCTTCCTCCAGACTCTTGGATTGTGGCCTCTCCACTCTTCCTCCAGACTCTGGGATTGTGGCCTCTCTGCTCTTCCTCCAGACTCTTGGATTGTGTCCTCTCCGCTCTTCCTCCGGACTCTTGGATTGTGGCCTCTCCGCTCTTCCTCCAGACTCTTGGATTGTGTCCTCTCCGCTCTTCCTCCGGACTCTTGGATTGTGGCCTCTCCGCTCTTCCTCCAGACTCTTGGATTGTGGCCTCTCCGCTCTTCCTCCAGACTCTGGGATTGTGGCCTCTGCTCTTCCTCCAGACTCTGAGATTGTGGCCTCTCCACTCTTCCTCCAGACTCTTGGATTGTGGCCTCTCCGCTCTTCCTCCAGACTCTTGGATTGTGGCCTCTCCGCTCTTTCTCCAGACTCTTGGATTGTGGCCTCTCCACTCTTCCTCCAGACTCTTGGATTGTGTCCTCTCCACTCTTCCTCCAGACTCTTGGATTGTGGCCTCTCCACTCTTCCTCCAGACTCTTGGATTGTGGCCTCTCCACTCTTCCTCCAGACTCTTGGATTGTGGCCTCTCTGCTCTTCCTCCAGACTCTTGGATTGTGGCCTCTCCACTCTTCCTCCAGACTCTGGGATTGTGGCCTCTCTACTCTTCCTCCAGACTCTGGGATTGTGGCCTCTCCACTCTTCCTCCAGACTCTGGGATTGTGGCCTCTCCGCTCTTCCTCCAGACTCTTGGATTGTGGCCTCTCCGCTCTTCCTCCAGACTCTTGGATTGTGGTCTCTCCGCTCTTCCTCCAGACTCTTGGATTGTGGCCTCTCCGCTCTTCCTCCAGACTCTTGGGTTGTGGCCTCTCCGCTCTTCCTCCAGACTCTGGGATTGTGGCCTCTGCGCTCTTCCTCCAGACTCTGGGATTGTGGCCTCTCCACTCTTCCTCCAGACTCTGGGATTGTGGCCTCTCTGCTCTTCCTCCAGACTCTGGGATTGTGGCCTCTCTGCTCTTCCTCCAGACTCTGGGATTGTGGCCTCTCCGCTCTTCCTCCAGACTCTAGGATTGTGGCCTCTCCGCTCTTCCTCCAGACTCTTGGATTGTGGCCTCTCCACTCTTCCTCCAGACTCTGGGATTGTGGCCTCTCCACTCTTCCTCCAGACTCTGGGATTGTGGCCCCTCCACTCTTCCTCCAGACTCTGGGATTGTGGCCCCTCCACTCTTCCTCCAGACTCTTGGATTGTGGCCTCTCCACTCTTCCTCCAGACTCTTGAATTGTGGCCTCTCCACTCTTCCTCCAGACTCTGGGATTGTGGCCTCTCCACTCTTCCTCCAGACTCTTGGATTGTGGCTTCTCTGCTCTTCCTCCAGACTCTTGGGTTGTGGCCTCTGCACTCTTCCTCCAGACTCTGGGATTGTGGCCTCTCCGCTCTTCCTCCAGACTCTGTGATTGTGGCTTCTCCGCTCTTCCTCCAGACTCTTGGATTGTGTCCTCTCCACTCTTCCTCCAGACTCTTGGATTGTGGCCTCTCCGCTCTTCCTCCAGACTCTTGGATTGTGTCCTCTCCACTCTCCTCCAGACTCTTGGATTGTGTCCTCTCCACTCTTCCTCCAGACTCTTGGATTGTGGCCTCTCCGCTCTTCCTCCAGACTCTTGGATTGTGGCCTCTCCACTCTTCCTCCAGACTCTTGGATTGTGTCCTCTCCACTCTCCTCCAGACTCTTGGATTGTGTCCTCTCCACTCTTCCTCCAGACTCTTGGGTTGTGGCCTCTCCGCTCTTCCTCCAGACTCTTGGGTTGTGGCCTCTCCGCTCTTCCTCCAGACTCTTGGGTTGTGGCCTCTCCGCTCTTCCTCCAGACTCTGGGATTGTGGCCTCTGCGCTCTTCCTCCAGACTCTGGGATTGTGGCCTCTCCACTCTTCCTCCAGACTCTTGGATTGTGGCCTCTCC
This sequence comes from Allobates femoralis, assembly GCA_033576535.1. Lineage (NCBI taxonomy): Eukaryota > Metazoa > Chordata > Amphibia > Anura > Aromobatidae > Allobates > Allobates femoralis. The sequence continues at coordinate 2,269,123 of JARQOC010000013.1, read as the reverse complement.
ACTCTTCCTCCAGACTCTGGGATTGTGGCCTCTCCGCTCTCCTCCAGACTCTTGGATTGTGGCCTCTGCGCTCTTCCTCCAGACTCTGGGATTGTGGCCTCTCCACTCTTCCTCCAGACTCTGGGATTGTGGCCTCTCCACTCTTCCTCCAGACTCTGGGATTGTGGCCTCTCCACTCTTCCTCCAGACTCTGGGATTGTGGCCTCTCCGCTCTTCCTCCAGACTCTTGGGTTGTGGCCTCTCCGCTCTTCCTCCAGACTCTGGGATTGTGGCCTCTCCACTCTTCCTCCAGACTCTGGGATTGTGGCCTCTCCACTCTTCCTCCAGACTCTGGATTGTGGCCTCTCCGCTCTTCCTCCAGACTCTTGGATTGTGGCCTCTCCACTCTTCCTCCAGACTCTTGGATTGTGGCCTCTCCACTCTTCCTCCAGACTCTGGGATTGTGGCCTCTCCGCTCTTCCTCCAGACTCTGGGATTGTGGCTTCTCCGCTCTTCCTCCAGTCTCTTGGATTGTGGCCTCTCCACTATTCCTCCAGACTCTGGGATTGTGGCCTCTCCACTCTTCCTCCAGACTCTTGGATTGTGGCATCTCTGCTCTTCCTCCAGACTCTTGGATTGTGGCCTCTCCACTCTTCCTCCAGACTCTGGGATTGTGGCCTCTCCGCTCTTCCTCCAGACTCTGGGATTGTGGCTTCTCCGCTCTTCCTCCAGACTCTGGGATTGTGGCCTCTCCGCTCTTCCTCCAGACTCTGGGATTGTGACCTCTCCACTCTTCCTCCAGACTCTTGGATTGTGGCCTCTCCGCTCTTCCTCCAGACTCTTGGATTGTGGCCTCTCTGCTCTTCCTCCAGACTCTTGGATTGTGGCCTCTCCACTCTTCCTCCAGACTCTGGGATTGTGGCCTCTCCGCTCTTCCTCCAGACTCTGGGATTGTGGCTTCTCTGCTCTTCCTCCAGACATTTTTGAATGGCCTCTTTTTAAAACTATTTTCAAGGCTGCGGTTATCCCAGTTGCTTGTGCACATTTTTCTACCACACTTTTCCTTCCCCTCAACTGTCCATTAATGTCCTTGAATACAGCACTCTATGAACAAGTAGATTCTTTAGCAACTACTTTTTGTGGCTTACCCTCCTTGAGGAGTGTGTCATTGATTGTCTTCTGGACATCTGTCAAGTTAGCAGTCTTCCCCATGATTATGTAGCCATTCTGAACCAGACTAAGGGACCATTTTAAATGCTTAGTACGCCTTTGTACGTGTTTTGTGTTAAGTATTCCAATTTTCTGAGATAATGACCTTTGGTTTTCCATTCGCTGTAAGCCATAATCATCAACACTAACATAAATAAACACTATGTGTAATGACTCTATATAATATACGTGTTTCAATTTTTGTATAGCATCTCCGTGTGTGACTTCTCTGATGATTGTGCAGTTTGTCTTTGCTAATAAAGCATTTCCCACATTCTGAACATGAATATGTCTTCTCTACTGTGTAACTTCTTGGATGTTTAACTTGCAAAATATTACAGTAGGATCCGGCTTTGGGATGGCGCTGCTTACTGAAGAAAATAATCAGGTCAAAAGTCTGAACCACAAGGATTTTTGCCTATTTTCAGTTTTTTTTTAGATCCTGTTTGCAGTTTTGGTCGATATTAATTCTACTAAATCTACACAGATCGTGAAACATTAAGTGCCTTGGCTTTAACTTAGAGTGGAGACAACCTGATTACTTTCTTCAGTAAGCAGTGCGATCCCAAGGCCGGATCCTACTCTATTTTGCTCTGTACAAACTACCCGCTGATTGCTGCAGCTTCGCTCCCTGTTACACCCTCGTCCTCAAAGTGGTTGTGTCTCACACAACCGATTAAGGTGAGCGGGGCCATATTGTTAATCTCCACACGGAGTCTACTCAGATAAGACCCTATTGTGCGCTTATCTTTTTCTCTGGATTGGATGTTTAACTTGAAATGATTTGTTGAAAGAAACATTTTCCACACTCTGAACATGATCTTTCTCATGTCTGAGAAAACTTGATTCATACATAAAACATATCCCACATTCACTACATGTAAATGGATACTCTCCAGTGTGATGTCTTTGATGATCACTTAACAGGGCTTCAGTGCTAAAGCATTTCCCACATTCTGAACATGAATACGGCTTCTCTCCTGTGTGAATTTCCTCATGAAAAACAAGATCTGATTTATATTTAAAACATTTCCCACATTTTGAACATGAATATGACTTGTCCCCTGTGTGAATTCTCTCATGTGAAATAAGGTGTGATTTCTGAGCAAAACATTTCCCACATTTTGAACATGAATACGGCTTCTCTCCTGTGTGAGTTCTCTCATGTATAACAAGACTTGATTTATATGTAAAACTTTTCTGACATACTGAGCATGAATGCGGCTTTCCTCCTGTGTGAATTCTCACATGTGCAATAAGACAAGATTTATCTTTAAAACATTTCCCACATTCTGAACATGAATAAAGCTTCTCTCCTGTGTGGACTGTCTTATGCTTAATAAGATATGAATTACTTGTAAAGCATTTCCCACACTCTGAACAGGAATATGGCTTCTCTCCAGTGTGACTTCTCTTATGTAAAACCATTTTTGATTTATCTGTAAAACATCTCCCACATTCTGAACATGAAAACGGCGTTTCTCCTGTATGAATTCTTTGATGTCTAATAAGAATAACTTTGACTGAAAAAGATTTTCCACATTCTGAACATGAATACGGCTTCTCTCCTGTGTGGATTCTCTCATGCGTAGCAAGATTTGCTTTCATTGAAAAACATTTCCCACATTCTGAACATGAATATGGCTTCTCTCCTGTGTGACTTCTCTCATGTATAACCATATTTGATTTGTCTTTAAAACATTTCCCACATTCTGAACATGAGTACGACTTCTTTTCTCTGTGATTTCTCTTAGCTTTAACAGGATGTTCTCGATGTACATAACTGGCAACTGTGTTTTCTCCTGAGGACTGACACAGGATATCTTCATCTTTTACTTCATATTCTAGCGATGACATGACATTTCCTTCAGAACTTTTACTTGCCTTTTCTGTTAGAAATAAAAATGCATTTCATGACTTTTTTAAACAACTTAGACAAATGTACAAACATTCATATTCAAATGGAAATCAAATAGTCATGTGTTTATTTCCATTGTGTATATTGAAACACAAAAAATAGAGTAAAAAGGCAAATGCAACACAATTTCACATAAAACCCCCAAAATGAGAACAAAATTGTTGGCACCCTCCAAGTTAATATTTGGTTGTCCCATCTGAATTCCATTATATAGTGTTACATAATTAGCTACTATTCCATCGCTTTTTAGTTAGAAGGGTGAGAGGGTTCATACGCACTGTAAGAAATGAGCAATATTCCAGCAGCCATTTTGTTCAAGACCACCATAACTCCCTCCTCGGAGAGGCCCCAACCTTTTCGCCTAAGGCAGTATGTTAATTAGCATGAGTGTGCTTATCCCTGGCCAACTGGCCCCACCATGGAGGCTTCCTGATGAATTCAGGGTGATGACACTTTTGTACCCAGAGTTATTATACAAAAAAGACTCCCCTCTGTGATGCTGCAGAGAAATGGCAAACCTAATCTCCTTCTACCACAGATTGAAAGGAAATTGTTTCACACAACCCAGACAGGCTGGAGACAAAGAATAACTTTCAATATCTCATGAGCTGTCGCTCCTATAAAAATGTCAAGCATAAATATGGAATGTAGAGATTCAGACGGTCATCACACTTATTTCTACATAAATGTCTCCTCAGTCCTCCCCCATTACCGCTCAGTCCTCCTTGCCAAATGAAGCTTTTCCACCATTTCCCTTCTGTCACAATCACACCTCACCACCTGTGCCCTCGGCCCACTCCCCTCCCACCTCATCCCTGCCCTAACCCATCTCTTCAACATAACACTCACTAAAGGCGTCTTACCCTCATCCTTCAAACACGCCTTGATCACACCCATCCTCAAAAAACCCTCCCTCGACCCAGCATCTGCTTCTAACTATCGCCCCATATCTCTTCTCCCCTTCGCCTCAAAACTACTTGAACAACACGTCCATTCTGAACTGTCCTCCCACCTCTCCTCCTGCTCCCTCTTTGACCGCTTACAATCTGGCTTCCATCCACACCACTTCACCGAAACAGCCCTGACCAAAGTTACCAACGACCTACTGACTGCCAAGAGCAAGCGACACTACTCTGTCCTCCTTGACCTATCTGCCGCCTTCGACACAGTCGACCACTCCCTCCTACTACAGATTCTGGAATCTCTTGGCATCACTGACCTCGCCCTTTCCTGGATCTCCTCATATCTAACGGACCGGACTTTCAGCTTCACCCACTCCCACGCCTCCTCTTCGCCCTATCCGTCGTTGTCCCTGAAGGCTCAGTTCTGGGACCCCTTCTCTTCTCCATCTACACTAGGGTTCCCAAACACGCGGCCCGCATGCGTCCCCTGGGCCTTCACTATGTGGCCCGCAGAACCGTGGACAACTTCAACATGCGGTACAGTACAGGAGGGAGTGTGTGAGAATGTGTGTGTGTGTGAGAAAATGTGCATGTAAGAGTGAGTGTGTGAGAGAATGTGCGTGAGAGTGAGTGTGTGAGAGTGAATGAGAGTGTGTGTGTGTGTTTGTGTGAGAGTATGTGTGAGTGTGTGAAAATGTGTGTGTGAGTATGTGAGAGAATATGTGTGAGTGTATGTGACAGTGTGTTTGTGTATGTAAGAGTGTGTTAGTGTGAGTGTGTGTGAATGTGAGTATGCGTGAGAATGTGAGTGTGTGAGAGAATGTGTTTAAGAGTGAGTGTGTGAGTGAGTGTGTAAAAAAGTGGTAGACCAGGTTGGGAACATCAGTACAAAAGGGACCAGCATGGGGGACATTACTACACTATGGGGGCCAGGATGGGGCATCACAACAAAAGGGGATCAGGATGGGGACATCACTACAAAAGAGGTCCAGGATGAGTGTATGAGTATGTGTGTGTGAGTGAAAATGGGTGTGTATGTGAGAGTGTTTGTGTATGTGAGTGTGTTTGAGTGAGTGTGGGAGTGTGAGAATGTGTATGTGAGAGTGAGTGTGTAAGAGTAAGTGTGTGAGCGAATATGTGAGTGTGTGAGAGAGAGAATGTGTGTAAGTGTGTAAAAAGGTGGTAGACCAGGTTGGGGACATTAGTACAAAAGGGGACCAGCATGGGGACATTACTACACTATGGGGGCCAGGATGGGGACATTACTACAAAAGGGGATCAGCATGGGGCATTACTAAAAGAAGGGGATCAGGATGGGACATTACTACAAGAAGGGGATCAGGATGGGACATTACTACAAGAAGGGGATCAGGATGGGACATTACTACAAGAAGGGGATCAGGATGGGACATTACTACAAGAAGGGATCAGGATGGGACATTACTACAAGAAGAGGATCAGGATGGGACATTACTACAAGAAGGGGATCAGGATGGGGACATCACTACAAGAAGGGGATCAGGATGGGACATTACTACAAGAAGGGGATCAGGATGGGACATTACTACAAGAAGAGGATCAGGATGGGACATTACTACAAGAAGGGGATCAGGATGGGGACATTACTACAAGAAGAGGATCAGGATAGGGACATCACTACAAGAAGGGGATCAGGATGGGACATTACTACAAGAAGAGAATCAGGATGAGGACATTACTACAAGAAGGGGATCAGGATGGGACATTACTACAAGAAGAGGATCAGGATAGGGACATCACTACAAGTAGGGGATCAGGATGGGACATTACTACAAGAAGGGGATCAGGATGGGGACATTACTACAAGAAGAGGATCAGGATAGGGACATCACTACAAGAAGGGGATCAGGATGGGACATTACTACAAGAAGAGAATCAGGATGAGGACATTACTACAAGAAGGGGATCAGGATGGGACATTACTACAAGAAGAGGATCAGGATGGGACATTACTACAAGAAGGGGATCAGGATGGGGACATTACTACAAGAAGAGGATCAGGATAGGGACATTACTACAAGAAGAGGATCAGGATGGGACATTACTACAAGAAGAGGATCAGGATAGGGACATTACTACAAGAAGAGGATCAGGATGGGACATTACTACAAGAAGGGGATCAGGATGGGGACATTACTACAAGAAGGGGATCAGGATGGGACATTACTACAAGAAGAGGATCAGGATGGGGACATTACTACAAGAAGGGGATCAGGATGGGACATTACTACAAGAAGAGGATCAGGATGGGACATTACTACAAGAAGAGGATCAGGATGGGACATTACTACAAGAAGAGGATCAGGATGGGACATTACTACAAGAAGGGGATCAGGATGGGACATTACTACAAGAAGAGGATCAGGATGGGACATTACTACAAGAAGGGGATCAGGATGAGGACAATACTACAAGAAGGGGATCAGGATGGGACATTACTACAAGAAGAGGACCAGGATGGGACATTACTACAAGAAGGGGATCAGGATGGGGACAATACTACAAGAAGGAGATCAGGATGGGACATTACTACAAGAAGGGGATCAGGATGGGACATTACTACAAGAAGGGGATCAGGATAGGACATTATTACAAAAGGGGACAAGGATGGGGACATCACTACAAAAGGGGATCAGGATGGGGACATTACTACAAAAAGGGGATCAGGATGGGGACATTACTATAAGAAGGGGATCAGGATGGGACATTACTACAAGAAGGGGATCAGGATGGGGCATTATTACAAAAGGGGACAAGGATGGGGACATCTCTACAATATGGGGACCAGGATGGGGTATTACTACAAGGGGACCAAGATGGGGACATTACTACATGATGAGGACCAGGATGGGACATTACTAAAAGATGGGGACATTACTAAATGATAAGGACCAGGATGTGGGATATTACTATAGGATGGGGACCAGTATGGAAACATTACAAGATGATTAGGACCAGGATGGGGACATTACTACAAGGGGACTAGGATGGGGACATTACTACAAGGGGACTAGGATGGGGATCTCTGTTGTCAAATCTCTGTTGTCAAATATCCTTTTATTGGGCCTCATAAAAGTGATTACCTAATCTGTATACATTAAACATGAGTGGGGAATCCCAAGGTCGTGGTGGAAAGGGGGATAAGTGTTGTGGAAGGGGAAATAGGCATGGTGTTCAAGGTGTATGAGGGGTTGATACCAACGCTATTGTTACTCAAAGCCGCACTGACCATACACCAGCTCGTGGCATCCTAAGCCAAGAGACAACTTCTGTTTCTGGACGGTGGACCCCACTCTCTTTCTACTCTAGTCTCTGTCTGCTCCACTCTCTGTCTCCTCTAGTCTCTGTCTGCTCCACTCTCTTTCTCCTCTAGTCTCTGTCTGCTCCACTCTCTTTCTACTCTAGTCTCTGTCTGCTCCACTCTCTTTCTCCTCTAGTCTCTGTCTGCTCCACTCTCTTTCTCCTCTAGTCTCTGTCTGCTCCACTCTCTTTCTCCTCTAGTCTCTGTCTGCTCCACTCTCTTTCTCCTCTAGTCTCTGTCTGCTCCACTCTCTTTCTCCTCTAGTCTCTGTCTGCTCCACTCTCTTTCTCCTCTAGTCTCTGTCTGCTCCAGTCTCTTTCTCCTCTAGTCTCTGTCTGCTCCAGTCTCTTTCTCCTCTAGTCTCTGTCTGCTCCAGTCTCTTTCTCCTCTAGTCTCTGTCTGCTCCACTCTCTTTCTCCTCTAGTCTCTGTCTGCTCCACTCTCTTTCTCCTCTAGTCTCTGTCTGCTCCACTCTCTTTCTCCTCTAGTCTCTGTCTGCTCCACTCTCTTTCTCCTCTAGTCTCTGTCTGCTCCACTCTCTTTCTCCTCTAGTCTCTGTCTGCTCCAGTCTCTTTCTCCTCTAGTCTCTGTCTGCTCCAGTCTCTTTCTCCTCTAGTCTCTGTCTGCTCCAGTCTCTTTCTCCTCTAGTCTCTGTCTGCTCCACTCTCTTTCTCCTCTAGTCTCTGTCTGCTCCACTCTCTTTCTCCTCTAGTCTCTGTCTGCTCCAGTCTCTTTCTTTGCCAGCAGCAGAGCGATACAAGTTGTAGATGAGGCCCAGAAAGAGGTTGTGCTGCAGTTCATAGCAAGCGCTGCAACACATCAACATCACACAGTTCAGTCCTCAGCGCCCCAATTACCATGTGTCCCCCATGTCACAACTCTCCAACCGCACAACTGACTGTGGGGAAACACAGATGGGCGATTCTGCAGAGATGTTCACACATTCTATTCCATGGGCTTCAGAGGTCTGATCAAAACATTCACAGGCTGAAGAGGAGGAAATCATCTGAACCGATGTCCAAAATCTGTTGGAGTTGGATGCGGGAACAAACAAGGTAGGGACCGAGGAGAATCCAGACACTCGTCATCAGACATTAACCTCCGAGGGGAAGAGGAAGTGATGATGATGATGAGACTCAGAGACCTGAGGAGCACCGCACTGTACTGTACTGTACTACAAGAAGGGGATCAGGATGGGACATTACTACAAGAAGAGGATCAGGATGGGACATTACTACAAGAAGGGACCAGGATGGACATTACTACAAGAAGGGGATCAGGATGGGACATTACTACAAGAAGGGATCAGGATGGGGACATTACTACAAGAAGGGGATCAGGATGGGACATTACTACAAGAAGGGGATCAGGATGGGGACATTACTACAAGAAGGGGATCAGGATGGGACATTACTACAAGAAGAGATCAGGATGGGGACATTACTACAAGAAGGGGATCAGGATGGGACATTACTACAAGAAGGGGATCAGGATGGGACATTACTACAAGAAGAGGATCAGGATGGGGACATTACTACAAGAAGGGGATCAGGATGGGACATTACTACAAGAAGGGGATCAGGATGGGACATTACTACAAGAAGGGGATCAGGATGGGACATTACTACAAGAAGGGGATCAGGTTGGGGACATCACTACAAGAAGGGGATCAGGATGGGACATTACTACAAGAAGAGAATCAGGATGAGGACATTACTACAAGAAGGGATCAGGATGGGACATTACTACAAGAAGAGGATCAGGATGGGACATTACTACAAGAAGGGGATCAGGATAGGGACATCACTACAAGAAGGGGATCAGGATGGGACATTACTACAAGAAGGGGATCAGGATGGGACATTACTACAAGAAGGGGATCAGGATGGGGACATTACTACAAGAAGAGGATCAGGATAGGGACATTACTACAAGAAGGGATCAGGATGGGACATTACTACAAGAAGGGGATCAGGATAGGGACATCACTACAAGAAGGGGATCAGGATGGGACATTACTACAAGAAGGGGATCAGGATGGGACATTACTACAAGAAGGGGATCAGGATGGGACATTACTACAAGAAGAGGACCAGGATAGGGACATCACTACAAGAAGGGGATCAGGATGGGACATTACTACAAGAAGGGACCAGTATGGGGACATTACTACAAGAAGGGGATCAGGATGGGGACATTACTACAAGAAGGGATCAGGATAGGGACATTACTACAAGAAGGGGATCAGGATGGGACATTACTACAAGAAGGGGACAGTGTATGGGGACAATACTAACAAGAAGGGGATCAGGATGGGGACATTACTAACAGAGAGGGATCAGGATGGGACATTACTACAAGAAGAGGATCAGGATGGGGACATACTACAAGAAGGAGATCAGGATGGGACATTACTACAAGAAGGGGATCAGGATGGGACATTACTACAAGAAGGGGAATCAGGATGGGACATTCACTACAAGAAGGGGATCAGGATGGGACATTATTACAAGAAGGGGATCAGGATGAGGGACATACTACAAGAAGGGGATCAGGATGGGGACATTACTACAAGAAGGGACCAGGATGGGACATTACTACAAAAGGGGATCAGGATGGGGACATACTACAAGAAGGAGATCAGGATGGGACATTACTACAAGAAGGGGATCAGGATGGGACATTACTACAAGAAGGGATCAGGATGGACATTACTACAAAAGGGATCAGGATGGGGACATTCACTACAAAAGGGATCAGGATGGGGACATTACTACAAAAGGGATCAGGATGGGGACATTACTACAAGAAAGGGATCAGGATGGGACATTACTACAAGAAGGGATCAGGATGGGACATTACTACAAGAAGAGGATCAGGATGGGACATTACTACAAGAAGGATCAGGATGGGACATTACTACAAGAAGGGATCAGGATGGGACATTACTACAAGAAGAGGATCAGGATGGGACATTACTACAGACAGAGGATCCAGGATGGGACATTACTACAAGAAGAGGATCAGGATGGGACATTACTACAAGAAGGGGATCCAGGATGGGACATTACTACAAGAAGAGGATCAGGATGGGACATTACTACAAAGAAGGGGATCAGGATGGGACATTACTACAAGAAGAGGATCAGGATGGGACATTACTACAAGAAGGGATCAGGATGGGACATTACTACAAGAGGGATCAGGATGGGACATTACTACAAGAAGGGATCAGGATGGGACATTACTACAAGAAGAGGATCAGGATGGGACATTACTACAAGAAGGGATCAGGATGGGACATTACTACAAAGGGATCAGGATGGGACATTACTACAAAAGGGGATCAGGATGGACATTACTACAAGAAGAGGATCAGGATGGGACATTACTACAAGAAGGATAGGATGGAATCACAAGAAGGGATCAGTTGACTTACTACAAGAAAGAGGACTCAGGGATAGTGGGACATTACTACAAGAAGGGGATCAGGATGGGACATTACTACAAGAAGAGGATCAGGATGGGACATTACTACAAGAAGGGGATCAGGATGGGGACATTACTACAAGAAGGGGATCAGGATGGGGACATTACTACAAGAAGGGGATCAGGATGGGACATTACTACAAGAAGAGGATCAGGATGGGGACAATACTACAAGAAGGAGATCAGGATGGGACATTACTACAAGAAGGGGATCAGGATGATATAGGGATCGATCTCACTACAAGAAGGGGATCAGGATGGGACATTATTACAAGAAGGGGATCAGGATGAGGACAATACTACAAGAAGGGGATCAGGATGGGACATTACTACAAGAAGAGGACCAGGATGGGATATTACTACAAGAAGAGGACCAGGATGGGACATTACTACAAGAAGGGGATCAGGATGGGGACATTACTACAAGAAGGGGATCAGGATGGGACATTACTACAAGAAGAGGACCAGGATGGGACATTACTACAAGAAGGGATCAGGATGGGGACAATACTACAAGAAGGAGATCAGGATGGGACATTACTACAAGAAGGGGATCAGGATGGGACATTACTACAAGAAGGGGATCAGGATAGGACATTATTACAAAAGGGGACAAGGATGGGGACATCACTACAAAAGGGGATCAGGATGGGGACATTACTACAAAAAGGGGATCAGGATGGGGACATTACTATAAGAAGGGGATCAGGATGGGACATTACTACAAGAAGGGGATCAGGATGGGGCATTATTACAAAAGGGGACAAGGATGGGGACATCTCTACAATATGGGGACCAGGATGGGGTATTACTACAAGGGGACCAAGATGGGGACATTACTACATGATGAGGACCAGGATGGGACATTACTAAAAGATGGGGACATTACTAAATGATAAGGACCAGGATGTGGGATATTACTATAGGATGGGGACCAGTATGGAAACATTACAAGATGATTAGGACCAGGATGGGGACATTACTACAAGGGGACTAGGATGGGGACATTACTACAAGGGGACTAGGATGGGGATCTCTGTTGTCAAATCTCTGTTGTCAAATATCCTTTTATTGGGCCTCATAAAAGTGATTACCTAATCTGTATGCATTAAACATGAGTGGGGAATCCCAAGGTCGTGGTGGAAAGGGGGATAAGTGTTGTGGAAGGGGAAATAGGCATGGTGTTCAAGGTGTATGAGGGGTTGATACCAACGCTATTGTTACTCAAAGCCGCACTGACCATACACCAGCTCGTGGCATCCTAAGCCAAGAGACAACTTCTGTTCCTGGACGGTGGACCCCACTCTCTTTCTCCTCTAGTCTCTGTCTGCTCCACTCTCTTTCTACTCTAGCATCTGTCTGCTCACTCTCTTTCTCCTCTAGATCCTGCTCTGCTCCACTCTCTTTCATCCTACAGACACTCTGTCCTGCTCCCCACTCTCTTTCTCCTCTAGTCTCTGTCTGCTCCACTCTCTTTCTACTCTAGTTCTGTCTGCTCCACTCTCTTTCTCCTCTAGTCTCTGTCTGCTCCACTCTCTTTCTCCTCTAGTCTCTGTCTGCTCCACTCTCTTTCTCCTCTAGTCTCTGTCTGCTCCACTCTCTTTCTCCTCTAGTCTCTGTCTGCTCCACTCTCTTTCTCCTCTAGTCTCTGTCTGCTCCACTCTCTTTCTCCTCTAGTCTCTGTCTGCTCCACTCTCTTTCTCCTCTAGTCTCTGTCTGCTCCACTCTCTTTCTCCTCTAGTCTCTGTCTGCTCCACTCTCTTTCTCCTCTAGTCTCTGTCTGCTCCACTCTCTTTCTCCTCTAGTCTCTGTCTGCTCCACTCTCTTTCTCCTCTAGTCTCTGTCTGCTCCACTCTCTTTCTCCTCTAGTCTCTGTCTGCTCCACTCTCTTTCTCCTCTAGTCTCTGTCTGCTCCACTCTCTTTCTCCTCTAGTCTCTGTCTGCTCCCTCTCTTTCTCCTCTAGTCTCTGTCTGCTCCTCATCTTTCTCCTCAGTCTCTGTCTGCTCCACTCTCTTTCTCCTCTAGTCTCTGTCTGCTCCACTCTCTTTCTCCTCTAGTTTTCTGTCTGCTCCAGTCTCTGTCTGCTCCAGTCTCTGTCTGCTCCAGTCTCTTTCTCCTCTAGTCTCTGTCTGCTCCAGTCTCTGTCTGCTCCAGTCTCTTTCTCCTCTAGTCTCTGTCTGCTCCAGTCTCTTTCTCCTCTAGTTTCTGTCTGCTCCAGTCTCTGTCTGCTCCAGTCTCTGTCTGCTCCAGTCTCTTTCTCCTCTAGTCTCTGTCTGCTCCAGTCTCTGTCTGCTCCAGTCTCTGTCTGCTCCACTCTCTTTCTCCTCTAGTTTCTGTCTGCTTCAGTCTCTTTCTCCTCTAGTCTCTGTCTGCTCCAGTCTCTTTCTCCTCTAGTCTCTGTCTGCTCCAGTCTTTCTCCTCTAGTCTCTGTCTGCTCCACTCTCTTTCTCCTCTAGTCTCTGTCTGCTCCAGTCTCTGTCTACTCTAGTCTCTGTCTGCTCCAGTCTCTTTCTTTGCCAGCAGCAGAGCGATACAAGTTGTAGATGAGGCCCAGAAAGAGGTTGTGCTGCAGTTCATAGCAAGCGCTGCAACATGTGGCCTCTCCTTTTCCTCCACATCAACATCACACAGTTCAGTCCTCAGCGCCCCAATTACCCATGTGTCCCCCCGTGTCACAACTCTCCAACCGCACAACTGACTGTGGGGAAACACAGATGGGCGATTCTGCAGAGATGTTCACACATTCTATTCATGGGCTTCAGAGTTCTGATCAAAACATTCACAGGCTGAAGAGGAGGAAATCATCTGCACCGATGTCCAAAATCTGTTGGAGTTGGATGCGGGAACAAACAAGGTAGAAACCGAGGAGAATCCAGACACTCGTCATCAGACATTAACCTCCGAGGGGAAGAGGAAGTGATGATGATGATGAGACTCAGATACCGGAGGGGCTCCGCACTGTACTGTGCGTTCAGGGCAGGAAAAGACTCTTTCATATACAGCACTGCACACTTGGCCAAGTGCACCTATATTCTCTATAAGAAAAGACATCTCTGATGACCTATCAATTAGAGAATATAAAGATCAGCAGTCCTGAATCTGATGAGCCAGATAATTATTAGGCAGCCATACACATTACACCATAACTAGTGTGACCTCTACAAGTGCTGACTACAGACACAACACCCACAAATACAGGACGGAGGTCTCCTCTTACCTGGTGATATAAGAGGCCGCTGCTCCTCCACCACAACGTCCTTGTACTGATCCCGGTGACCTTCTACATAATCCCACTCCTCCATGGAGAAGAAGACAGCGACGTCCTCACACCGGAGAGGAACCTGACAACCAACGAGACAGACATCACCCAGAATCCTCCAGTGTACACTGTATAATGTCCCAGCAGTCTCCTCTCCTCCAGTGTACGCTGTATAATCTCCCAGCAGTCTCCTCTCCTCCAGTGTACGCTGTATAATCTCCCAGCAGTCTCCTCTCCTCCAGTGTACACTGTATAATGTCCCAGCAGTCTCCTCTCCTCCAGTGTACACTGTATAATGTCCCAGCAGTCTCCTCTCCTCCAGTGTACACTGTATAATGTCCCAGCAGTCTCTTCTCCTCCAGTGTACACTGTATAATCTCCCAGCAGTCTCCTCTCCTCCAGTGTACACTGTATAATCTCCCAGCAGTCTCCTCTCCTCCAGTGTACACTGTATAATCTCCCAGCAGTCTCCTCTCCTCCACTGTACACTGTATAATCTCCCAGCAGTCTCCTCTCCTCCAGTGTACACTGTATAATCTCCCAGCAGTCTCCTCTCCTCCAGTGTACACTGTATAATCTCCCAGCAGTCTCCTCTCCTCCAGTGTACACTGTATAATCTCCCAGCAGTCTCCTCTCCTCCAGTGTACACTGTATAATGTCCCAGCAGTCTCCTCTCCTCCAGTGTACACTGTATAATCTCCCAGCAGTCTCCTCTCCTCCAGTGTACACTGTATAATCTCCCAGCAGTCTCCTCTCCTCCAGTGTACCTGTATAATCCCCCACCAGTCTCCTCTCCTCCAGTGTACACTGTATACTCTCCCAGCAGTCTCCTCTCCTCCAGTGTACGCTGTATAATGTCCCAGCAGTCTCCTCTCCTCCAGTGTACACTGTATAATCTCCCAGCAGTCTCCTCTACTCCAGAGTACACTGTATAATGTCCCAGCAGTCTCCTCTCCTCCAGTGTACACTGTATAATCTCCCAGCAGTCTTCCTCTCCTCCAGTGTACACTGTATAATCTCCCAGCAGTCTCCTCTCCTCCAGTGTACACTGTATAATCTCCCAGCAGTCTCCTCTCCTCCAGTGTACACTGTATATCTCCCAGCAGTCTCCTCTCCTCCAGTGTACACTGTATAATCCCCAGCAGTCTCCTCTCCTCCAGTGTACACTGTATAATCTCCCAGCAGTCTCCTCTCCTCCAGTGTACACTGTATAATCTCCCAGCAGTCTCCTCTCCTCCAGTGTACACTGTATAATCTCCCAGCAGTCTCCTCTCCTCCAGTGTACACTGTATAATCTCCCAGCAGTCTCCTCTCCTCCAGTGTACACTGTATAATCTCCCAGCAGTCTCCTCTCCTCCAGTGTACACTGTATAATGTCCCAGCAGTCTCCTCTCCTCCAGTGTACACTGTATAATCTCCCAGCAGTCTCCTCTCCTCCAGTGTACACTGTATAATCTCCCAGCAGTCTCCTCTCCTCCAGTGTACACTGTATAATCTCCCAGCAGTCTCCTCTCCTCCAGTGTACACTGTATAATCTCCCAGCAGTTCCTCTCCTCCATGTACACTGTATATCTCCCAGCAGTCTCTCTCTCCAGTGTACACTGTATAATCTCCCAGCAGTCTCCTCTCCTCCAGTGTACACTGTATAATCTCCCAGCAGTCTCCTCTCCTCCAGTGTACACTGTATAATCTCCCAGCAGTCTCCTCTCCTCCAGTGTACACTGTATAATTCCCAGCAGTCTCCTCTCCTCCAGTGTACACTGTATAATCTCCCAGCAGTCTCCTCTCCTCCAGTGTACACTGTATAATGTCCCAGCAGTCTCCTCTCCTCCAGTGTACACTGTATAATGTCCCAGCAGTCTCCTCTCCTCCAGTGTACACTGTATAATTCCCAGCAGTCTCCTCTCCTCCAGTGTACACTGTATAATTCCCAGCAGTCTCCTCTCCTCCAGTGTACACTGTATAATGTCCCAGCAGTCTCCTCTCCTCCAGTGTACACTGTATAATGTCCCAGCAGTCTCCTCTCCTCCAGTGTACACTGTATAATGTCCCAGCAGTCTCCTCTCCTCCAGTGTACACTGTATAATCTCCCAGCAGTCTCCTCTCCTCCAGTGTACACTGTATAATCTCCCAGCAGTCTCCTCTCCTCCAGTGTACACTGTATAATCTCCCAGCAGTCTCCTCTCCTCCAGTGTACACTGTATAATCTCCCAGCAGTCTCCTCTCCTCCAGTGTACACTGTATAATCTCCCAGCAGTCTCCTCTCCTCCAGTGTACACTGTATAATCTCCCAGCAGTCTCCTCTCCTCCAGTGTACACTGTATAATCTCCCAGCAGTCTCCTCTCCTCCAGTGTACACTGTATAATCTCCCAGCAGTCTCCTCTCCTCCAGTGTACACTGTATAATCTCCCAGCAGTCTCCTCTCCTCCAGTGTACACTGTATAATCTCCCAGCAGTCTCCTCTCCTCCAGTGTACACTGTATAATCTCCAGCAAGTCTCCTCTCCTCCAGTGTACACTGTATAATCTCCCAGCAGTCTCCTCTCCTCCAGTGTACACTGTATAATCTCCCAGCAGTCTCCTCTCCTCCAGTGTACACTGTATAATCTCCCAGCAGTCTCCTCTCCTCCAGTGTACACTGTATAATCTCCCAGCAGTCTCCTCTCCTCCAGTGTACACTGTATAATCTCCCAGCAGTCTCCTCTCCTCCAGTGTACACTGTATAATTCCCAGCAGTCTCCTCTCCTCCAGTGTACACTGTATAATCTCCCAGCAGTCTCCTCTCCTCCAGTGTACACTGTATAATCTCCCAGCAGTCTCCTCTCCTCCAGTGTACACTGTATAATCTCCCAGCAGTCTCCTCTCCTCCAGTGTACACTGTATAATCCGTCTCCTCCAGCAGTATTCTCCCTCTCCTCCAGTGTACCTGTATAATCTCCCAGCAGTCTCCTCTCCTCCAGTGTACACTGTATAATCTCCCAGCAGTCTCCTCTCCTCCAGTGTACACTGTATAATCTCCCAGCAGTCTCCTCTCCTCCAGTGTACACTGTATAATCTCCCAGCAGTCTCCTCTCCTCCAGTGTACACTGTATAATCTCCCAGCAGTCTCTCTCCTCCAGTGTACACTGTATAATCTCCCAGCAGTCTCCTCTCCTCCAGTGTACACTGTATAATTCCCAGCAGTCTCCTCTCCTCCAGTGTACACTGTATAATGTCCCAGCAGTCTCCTCTCCTCCAGTGTACACTGTATTATCTCCCAGCAGTCTCCTCTCCTCCAGTGTACACTGTATAATCTCCCAGCAGTCTCCTCTCCTCCAGTGTACACTGTATAATCTCCCAGCAGTCTCCTCTCCTCCAGTGTACACTGTATAATCTCCCAGCAGTCTCCTCTCCTCCAGTGTACACTGTATAATCTCCCAGCAGTCTCCTCTCCTCCAGTGTACACTGTATAATCTCCCAGCAGTCTCCTCTCCTCCAGTGTACACTGTATAATGTCCAGCAGTCTCCTCTCCTCCAGTGTACACTGTATAATCTCCCAGCAGTCTCCTCTCCTCCAGTGTACACTGTATAATCTCCCAGCAGTCTCCTCTCCTCCATGTACACTGTATAATCTCCCAGCAGTCTCCTCTCCTCCAGTGTACACTGTATAATCTCCAGCAGTCTCCTCTCCTCCAGTGTACACTGTATAATCTCCCAGCAGTCTCCTCTCCTCCAGTGTACACTGTATAATCTCCAGCAGTCTCCTCTCCTCCAGTGTACACTGTATAATCTCCCAGCAGTCTCCTCTCCTCCAGTGTACACTGTATAATCCTCCTCAACAGTCCTCCTCTCCTCCAGTGTACACTGTATAATCTCCCAGCAGTCTCCTCTCCTCCAGTGTACACTGTATAATCCCAGCAGGTCTCCTCTCCTCCAGTGTACACTGTATAATTCCCAGCAGTCTCCTCTCCTCCAGTGTACACTGTATAATCTCCCAGCAGTCTCCTCTCCTCCAGTGTACACTGTATAATCTCCCAGCAGTCTCCTCTCCTCCAGTGTACACTGTATAATCTCCCAGCAGTCTCCTCTCTCCAGTGTACACTGTATAATCTCCCAGCAGTCTCCTCTCCTCCAGTGTACACTGTATAATGTCCCAGCAGTCTCCTCTCCTCCAGTGTACACTGTATAATGTCCCAGCAGTCTCCTCTCTCCAGTGTACACTGTATAATCTCCCAGCAGTCTCCTCTCCTCCAGTGTACACTGTATAATCTCCCAGCAGTCTCCTCTCCTCCAGTGTACACTGTATAATCTCCCAGCAGTCTCCTCTCCTCCAGTGTACACTGTATATAATCTCCCCAGCATGTAATCCCTCTCTCCAGTGTACACTGTATAATCTCCCAGCAGTCTCCTCTCCTCCAGTGTACACTGTATAATCTCCCAGCAGTCTCCTCTCCTCCAGTGTACACTGTATAATCTCCAGCAGTCTCCTCTCCTCCAGTGTACACTGTATAATCTCCCAGCAGTCTCCTCTCCTCAGTGTACACTGTATAATCTCCCACAGCCTAGTCCTCATTTCTCTCCAGTGTACAGCTGTATAATCTCCCAGCAGTCTCCTCTCCTCCAGTGTACACTGTATAATTCCCAGCAGTCTCCTCTCCTCCAGTGTACACTGTATAATCTCCCAGTCAGTCTCCTCTCCTCCAGTGTACACTGTATAATCTCCAGCAGTCTCCTCTCCTCCAGTGTACACTGTATAATCTCCAGCAGTCTCCTCTCCTCAGTGTACACTGTATAATCTCCCAGCAGTCTCCTCTCCTCCAGTGTACACTGTATAATTCCCAGCAGTCTCCTCTCCTCCAGTGTACACTGTATAATGTCCCAGCAGTCTCCTCTCCTCCAGTGTACACTGTATAATCTCCCAGCAGTCTCCTCTCCTCCAGTGTACACTGTATAATCTCCAGCAGTCTCTCTCCTCCAGTGTACACTGTATAATCTCCCAGCAGTCTCCTCTCCTCCAGTGTACACTGTATAATCTCCAGCAGTCTCCTCTCCTCCAGTGTACACTGTATAATCTCCAGCAGTCTCCTCTCCTCCAGTGTACACTGTATAATCTCCCAGCAGTCTCCTCTCCTCCAGTGTACACTGTATAATCTCCCAGCAGTCTCCTCTCCTCCAGTGTACACTGTATAATCTCCCAGCAGTCTCCTCTCCTCCAGTGTACACTGTATAATCTCCCAGCAGTCTCCTCTCCTCCAGTGTACACTGTATAATCCCCCAGCAGTCTCCTCTCCTCCAGTGTACACTGTATAATCCCCAGCAGTCTCCTCTCCTCCAGTGTACACTGTATAATGTCCCAGCAGTCTCCTCTCCTCCAGTGTACACTGTATAATCTCCCAGCAGTCTCCTCTCCTCCAGTGTACACTGTATAATGTCCCAGCAGTCTCTCTCCTCCAGTGTACACTGTATAATCTCCCAGCAGTCTCCTCTCCTCCAGTGTACACTGTATAATGTCCCAGCAGTCTCCTCTCCTCCAGTGTACACTGTATAATCTCCCAGCAGTCTCCTCTCCTCCAGTGTACACTGTATAATGTCCCAGCAGTCCTCTCCTCCAGTGTACACTGTATAATCCCCCAGCAGTCTCCTCTCCTCCAGTGTACGCTGTATAATGTCCCAGCAGTCACCTCTCCTCCAGTGTACACTGTATAATGTCCCAGCAGTCACCTCTCCTCCAGTGTACACTGTATAATGTCCCAGCAGTCTCCTCTCCTCCAGTGTACACTGTATAATCTCCCAGCAGTCTCCTCTCCTCCAGTGTACACTGTATAATCTCCCAGCAGTCTCCTCTCCTCCAGTGTTTAACGCTGTTTTATAATCTAATCAGCAGTCTCCTCTCCTCCAGTGTACACTGTATAATCTCCCAGCAGTTCCTCTCCTCCAGTGTATATCTCCAGCAGTCCTCCTCCAGTGTATAATCTCCCAGCAGGCTCCTCTCCTCCAGTGTATAATCCCCCAGCAGTCTCCTCTCCTCCAGTGTACACTGTATAATCTCCCAGCAGTCTCCTCTCCTCCAGTGTACACTGTTATAATCCCCCAGCAGTCTCCTCTCCTCCAGTGTACACTGTATAATCTCCCAGCAGTCTCCTCTCCTCCAGTGTACACTGTATAATCTCCCAGCAGTCTCCTCTCCTCCAGTGTACAGTGTATAATCCCCCAGCAGTCTCCTCTCCTCCAGTGTACGCTGTATAATCTCCCAGCAGTCTCCTCTCCTCCAGTGTACACTGTATAATCTCCCAGCAGTCTCCTCTCCTCCAGTGTACACTGTATAATCTCCCAGCAGTCACCTCTCCGGTCAGCAGCGCAGTGATCTCTCTGGTGAGATCTAGGATCTTCTTCTCAGGCATCGGGGAGTGCGGGGCCCCTGTGATGGGGCCCTCATTACTGCTCCGTCCTCCGGGGGCCACACAGTCACCTGTCGTCTTCTGCACTATGGTGTAATCCTGTGTAAGGAGAGAAGTGAGGAGGATTATACATAGGGAAGAATAAGACGAGTCTCCTCAACACCTGCCCCGACATCAGAGATAGAGAGGATAGAAGAGTTTACCTCTCCCTCACCGGATAATAGAGAGAATATAGAAGAGTTTACCTCTCCACTCACCGGATAATAGAGAGAGTATAGAAGAGTTTACCTCTCCACTCAGCAGATAATAGAGAGAATATAGAAGAGTTTACCTCTCCACTCACCGGATAATAGAGAATATAGAAGAGTTTACCTCTCCACTCAGCAGATAATAGAGAATATAGAAGAGTTTACCTCTCCCACTCAGCAGATAATAGAGAGTATAGAAGAGTTTACCTCTCCACTCACCAGATAATAGAGAGTATAGAACAGTTTACCTCTCCACTCACCGGATAATAGAGAGTATAGAAGAGTTTACCTCTCCACTCAGCAGATAATAGAGAATATAGAAGAGTTTACCTCTCCACTCACCGGATAATAGAGAGTATAGAAGAGTTTACCTCTCCACTCAGCAGATAATAGAGAGAATATAGAAGAGTTTACCTCTCCACTCACCAGATAATAGAGAATATAGAAGAGTTTACCTCTCCACTCAGCAGATAATATAGAGAATATAGAAGAGTTTACCTCTCCACTCAGCAGATAATAGAGAATATAGAAGAGTTTACCTCTCCACTCAGCAGATAATAGAGAGTATAGAAGAGTTTACCTCTCCACTCACCAGATAATAGAGAGTATAGAAACAGTTTACCTCTCCACTCACCGGATAATAGAGAATATAGAAGAGTTTACCTCTCCACTCAGCAGATAATAGAGAATATAGAGGAGTTTACCTCTCCACTCACCAGATAATAGAGAGTATAGAAGAGTTTACCTCTCCACTCAGCAGATAATAGAGAATATAGAGGAGTTTACCTCTCCACTCACCGGATAATAGAGAGTATAGAAGAGTTTACCTCTCCACTCAGCAGATAATAGAGATATAGAAGAGTTTACCTCTCCACTCACCGATAATAGAGAGTATAGAAGAGTTTACCTCTCCACTCAGCAGATAATAGAGATATAGAAAGTTTACCTCTCCACTCACGATTAATAGAGAATATAGAAGAGTTTACCTCTCCACTCAGCAGATAATAGAGAGTATAGAAGAGTTTACCTCTCCACTCAGCAGATAATATAGAGAATATAGAAGAGTTTATCCTCTCCACTCACCGATAATAGAGAGTATAGAAGAGTTTACCTCTCCACTCACAGATAATAGAGAGTATAGAAGAGTTTTACCTCTCCACTCACCCGATAATAGAGAGATATAGAAGAGTTTACCTCTCCACTCAGCAGATAATAGAGAGTATAGAAGAGTTTACCTCTCCACTCAGCAGATAATAGAGAGTATAAGAAGAGTTTACCTCTCCACTCAGCAGATAATAGAGAATATAGAAGAGTTTACCTCTCCACTCACGAGATAATAGAGAGTATAGAAGAGTTTACCTCTCCACTCAGCAGATAATAGAGATATAGAAGAGTTTACCTCTCCACTCAGCAGATAAATAGAGAAATAAGAAGAGTTTACCTCTCCACTCACAGATAATAGAGAGTATAGAAGAGTTTACCTCTCCACTCAGCAGATAATAGAGAGTATAGAAGAGTTTACCTCTCCACTCACAGATAATAGAGAATATAGAAGAGTTTACCTCTCCACTCACGGATAATATAGAGAATATAGAAGAGTTTACCTCTCCACTCAGCAGATAATAGAGAATATAGAAGAGTTTTACCTCTCCACTCAGCAGATAATATAGAGAATATAGAAGAGTTTTACCTCTCCACTCACCGATAATATAGAATATAGAAGAGTTTACCTCTCCACTCAGCAGATAATATAGAGAATATAGAAGAGTTTACCTCTCCACTCACCGGATAATAGAGAGAATATAGAAGAGTTTACCTCTCCACTCACGGATAATAGAGAGAATATAGAAGAGTTTACCTCTCCACTCAGCAGATAATAGAGAATATAGAAGAGTTTACCTCTCCACTCAGCAGATAATAGAGATTATAGAAGAGTTTACCTCTCCACTCACGGATAAATAGAGAATATAGAAGAGTTTACCTCTCCACTCAGCAGATAATAGAGAGATATAGAAGAGTTTACCTCTCCACTCACCGGATAATATAGAGAATATAGAAGAGTTTACCTCTCCACTCAGCAGATAATAGAGAATATAGAAGAGTTTACCTCTCCACTCAGCAGATAATAGAGAATATAGAAGAGTTTACCTCTCCACTCAGCAGATAATAGAGAGTATAGAAGAGTTTACCTCTCCACTCAGCAGATAATATAGAGAATATAGAAGAGTTTACCTCTCCACTCAGCAGATAATAGAGAGTATAGAAGAGTTTACCTCTCCACTCAGCAGATAATATAGAGAATATAGAAGAGTTTACCTCTCCACTCACCGGATAATAGAGAATATAGAAGAGTTTACCTCTCCACTCACCGGATAATAGAGAATATAGAAGAGTTTACCTCTCCACTCAGCAGATAATATAGAGAGAGTATAGAAGAGTTTACCTCTCCACTCAGCAGATAATATAGAGAGAGTATAGAAGAGTTTACCTCTCCACTCAGGACAGAGATGATCTCTAAGGCAAAGTCTATGATTCTTTTGGAAATGTTCTTCTTGTCCTCGTCCATGTTGTTTGGTCATTCGCGGTGGTGAGGAGGTCGGGGTCTTCCAGTTCGGATCGGCTGTATACAATGATAGATATTATCATTAGTCACAAACAGAACTGATCTCATTACACATATAATTTCGCAGGACAGGGAGGAGATGTAGGAGGTGCAGAACTGTGGAGAGAATGGGTAGGTGATAGACAGATGAGGGGACATTTTGGTAGTGACATTGTAGCTGCTATGGGCCGACTACTGTCAAATCAGTTGGTTTCTTATATAAAGCAGTGGAGATTGTACCGTCAATTGATTTCAGGACCAAAAAGTCAAGTAAATTGATGTTAAATTGGTCATGATGTAGAGCGAGTCCAGTGTCAGGGTCACTGCTGGGAATAAACTGAATGAATGAGCAGAGGTCACTGACTCAGTGTTTTGCCAAACAATTAAAGGGCGCGGATCCGGCTTTAAAGAAGGCGATTCATTTTTATAACAATTAAATAATTATAAAAAATAGAAAATAATGTGAAATTGAATCCACTTTTGCAGAATATAAATCAGGAAGGTTAAGTACTTACAGTACACACTTTACAGGTAATCTGTCCCCAGGAACCACGTACGTCATCTGTCAGACAGAGAGAAGTCCTGGGACATCCACAGTGTGGGGTACCCGGCGTCCCCAGATCCACAGATCAGCGGCTTCTGTCTCAGGTCTTACACAGATTAGATTGTGTTTGGAAAAGTGATGCTGACGTTACCCAATATTACACAAGCTGGAAACATCTCTATTAGTCCAATGCAGTTTTTCCTCGTACTGAGTGGCCGTCCCACAAGAGGTTAATTAACATTGGACTAATAAATCACTGGATAAAAACATACCAAAGGCCGTGGTTCCAGGTGAGTAAACATTGCACTATGTAGGAATGAAGGCCACTAAACAGCGATTAAAGAGTTAAGAGGTACTGGGTGATCCCATACAATCTACAGGTGCTGGGATATTTACAGGATAATTCAGGCTCACATCAATAATTCCACTTATGGTACCGTCACACACAGGGATATCGTTAACGATATTGTTGAAACGTCACAGATTTGTGATTGTTGTAACAATATAGTTTGTGCGTCGTTGCGTGTAAACGAACGATGTAGCAAGGAGAAATTGTTGGATCAATCATCAATAATTTGTGCTCCGGACCTCAAATCTATCGTTCATCGTCCAATTAACGTTCTGGGAAGCAGCAACATCGTTCAGTGTGACGCCATTATACATGGTTCAGTGTGAAGCCTTTATACATCATTCAGTGTGACGCCATTATACATGGCTCAGTGTGACGCCTTTATACATGGTTCAGTGTGACGCCTTTATACATGGTTCAGTGTGACGCCTTTATACATGGTTCAGTGTGACGCCTTCATACATCATTCAGTGTGACGCCATTATACATGGTTCAGTGTGACGCCTTTATACATGGTTCAGTGTGACGCCTTTATACATGGTTCAGTGTGACGCCTTTATAACATGGTTCAGTGTGACGCCTTCATACATGGCTCAGTGTGACGCCTTTATACATGGTTCAGTGTGACGCCTTTATACATGGTTCAGTGTGACGCCTTTATACATGGTTCAGTGTGACTGCCTTTATACATGGTTCAGTGTGACGCCTTTATACATGGTTCAGTGTGACGCCTTTATACATGGCTCAGTGTGACGCCTTTATACATGGTTCAGTGTGACGCCTTTATACATGGCTCAGTGTGACGCCATTATACATGGTTCAGTGTGACGCCTTTATACATGGTTCAGTGTGACGCCTTTATACATGGTTCAGTGTGACGCCTTTATACATGGCTCAGTGTGACGCCTTTATACATGGTTCAGTGTGACGCCTTTATACATGGTTCAGTGTGACGCCTTTATACATGGCTCAGTGTGACGCCTTTATACATGGCTCAGTGTGACGCCTTTATACATGGTCAGTGTGACGCCTTTATACATGGTTCAGTGTGACGCCTTTATACATGGTTCAGTGTGACGCCTTTATACATGGTTCAGTGTGACGCCTTTATACATGGCTCAGTGTGACGCTCTTTATACATGGTTCAGTGTGACGCCTTCATACATGGCTCAGTGTGACGCCTTTATACATGGCTCAGTGTGACGCCTTTATACATGGCTCAGGGTGACGCCTTTATACATGGTTCAGTGTGACGCCTT
This sequence comes from Allobates femoralis, assembly GCA_033576535.1. Classification (NCBI taxonomy): domain Eukaryota; kingdom Metazoa; phylum Chordata; class Amphibia; order Anura; family Aromobatidae; genus Allobates; species Allobates femoralis. Next base: position 2,243,647 of record JARQOC010000013.1, on the reverse strand, counting down.
TATACATGGTTCAGTGTGACGCCTTTATACATGGCTCAGTGTGACGCCTTTATACATGGTTCAGTGTGACGCCTTTATACATGGATCAGTGTGACGCCTTTATACATGGTTCAGTGTGACGCCTTTATACATGGTTCAGTGTGATGCCTTTATAACATGGTTCAGTGTGACGCCTTTATACATGGTTCAGTGTGATGCCTTATACATGGTTCAGTGTGACGCCTTTATACATGGTTCAGTGTGACGCCTTTATACATGGCTCAGTGTGACGCCTTTATACATGGTTCAGTGTGACGCCTTTATACATGGCTCAGTGTGACGCCATTATACATGGTTCAGTTTTGGACGCCTTTATACATGGTTCAGTGTGACGCCTTTATACATGGTCAGTGTGACGCCTTTATACATGGCTCAGTGTGACGCCTTTATACATGGTCAGTGTGACGCCTTTATACATGGTTCAGTGTGACGCCTTTATACATGGCTCAGTGTGACGCCTTTATACATGGTTCAGTGTGACGCCTTTATACATGGCTCAGTGTGACGCCTTTATACATGGTCAGTGTGACGCCTTTATACATGGTTCAGTGTGACGCCTTATACATGGTTCAGTGTGACGCCTTTATACATGGTTCAGTGTGACGCCTTTATACATGGTCAGTGTGACGCCTTTATACATGGCTCAGTGTGACGCCTTTATACATGGTCAGTGTGACGCCTTTATACATGGCTCAGTGTGACGCCTTTATACATGGCTCAGTGTGACGCCTTTATACATGGCTCAGTGTGACGTCCTTTATACATGGCTCAGTGTGACGCCTTTATACATGGTCAGTGTGACGCCTTTATACATGGCTCAGTGTGACGCCTTTATACATGCTCAGTGTGACGCCTTTATACATTCAGTGTGACGCCTTTTATCATGTCAGTGTGACGCCTTTATACATGGTCAGTGTGACGCTTATACATGGTTCAGTGTGACGCTTTATACATGTCAGTGTGACGCCTTTATAATTTCATGTGACGCCTTTATACATTCAGTGTGACCTTTTCATTGTGACTTATACATGGTTCAGTGTGACGCCTTTATACATGGTCAGTGCCTTTATACATGTCATGTGACGCCTTTATACATGGTCAGTGTGACCCTTTATACTTATGTGCGTATACAGCTCATGGACCCTTTATACATGTCATGTGACGCTTATACAGGTCAGTGTGACGCCTTTATACATGGTCAGTGTGACCCTTTAACATGTTCAGTGTGACGCCTTTAACATGGTTCAGTGTGACGCCTCTTTATGGTCAGTGTGACGCCTTTATACATGTTCAGTGTGACGCCTTTATACATGGCTCAGTGTGACGCCTTTATCATGGTTCAGTGTGACGCCTTTATACATGGTCAGTGTGACGCCTTTATACATCTTGTGACGCCTTTATACATGGTTCAGTGTGACGCCTTTAACATGGTTCAGTGTGAGCCTTTATACATGGTCAGTGTGACGCCTTTCATGCATGTGACCTTTATAGTCATGTGACGCCTTTATATTCACTTCGTCAGTGTGACGCCTTTATACAGGTTCAGTGTGACGCCTTATACATGGTCATGTGACCTTTTGTCTTCCTTTATATGGCTGACCTTTATACATGGTAGGTGACGCTTTATACTTTCAGTGTGCCTTTATACAGCTCAGTGTGACGCCTTTATACATCAGTGTCCTTATAATGTTCAGTGTGACGCCTTTATACATGTCAGTGTGACGCCTTTTACATGTCAGTGTGACGCCTTTATACATGGTTCAGTGTGACCTTTATACATGGTTCATGTACGCCTTTACATGGTCGTGGACGCCTTATACATGGTCAGTGTGACGCTTTATCATCGCTCATGTGACTTTATCATGGTCAGTGTGACGCCTTATACATGGTGTGAGCCTTTACTTTCAGTGTGACCCTTTATATGGTCATGTACACTTTATCTCTTTACGCTTATCATGTGACCTTTATATGGCCATTACCCTTTACTTGTGTGACCTTATACAGTCGTGTACGCCTTCAGTGACCCTTTATACATGTCAGTGTGACCCTTTATACAGGTCATGTGACCCTTATACAGGTCGTGTGCGCTATATGGTCGGTGACCCTTATACATTTCAGTGTACGCCTTTTACATGTCATGTACGCTTTATACATTCAGTGTACCTTATACATGTCAGTGTACGCCTTATCATGGGGTTCAGTGTTAGCTTATACATGGTCAGTGTGACGCCTTTCATGTTCGTGTGACGCTTATACATGTCAGTGTGACGCCTTTATACATTCAGTGTGAGCCTTATACATGCTCAGTGTGACGCCTTTATACATGGTCGTGTGACCTTTATACATGGTCGTTGACTTATACTTCAGTGTGACCTTATACATGTCATGTGACGCCTTAACATCTCAGTGTGACCTTTAACATTCAGTGGACGCTTTATACATGTCGTGTGAGCCTTTAACATGCTCAGTGTGACCTTATACAGCTCAGTGTACCCTTTATACATGGTCAGTGTGACCCTTTTACATCAGTGGACCTTTATACATGGTCAGTGTGACGCCTTAACATCTCAGTTGACGCTTTAACATGTCAGTGGACGCCTTTATACATTCGTGTGACCTTTATACAGTCATGTGACGCCTTTAACATGGTCATGACGCTTATACATGGCTCATGTGACCCTTTACATGTCAGTGTGACGCCTTAACTGCTCGTGACGCTTTATACAGTCGTGACCCTATATACATTCAGTGTGACCCTTATACATCATCAGTGTGACGCCTTATACATGTCAGTGTGACGCCTTTAACATTCAGTGTGACGCCTTTATACATGGTCAGTGACGCCTTTATACTGTCAGTGACCCTTATACATCTCATGTGACCTTTATACAGTCAGTGTGACGCCTTTAACAGGTCAGTGTGGCCTTTATACATTTGTGACCCTTATACATGTCATGTGACCCTTACATGCAGGTGGCCTTATACATGTCAGTTGACGCTTTATACATGTCAGTGTGACGCTTTATACTGTCGTGGACGCCTTTTAAGGCTCGTGTGACGCTTTATACTGTCATGTGACCCTTTATACATTCAGTGTGAGCCTTTATACATGCTCATGTGACGCTTTATACAGTCAGTGTGAGCCTTTACATGTCATGTGACTTTTACATGTCATGTGACGCCTTTATCATGGTCTGTACGCCTTACATGTCTGTGACGCCTTATACATGTCATGTGACTTATACATTCTGTGACGCCTTTATACATGAGTGTAGCTTTACTGTCAGTGTGAGCCTTTATACTGGTCATGTGACCCTTATACGTCAGTGACCTTTAACATGGTTCAGTGTGACTTATACATGTCAGTGTGAGCCTTTATACATGTCAGTGTGACCTTTATACATTCGTGTGACGCTTATACATGTCAGTGTGCCCTTATATCATCATGTGAGCTTTATACATTGTGTGACTTATACTCGTGTGACTTATACATGGTCGTGTGACGCCTTTATACATCAGTGTGACGCTTTATACAGTCAGTGTGACCCTTATACACTCAGTGTGACCTTATACATGGTCTGTGACCCTTTATACACTCAGTGTGACCCTTTATACATGTTCAGTGACCCTTTATACATGTTCATGTGACGCCTTTATACATGGCTCAGTGTGACGCCTTTATACATGGCTCAGTGTGACGCCTTTATACATGGTTCAGTGTGACGCCTTTATACATGGTTCAGTGTGACGCCTTTATACATGGTTTAGTGTGACGCCTTTATACATGGTCAGTGTGACGCCTTTATACATGGTTCAGTGTGACGCCTTTATACATGTCTCAGTGTGACGCCTTTATACATGGCTCAGTGTGACGCCTTTATACATGGCTTCAGTGTGACGCCTTTATACATGGTTCAGTGTGACGCCTTTATACATGGTTCAGTGTGACGCCTTTATACATGGCTCAGTGTGACGCCTTTATACATGGCTCAGTGTGACGCCTTTATACATGGCTCAGTGTGACGCCTTTATACATGGCTCAGTGTGACGCCTTTATACATGGCTCAGTGTGACGCCTTTATACATGGCTCAGTGTGACGCCTTTATACATGGCTCAGTGTGACGCCTTTATACATGGCTTCAGTGTGACGCCTTTATACATGGCTCAGTGTGACGCCTTTATACATGGCTCAGTGTGACGCCTTTATACATGGCTCAGTGTGACGCCTTTATACATGGCTCAGTGTGACGCCTTTATACATGGCTCAGTGTGACGCCTTTATACATGGCTTCAGTGTGACGCCTTTATACATGCTTCAGTGTGACGCCTTTATACATGGCTCAGTGTGACGCCTTTATACATGGCTCAGTGTACGCCTTTATACATCATTCAGTGTGACGCCTTTATACATCATTCAGTGTGACGCCTTATAACATCTCAGTGTGACCCTTTATACATCATTCAGTGTGACGCCTTTATACATCATTCAGTGTGACGCCTTTATACATGGCTCAGTGTGACGCCTTTATACATGGCTCAGTGTGACGCCTTTATACATGGCTCAGTGTGACGCCTTTATACATGGTCAGTGTGACGCCTTTATACATGGTCAGTGTGACGCCTTTATACATGGTTCAGGTGACGCCTTTATACATGTCTCAGTGTGACGCCTTTATACATGGTTCAAGTGAAGCCTTTATACATGGCTCAGTGTGACGCCTTTATACATGGCTCAGTGTGACGCCTTTATACATCTTCAGTGTGACGCCTTTATACATGGCTCAGTGTGACGCCTTTATTATCATGGTTCAGTGTGACGCCTTATACATATCCAGTTACGCTTTATACATGGCTCAGTGTGACGCCTTTATACATGGCTCAGTGTGACGCCTTTATACATGGCTCATGTGACGCCTTTATACATGGCTCATGTGCCTTTATACATGGCTCAGTGTGACGCCTTTATACATGACTCAGTGTGACGCCTTTATACATGGTTCAGTGTGACGCCTTTATACATGGTTCAGTGTGACGCCTTTATACATGGCTCAGTGTGACGCCTTTATACATGGCTCAGTGTGACGCCTTTATACATGGTTCAGTGTGACGCCTTTATACATCATTCAGTGTGACGCCTTTATACATGGTTCAGTGTGACGCCTTTATACATCATTCAGTGTGACGCCTTTATACATGGCTCAGTGTGACGCCTTTATACATGGTTCAGTGTGACGCCTTTATACATGGCTCAGTGTGACGCCTTTATACATGGCTCAGTGTGACGCCTTTATACATGGTTCAGTGTGACGCCTTTATACATCATTCAGTGTGACACCTTTATACATGGCTCAGTGTGACGCCTTTATACACGGCTCAGTGTGACACCTTTATACATGGCTCAGTGTGACACCTTTATACATGGTTCAGTGTGACACCTTTATACATGGCTCAGTGTGACGCCTTTATACACGGCTCAGTGTGACACCTTTATACATGGTTCAGTGTGACGCCTTTATACATGGCTCAGTGTGACGCCTTTATACATGGTTCAGTGTGACGCCTTTATACATGGTTCAGTGTGACGCCTTTATACATGGTTCAGTGTGACGCCTATATACATGGCTCAGTGTGACGCCTTTATACATGGCTCAGTGTGACGCCTTTATACATGGTTCAGTGTGATGCCTTTATACATGGCTCAGTGTGACGCCTTTATACATGGTTCAGTGTGACGCCTTTATACATGGCTCAGTGTGACGCCTTTATACATGGTTCAGTGTGATGCCTATATACATGGCTCAGTGTGACGCCTTTATACATGGCTCAGTGTGACACCTTTATACATGGTTCAGTGTGATGCCTTTATACATGGCTCAGTGTGACGCCTTTATACATGGTTCAGTGTGACGCCTTTATACATGGTTCAGTGTGACACCTTTATACATGGCTCAGTGTGACGCCTTTATACATGGTTCAGTGTGACGCCTTTATACATGGTTTAGTGTGACGCCTTTATACATGGCTCAGTGTGACGCCTTTATACATGGCTCAGTGTGACGCCTTTATACATGGCTCAGTGTGACGCCTTTATACATGGCTCAGTGTGACGCCTTTATACATGGCTCAGTGTGACGCCTTTATACATGGTTCAGTGTGACGCCTTTATACATGGTTCAGTGTGACGCCTTTATACATGGTTCAGTGTGACGCCTTTATACATGGTTCAGTGTGACGCCTTTATACATGGCTCAGTGTGACACCTTTATACATGGCTCAGTGTGACACCTTTATACATCGCTCAGTGTGATGCCTTTCTGAACAATGTCATGCATATTTCTCCTATTCCGGCCGCTTTATAACATCGTTCACTCGTTCTTCTCCAAGTAGCTGAGCGTTGCTAAATTTAAGATCGTTAACGATATCCTTGCGTGTGACAACGCACTAACGATGTCGGAAGGATCGCGGTCATGTGACATACCTAACGATATCCTTCACCTATATCTTAGCGTGTGACGGTACCATTAAGGGAGTGGTACCGGGTGATACCATGACCACCTACATTCTCAAAAGAGCTTTAGAGTCTCCAGATGCTGGGACATTTACAGAATAATTCAAGGTAATATGAATAACACTGTTAAAGGGATCTTTAACCCCTTCCCAACCCATGACGTTATATAACATCATGGGCTGGTAACTTGTATTTGATGTGAGCTCCGGCGCTGAGCTCACAACATTTGCCCGAGATCTCAGCTTATCTCATCAGATCAGGGATCCAATCGGTGCTGTTAACTCCTTGGATCCCACAGCGGAATCCAAAGGTGCAGCGGCAGGGAACACTCCGTTCCACGCCTGCATCAGAGATCCCGCAATAATATTGCGAGATCTCCGATACTCACGTGACAGCCCAGGGTCCTGGCTAGACCTCGGATGCTGTCACAGAGCACTTCCGGATTGTGTTTGGCAGGCGCTGCCAACCACAGCAAGTCTGCGATTCTGAGAGATACAGATGTGCTGTAGCTCATCTGTTTCTCCCAGAAGTAATAGGGCTGTGCACAAGGTGCCTCTCTATGGGGCAGTGTAAAAATAAGAATGAATTCTTAATTCGAGTTTTTAAAAAAAAGAAAACGTAAAAGTTCAAATCACCCCCCTTTTCCCCCATCCACAATAAAAGTATTAAAATTTTTTTAAAAAAATACATGTTGGTATCGCTGCATTCAGAATCGCCCGATCTATCAAGTTATAAAATCAATTCATCAGAGCTGTAAACTGCGTGATTGAAAAAATGGTCCAAAATCTAAAATTACGTGCAGTAACGGGCGACCAAAACATTGTATCTACCCAGAAATGGTGTCATTAGAAACGTCAGCTCAAGCCGCAAATAATAAGCCGTCACCCAGCCCCAGATCCCGAAAAATGAGGACGCTGTGGGGGCGCAGAACATGGCGCTAAACGTGCAATTTATTTTTTTCAAACTTCTGAATTTTTTTTCACCACCTAGATACCAGTAAAGGTAACATGTTTGGTATCTACAAACTCGTACTGCCCCGAGGCATCACATGGTCACGTCAGTGTTACCATATAGAGAACATGGCGACTGAAAAAACAAAACAAAAAACAAATGTATAATTGTACTTTTTTTGCAATTTCACTGCACGTGGATTTTGTTTTTATTTCCCTGTACAATATATGGTAAAATAAACGATTACATCTGAAAGTACAACGTGTCCTGCAAAAAACAAGCCGTCATATGTCTGTATTGACGGAAAAATAAAAAAGTTATGGAAGCAGGGGAGCAAAAAACGAAAAATTCCAGGGTCATGAAGGGGTTAAAGACTAGTTACCAATATGGCTTCCTGATAGCCATTAACATCTTAGCACTACACTCAGATGCAGAAAATGTCATCAATATGCCGTAGCCATATAATGGCATCTACTATATAAAAGCTCTAGCCCAGGGGTCTCAAACTCGCGGCCCGAGGGCCGCATGCGGCCCCTGGGGCTTCACTATGCGGCCCGTGGCACCTTGGACAACTTAATGATGCATTGCCCCAGTGCAGGGGGCTGCTGTAGTCCCCGCTGTGTGATGACTTCTGTCCGCAGCACTAACAAGCTCTGCCACTCAGCAAGATCAATGCAAGCTGCCAGCCAATGAGAAGCCCACAGCTAACGGCAGAATATGACGTCACCTGCAGGCCTCTCACTGGTAGATTGCATTGATCTTGATGAGCAACAGAGCTTGTCTGAGCGGCGGCTGGAAGAAGTCTTAGCACAGCGGAGGCCGGAAGTCAGTACAGTGGGGACCGCGGCGGCCCCCTGCACTGGAGCGATGCATCATTAAAGTGAGAAAAGTGTGAGTGTGTGTGAGAAGGTGTGTGTGTGTGTGAGAAGGTGTGTGTGGGGGACATCACTACAAAAGGAGATCAGTGTGGGGACATCACTACAAAAGGGGACCATGATTGATGGGGGACATTACTAGAAAAAGGGATCAGGATTGGGATCATCACTAGAAAAAGGGATCAGGATGGTGGACATCACTAGAAAAAGGGATCAGGATAGGAATCATCACTAGAAAAAGGGATCAGGATGGGGGACATCAGTAGAAAAGGTCATTACTTCATTACTACAGGATGGGGACATTACTACAAGAAGGGGATCAGGACTTGTACTTTACTACATTGAGCAAGAAATTCTGGTATTACTAAAAATATCACTTAGTCCTACAAGAGATGCGGCCCCCCACTATAAATGTTTTTCTATGTGCGGCCCACCAACCCAGTGGAGTTTGAGACCCCTGCTCTAGCCTATCTGTCTGTCTGTAAACAGCGCCACCTATAGGACAGGACACTGACTGTAGCGCAGGCATTCACTATCACCTGGGTCTGCTCCATCATACCCTTGGGGCGACCCGTCCTGCTGCTGCACCTCCTCCCATGAGCTCGACTCTGGAACACACAAAGGGGGTCAGAATATCCTCAAGATCTGTATTATAAATCACTATTAGGTCAGACAGGGAAGGTTAGTGATGCAGTAGGAAGCTGCAGGGACAGGTAGTGATAGGTTAGGGGGACTGAACTAGGTGTCAAGTTCCCTTTAACAATATAAATAAAGTGTTACATCAATGCCATTGTTAATCATATAAAGTACCTCATCCTTTGTGTAACCCCCATCTCATTGTAGATTGTAAGCTCTTTTGAGCAGGGTCATCTTTATTTTTGCTTGAATTATTGTATTTTTTACATTGTTTCTCTGTTTTAATATTGTATTGTATTTTTATAACTGTCACTTATGACTGTATATCAACCTCTCAATTGTGAAGCGCTGCGGAATATGTTGGCGCTATATAAATGAAGATTATTATTATTATTAAAGTAAATACCCCTACAGCTGTTATGATCCCCCTGATCTAATAGGGAGGATCAATAGGTCCTGCCTGTCCCCAGACACACACAGACTGTATACACTGATAGATTAAAGAGATGATCCGGCATTGCAGCAACCTGAAAATATGAGGGAAGGAGAGGGGAAATCTGCAAATGATGGAGGGAGACCACTCTGGAACACAGGCAGCATATCGGGGGAAAGATATATCGCATAGGGGTGAGTGAGACAGTCCACAATGGGGGGGGGACAGAGAGTGCACAGGGGAGAGTCAGCACAAGAGGGGAGAGTCAGCACAAGAGGAGAGAGTCAGCACAAGAGGAGAGAGTCAGCACAAGAGGAGAGAGTCAGCACAAGAGGAGAGAGACATCACAAGGGGAGAGAGACAGCACAAGAGGAGAGAGGTAACACAAGAGGAGAGAGACATCACAAGGGGAAAGAGAGTGGATAGAGTGCACAGGGTGTGACACAGAACAAGAGAGAGAGAGACACAGCACAAGAGAAAGAGAGACACAGCACAAGAGGGAGAGAGACAGCACAGGAGGGAGAGAGACAGCACAAGGTGAAAGAGTACACAGAGTACACAGGGGGAGATACAGCACAAGGGGAAAGAGAGCACACAGGGGGGTAATACAGCACACAGGGGAGAGACACAGCACAAGAGGGAGAGAGACACAGCACAAGAGGGAGAGAGACACAGCACAAGAGGGAGAGAGACACAGCACAAGAGGGAGAGAGACACAGCACAAGAGGGGAGAGAGACAGCACAAGAGGAGAGAGACACAGCACAAGAGGGGAGAGAGACAGCACAAGAGGAGAGAGACAGCACAAGGGGAAAGAGAGTGCATGGGGGGTAATACAGCACAAGGGGATAGAGTGCACAGGGTGTGACACAGCACAAGAGAAAGAGAGACACAGCACAAGAGGGAGAGAGACAGCACAGGAGGGAGAGAGAGAGCACAAGGGGAAAGAGTACACAGGGGGAGATACAGCACAAGGGGATATTGGGGGCTGCAGGGGGATGATGAGGATATTGGGGGCTGCAGGGGGATGATGGGGATATTGGGGGCTGCAGGGAGATGATGGGGATATTGGGGGCTGCAGGGGGATGATGGGGATATTGGGGGTTGCAGGAGGATGATGGGGATATTGGGGGCTGCAGGGGGATGATGGGGATATTGGGGGCTGCAGGGGGATGATGGGGATATTGGGGGCTGCAGGGGGATGATGAGGATATTGGGGGCGGCAGGGGGATGATGAGGATATTGGGGGTTGCAGGGGGATGATGGGGATATTGGGGGCTGCAGGGGGATGATGGGGATATTGGAGGCTGCAGGAGGATAATGGGGATATTGGGGGCTGCAGGGGGATGATGGGGATATTGGGGGTTGCAGGGAGATGATGGGGATATTGGGGGCTGCAGGAGGATGATGGGGATATTGAGGGCTGCAGAGGGATGATGGGGACATTGGGGGCTGCAGGGGGATGATGAGGATATTGGGGGCTGCAGGAGGATGATGGGGATATTGGGGCTGCAGGGGGATGATGGGGATATTGGGGGCTGCAGGGGGATGATGAGGATATTGGGGGCTGCAGGGGGATGATGGGGATATTGGGGGCTGCAGGGGATGATGAGGATATTGGGGGCTGCAGGAGGATGATGGGGATATTGAGGGCTGCAGGGGATGATGAGGATATTGGGGGCTGCAGGAGGATGATGGGGATATTGGGGGCTGCAGGGGATGATGGGGATATTGGGGGCTGCAGGGGGATGATGGTGATATTGGGGGCTGCAGGGGATGATGAGGATATTGGGGGCTGCAGGGGGATGATGGGGATATTGGGGGCTGCAGGGGATGATGGGGATATTGGGGCTGCAGGGGGATGATGGGGATATTGGGGGCTGCAGGGGGATGATGGGGATATTGGAGGCTGCAGGGGGATGATGGGGATATTGGGGGCTGCAGGGGGATGATGGGGATATTGGGGGCTGCAGGGGGATGATGGGGATATTGGGGGCTGCAGGGGGATGATGAGGATATTGGGGGCTGCAGGGGGATGATGGGGATATTGGGGGCTGCAGGGGGATGATGGGGATATTGGGGGCTGCAGGGGATGATAGGATATTGGGGGCTGCAGGGGGATGATGGTGATATTGGGGGCTGCAGGGGATGATGAGGATATTGGGGGCTGCAGGGGGATGATGGGGATATTGGGGGCTGCAGGGGGATGATGGGATATTGGGGGCTGCAGGGGATGATGGGATATTGGGGGCTGCAGGGGGATGATGGGGATATTGGAGGCTGCAGGGGGATGATGGGGATATTGGGGGCTGCAGGGGATGATGAGGATATTGGGGGCTGCAGGGGATGATGGGGATATTGGGGGCTGCAGGGGATGATGAGGATATTGGGGGCTGCAGGGGGATGATGGGGATATTGGGGGCTGCAGGGGATGATGGGATATTGGGGGCTGCAGGGGGGTGATGGTGATATTGGGGGCTGCAGGGGGATGATGAGGATATTGGGGGCTGCAGGGGGATGATGGGGATATTGGGGGCTGCAGGGGGATGATGGGGATATTGGGGGCTGCAGGGGGATGATGGGGATATTGGGGGCTGCAGGGGGATGATGGGGATATTGGAGGCTGCAGGGGGATGATGGGGATATTGGGGGCTGCAGGAGGATGATGGGGATATTGGGGGCTGCAGGGGGATGATGGGGATATTGGGGGCTGCAGGGGATGATGGGGATATTGGGGCTGCAGGAGGATGATGGGATATTGGGGGCTGCAGGGGGATGATGGGGATATTGGGGGCTGCAGGGGGATGATGGGGATATTGGGGGCTGCAGGGGGATGATGGGGATATTGGGGGCTGCAGGGGGATGATGGGGATATTGGGGGCTGCAGGGGGATGATGGGATATTGGGGGCTGCAGGGGAATGATGGGGATATTGGGGGCTGCAGGGGGATGATGGGGATATTGGGGGCTGCAGGGGGATGATGAGGATATAGGGGGCTGCAGGGGGATGATGGGGATATTGGGGGCTGCAGGAGGATGATGAGGATATTGGGGGCTGCAGGGGATGATGGGAATATTGGGGGCTGCAGGGGGATGATGGGGATATTGGGTGGAGGCGGGGGATGATGGGGATATTGGGGGCTGCAGGGGATGATGGGGATATTGGGGGCTGCAGGGGATGATGAGGATATAGGGGGCTGCAGGGGGATGATGGGGATATTGGGGGCTGCAGGAGGATGATGAGGATATTGGGGCTGCAGGGGGATGATGGGGATATTGGGGGCTGCAGGGGATGATGGGGATATTGGGGGCTGCAGGGGGATGATGGGGATATTGGGGCTGCAGGGGGATGATGAGGATATAGGGGGGCTGCAGGGGATGATGGGGATATTGGGGGCTGCAGGAGGATGATGAGGATATTGGGGGCTGCAGGGGATGATGGGGATATTGGGGCAGCAGGAGGATGATGGGGATATTGGGGGCTGCAGGGGGATGATGGGGATATTGGGGGCTGCAGGGGATGATGGGGATATTGGGGCTGTAGGGGGATGATGGGGATATTGGGGGCTGCAGGGGGATGATGGGGATATTGGGGGCAGCAGGAGGATGATGGGGATATTGGGGCTGCAGGGGTGATGAAATTGGGGTCATGGGGGCTGCAGGGGGATGATGGGGATATTGGGGGCTGCAGGGGATGATGGGGATATTGGCGGGATGATGGATATGGGAGGATGATGGGGATATTGGGGGCTGCAGGAGGGGATGATGGGGATATTGGGGGCTGCAGGGGAGGGAATGGCATGGGGATGAGATATTGGGGCTGCAGGGGATGATGGGATATTGGGGGCTGCAGGGGGATGATGGGATATTGGGGCTGCAGGGGGATGATGGGGATATTGGGGCTGCAGGGGATGATGGGGATATTGGGGGCTGCAGGGGATGATGGGGATATTGGGGCTGCAGGAGGATGATGGGGATATTGGGGGCTGCAGGGGATGATGGGGATATTGGGGGCTGCAGGGGATGATGGGGATATTGGGGGCTGCAGGGGATGATGGGATATTGGGGGCGCAGGAGGATGATGGGGATATTGGGGCTGCAGGGGATGATGGGATATTGGGGGCTGCAGGGATGATGATGGGTGATATTGGGGGCTGCAGGGGGATGATGGGGATATTGGGGGCTGCAGGGGATGATGGGGATATTGGGGCTGCAGGGGATGATGGGGATATTGGGGGCTGCAGAGTGATGAGGATATTGGGGGCTGCAGGATGATGGGGATATTGGGGGCTGCAGGGGGATGATGGGGATATTGGGGGCTGCAGGAGGATGATGGGGATATTGGGGGCTGCAGGGGGATGATGGGGATATTGGGGCTGCAGGAGGATGATGAGGATATTGGGGGCTGCAGGAGGATGATGAGGATATTGGGGGCTGCAGGGGGATGATGGGAATATTGGGGGCTGTAGGGGGATGATGGGAATATTGGGGGCTGTAGGGGGATGATTGAGTTACTATAATAATGGCACTCTTCTGAATGTGATGTGACACAGGTGATATTTGGGGTTGTGGAATGCATTATCTCTCTCTGATGCAGAGGTTCATTCCCGGAGGATTCCGCTGTGTGTTTCCTCCTCCTGTGAGGGGTTAATCCTCCTCCTGTGTGCTATCAGTGGATGTTTTCTCACCTCACAGGTCACCTGGTCACAGCCGGCAGTGAAGGGGTTACCCGTCAGGAGAACACAGAGAGCTCACCTGATCCCTCCGCACACCCGAGCCGGCTACAACCGCAGGACCTGCGATGACGTCATCATCATGTGACAAAGGGGGCGGAGCTCTATTGAGTTGAGGCGGTGAAGGACCTTCGATTACGTCAGTACCATGCGACTACAGGGCGGAGCTCGTGTAATGTGACGTCACAGTATGGGCGGAGCTCCTGTGTTGTAATGTCCCGGATGTGGTGTCTCCGGTGTAGCGGCCTCTGTCTCCAGGTGTCATGTGACAGCAGCACAATGTAGAGACAGAGGCCCTGACTCCAGCGCTGGGTCACTGTGGTACAATCACTGGTCGCTTCCTGTGTAGCCTCTGCTGATGATTAGGGTTAATCTGCTACTGACTGAACAGTGACTGTATGGGAGCTTCCCTGAGCAGCCAGTAAGTGTGAGTGACCCATGGCTGGAATCAGGAGCTCTGTCTCTACATGATGAGATGGTAAATACCTGGTGATAGGGGCTGGCTGTATTATATAAGATAAGATAAACTTTATTGATCCTGGAGGAAATTACAGTATTACAGCAGCAGAACAAAGATCAAGAACATTTCACACTTTACAAAATAAGTCTATATGGACAGCAGATGCGGGTAGACTGGTACATGTACCTCACCTATTGAACTTCACATAGTCTTGGGACTCTTTACACTTATACATTTGTTAAACATCCCCACAGCTGTCGGAACAAACGATTTTCTGTATCTTTCCTTTTTACACATTAGTTGGATTAGACGCTTGCTGAATGTGCTCTTCTGCTCCGCAGTTCATAGAGCGGGTGTGTATTGTTGCTCATTATAGCCTTGCATTTCTTATTAATTCTATCCTCTAATACCTCCTGGAAAGTCCTAAGTTGTAGACCCACCGCCGCACCAGCCTTCTTGATAAGTTTATTCAGCTTATTAGCGTCAGCTGTGCGCACACTACTACCCCAGCAGATTATTGCAGCAAAGATTGCACTCGCCACAATAGATTGGTAGAACATTTCAAGCATTTTGCTACACACATTAAACGACCTTAACTTCCTTAGGAAGTAAAGTCTACTCATCCCTTTCTTGCAAACCTTCTCCATATGGCACCTCCAATCAAGCTTGCTGTCCAGGTGAACCCCCAAATATGTGAAATTCTCCACCATCTCCACATCCTGACCATCAATAGTGATAGGTAAGCATCCTTCATGCACCTTCCATAACTCAACACCAACTCCCTGGTTTTCTTTATGTTGAGTTCTAAATGGTTAGCCTGGCACCAGTCAACAAAGTCCAAAACCACCCTTCTGTATTCCTCCTCCCCCCGTCCCCTCTCAATACCTCCCACTATCACTGAGTCATCAGAGTACTTCTGAAGGTGACAAAGGTCTGATTTATACTGAAAATCAGCTGTGTATAACGTAAAAAGGAATGGCGACAGCACATCCATGGAGCCTGCTCCTGTCTCTGTATTCACCCTGGTCCTAAGGCAGCTGATATCTCCCCTCCTCTCCCCATCTGTGGGAGCCCCAAGTTCAGGTCTAGGACCCTGGCTCTCCTCCACCTCCTCTCCCCCATCTGTGGGAGCCCCGGGTTCAGCTCTAGGGCCCCAGCTCTCCTCCACCTCCTCTCCACCATCTGTGGGGGCCCCAGGTTCAGCTCTAGGGCCCGGCTCTTCTCCACCTCCTCTCCCCCATTTGTGGGGGTCCCGGGTTCAGCTCTAGGGCCCCAGCTCTCCTCCATCTCTCCCCATCTGTGGGGGCCCCAGGTTCAGCTCTAGGGCCTGGCTCTCCTCCACCTCCTCTTCCAATCTGTGGGGGCTCCCCAAGTTTAGGTCTAGGACCCTGGCTCTCCCCCATCTGTGGGGGCCCCAGGTTCAGCTCTAGGGCCCCAGCTCTCCTCCACCTCCTCTCCCCCCCCCCCATCTGTGTGGGTCCCGGGTTCAGCTCTAGGGCCCGGCTCTCCTCCACCTCCTCTCCACCATCTGTGGGGGCCCCAGGTTCAGCTCTGGGGCCCGGCTCTCCTCCACCTCCTGTCCACCACCTGTGGGGGCCCCCGGGTTCAGCTCTTGGGCCCTGGCTCTCCTCCACCTCCTCTCCCGCATCTGTGGGGGTCCCGGGTTCAGCTCTAGGGCCCCTGCTCTCCTCCACCTCTTCCCCCATCTGTGGGGGCCCCGGGTTTAGCTCTAGGGCCCTAGCTCTCGTCCACCTCTTCCCCATCTGTGGGGGCCCCAGGTTCAGCTCTAGGGCCCCAGCTCTCCTCCACCTCTTCCCCTATCTGTGGGGGCCCCGGGTTCAGCTCTACAGCCCCAGCTCTCCTCCATCTCCTCTTCCCCATCTGTGGGGGCCCCCGGGTTCAGCTCTAGGGCCCCAGCTCTCCTCCGCCTCTTCCCCCATCTGTCGGGGCCCCTGGGTTCAGCTCTACAGCCCCAGCTCTCCTCCACCTCCTCTCCACCATCTGTGGGGCCCCAGGTTCAGCTCAAGGGCCCCAGCTCTCCTCCACCTCTTCCCCTATCTGTGGGGGCCCCGGTTCAGCTCTACAGCCCCAGCTCTCCTCCATCTCCTCTTCCCCATGTGTGGGGCCCCCCCAAGTTCAGGTCTAGGACCCTGGCTCTCCTCCACCTCCTCTCCCCCATCTGTGGGAGCCCCGGGTTCAGCTCTAGGGCCCCAGCTCTCCTCTATCTCCTCTTCCCCATCTGTGGGAGCCCCGGGTTCAGCTCTAGGGCCCCAGCTCTCCTCCACCTCCTCTCCACCATCTGTGGGGGCCCCAGGTTCAGCTCTAGGGCCCGGCTCTTCTCCACCTCCTCTCCCCCATCTGTGGGAGCCCCGGGTTCAGCTCTAGGGCCCCAGCTCTCCTCTATCTCCTCTTCCCCATCTGTGGGAGCCCCGGGTTCAGCTCTAGGGCCCCAGCTCTCCTCCACCTCCTCTCCACCATCTGTGGGGGCCCCAGGTTCAGCTCTAGGGCCCGCTCTCCTCCACCTCCTCTCCCCCATCTGTGGGAGCCCCGGGTTCAGCTCTAGGGCCCCAGCTCTCCTCCACCTCTTTCCCCATCTGTCGGGGCCCCTGGGTTCAGCTCTACAGCCCCAGCTCTCCTCCATCTCCTCTTCCTCATCTGTTGGAGCCCCGGGTTCAGCTGTAGGGCCACAGCTCACAGTCTCCGGTGTGTCACACTGATGACAGACCTCCTCTCTGGACCAGATATCACCTCATCACTGAGCACAGTCCACAATGTGCCGTTATCTCATCTTTCCCCCATCTCACTCTCCCCCTCCACCAGACCTCTCCATCACAGTCAATGGTTGCTCACTTTCGCCAGTCCTATATATTCGGTGCCTGGGGGTGATCCTCGACTCTGCCCTCTCTTACAAGTCACATATCCAAGCCATTGCCACCTCCTGCTGACTCCAGCTCAAAAATATTTCCCTTGTGTTCATTCCTTAACCAAAACACTGCTGCAAAAACACTCATGCACTCCCTAATCATCTCCCACCACAACTACTGCAACCTCCTACTCTCTGGCCTCCCCTCTTGCACTCCTGCTCCCCTCCAATTTATTCTAAACTCTGGTGATGACTAATCTACCTGTCTCCCCACTATTCCCCAGCCTCTTTTCTCTGCCCTTCACTGGCTTCCCATTGTCCAGAGGCTCCAGTTCATATCCCTAACTAAGTCATACAAAGCCATCCACAACCTGTCTCCTCCATACATCTGTGACATGGTCTCCCAGCACTCACCGACACGCAACCTCTGATCCTCTCAAGATCTCCTTCCTTCTCTCCTCCCCCCTTATCTCGTCTTCCCACAACCACATACAAGACTTCTCTCGTGCTTCCCCCATAGTCTGGAACTCTCTGCCCCAACACATCAGACTGTCACCCAGCAAAACCCTCCACAGTTCTGCTCCACCCTACATCTCCTCCCTCATCTCTTTCGCCCTACATGTGCCCTCTGTTCCGCAAGTGACCTAAGACTGACATCAGCTACAATCCGAACCTCCCACTCCCGTCTCCAGGACTTCTCACGAGCTGCACCAATTCTCTGGAACAGATTACCAAAAACAATTCAATTAATTCCCAATACCCATAGTTTTAAGCGAGCCTTATAAACACATCTCTTTAGACTGGCCTATCACCTCACCTGTCTAACTATTCCTATCTTCCCTTAGTTACTCTGTATTGTCTCATATTGTTTGTACACGTCCCCTCTGCATTGTGAAGCGCTGAGTAATAAGTTGGCGACATATAAATAAAATTCTTATTATTAATAATAAATCTGGTTCAAACAGATTTATATTTATCCTGTAAAAATGAGCAAAATAGTGAACATTTAAATTTACAGAAACAGAAAAAAAGATGTCCCCACAAGGATGTCAGCGCCATCACACGCACATACAAGAACCACTGAGGAATCCAGAACAAGGATCATTAATGGCAATGGCGGCCTGGCACAAGCTACGAACACCTAATGGTGACTGGCAGAGCTGTGGTCCTGTAGGCAGACACAGTCCTCCATCCTTATAGCACAGGAGGCCTGGCACTGACTAGTCAGACACGTCACCATGCGGCACCGTCCACACACCACTGGTAACGACCTGCAGTCTGAGCATCAACAAGCTGCCACTGCACTAAGCTGGTAAAATGGCGCTTCTCCTCCAACAGACCACACCTCCTGCTGAATTGCTTAGCCAATCACAAGCGCCGCACACGGGGCTGTCTGGAATTAATAACAGGGTCCGTCCTATTGGGTTGAGCAAAGGATATTGGAGCGGGAAGGGGGACAAGTGCCACCAACCACTGCTCAGGAGAAACATGGCTGGATGCCTGTATGTACCGAGGGCAGCACTGCACCTGGTGTGTAAGTTATGGCCAATCAGTCCTGCAGCAGAGGGACAATGCATCCTGCATCATAGAAATCATGGGGCCCCAGAGCAGAAGTTCTAATTGGGCACCCCCCAAAAAAAAAGAATATTTGGCTGGGTCACATAGGTACATCTCTCACAACATTTCAGCATTTACAGAGTAATTTTCCTCCTACTGAAGCCCCTAGATTCCCCTTTCATTGCCCCTATAAAGCGTGATGCCAACAATAGTGCCCCACACACACTGTATGATCCCCCACAGTGCATTCCTCCATACGCACTGTAAGATGACCCTACTGTACCTCCTTCAACTACTCCAGTCTAGTATAATCCCCAACTATGACCCCCACCCAGACCTCCATGTAGTATAATGGACCTATGTACAGTATAATGGCCCCCCCACCACAGCCCTCAAATAGTCCTTCATAAAGTATAAAGGCTCCCTTGTAGCCCTCCAAGTATTATAATGGCTTCTATGTAGTAGGCTCCATATAATATAATGCACCCCCCATAGTCCTCCATATAGAATAATGTATCCCCACAGTCCTCCATATTGTATATTGCACCTTATAGTCCTCCAAATAGCATAATGCATCTCCACAGACCTCCATATAGTATAATGCACCCCCACAGTCCTCCATATAGTATAATGCACCCCACAGTCTTCCATATAGTATACTGCACTCCCATATAGTTTAATGTAACCCCATAGACATCTATACCTCCATATATTATAATGCACTCCCATAGTCCTCCATAAAGTATAATGCATCCTCATAGTCCTCCATATAGTATAATGCACCCCCACAGTCCTCCATATAGAATAATGCACCCCACAGTCCTCCATATAGTATAATGCACCCCACAGTCCTCTATATAGTACAATGCACCCCCACAGTCCTCCATATAGAATAATGCACCCCCATAGTCCTCCATATAGAATAATGCACCCCCACAGTCCTCCATATAGTATAATGCACCCACATAGTCCTCCATATAGAATGCACCCCCACAATCCATGTAGTACAATGCACCCCACAGTCCTCCATATAATATAATGCACCCCCATAGTCCTCCATATAGTATATTGCACCTTATAGTTCTCCAAATAGCATAATGCACCCCCACAGTCCTCCATATAGTATAATGCACCCCACAGTCCTCCATATAGTATATTGCACTCCCATATAGTTTACTGTAACCCCATAGACATCCATAGCTCCATATATTATAATGCATCCCCATAGTCCTCCATATAGTATAATGCACCCCCACAGTCCTCCATATAGAATAATGCACCCCCATAGTCCTCCATATAGTATGCTGCACTCCCATATAGTTTAATGTAACCCCATAGACATCCATACCTCCATATACTATAATGCACACCCATAGTCCTCCATATAATATAATGCACCCCCATAGTCCTCCATATAGAATACTGTATCCCCACAGTCGCCCATATAGTATATTGCACCTTATAGTCCTCCAAATAGCATAATGCATCCCCACAGACCTCCATACAGAATAATGCACCCCCACAATCCTCCATATAGTATAATGCACCCCACAGTCCTCCATATAGTATATTGCACCTTATAGTTCTCCAAATAGCATAATGCACCCCCACAGTCCTCCATATAGTATAATGCACCCCACAGTCCTCCATATAGTATATTGCACTCCCATATAGTTTACTGTAACCCCATAGACATCCATAGCTCCATATATTATAATGCATCCCCATAGTCCTCCATATAGTATAATGCACCCCCACAGTCCTCCATATAGAATAATGCACCCCCACAGTCCTCCATATAGAATAATGCACCCCCATAGTCCTCCATATAGTATGCTGCACTCCCATATAGTTTAATGTAACCCCATAGACATCCATACCTCCATATACTATAATGCACACCCATAGTCCTCTATATAATATAATGCACCCCCATAGTCCTCCATATAGAATACTGTATCCCCACAGTCGCCCATATAGTATATTGCACCTTATAGTCCTCCAAATAGCATAATGCATCCCCACAGACCTCCATACAGAATAATGCACCCCCACAATCCTCCATATAGTATATTGCACTCCCATATAGTTTAATGTAACCCCATAGACATTCATACCTCCATATATTATAATGCACTCCCATAGTCCTCCATAAAGTATAATGCATCCCCATAGTCCTCCATATAGTATAATGCATCCCATAGTCCTACATATAGTATAATGCACCATCACAGTCCTCCATATAGTATAATGCATCCCCGTAGTCCTCCATATAGTATAATGCACCCCCACAGTCCTCCATATAGAATGCACCCTCACAATCCTCCATATAGTATATTGCACCTTATAGTCCTCCAAATAGCATAATGCACCCCCACAGACCTCCATACAGAATAATGCACCCCCACAGTCCTCCATATAGTATAATGCACCCCCACAGTCCTCCATATATTATAATGCACTCCCATAGTCCTCCATAAAGTATAATGCATCCCCATAGTCCTCCATATAGAATAATGCACCCCCACAGTCCTCCATATAGAATAATGCACCCACATAGTCCTCCATATAGTATATTGTACTCCCATAGTCCTCCATATAGAATAATGCACACCCACAGTCCCCCATGTAGTATAATGCACCCCCATAGTCGTCCATATAGTATGCTGCACTCCCATATAGTTAATGTAGCCCCATAGACATCCATACCTCCATATACTATAATGCACACCCATAGTCCTCCATAAAGTATAATTCTTCCCCATAGTCCTCCATATAGTGTAATGCACCCCCATAGTCCTCCATATAGTATAATGGGCCCCCATTGTCCTCTTATAATATATTGCACATTACATATTTCCCATAAGTGTACTCACTGATTAAAAAAAAAAAAAAAAAAAGTAAATACTCCCCTCTCTTCTCACTGCTCCGGTCTTCTCAGCATCTGCTCTGCCGCTCTGCACGTCTCAGCTCAGTGATGACATCATCGTGCCCCGCCGTGCTGAGCTGCAGAGGGCGCACAGCGACGGCCGGGACACTGGAGAAGAATGCTGCCGATAGAGGCAGCTGGGACTATACGAGTGGGAGCGGCATCTGCGGGGGGCTACCACTGGTACACACACCTTGTACGCACACAGCTCCGCATGCCCTGTATATACATGGCTCCGCTACGTACACCTAGTACACACTCAGCTCTGCTCCATAAACACGGCTCTGCTCCGTACACCTCGTACACCACCCCAAAGCATGGGGGTGGCAGAGCAAAGTGTGTATGAGGTGGCAACATCATGTTTTGGGGTGGTTTCTCTGCCAAGGGACCAGGACAACTGATCCGTGCACATGAAAGAATGAATGGGGCCATGTATCGTGAGAGTGTGAGTGCAAACCTTCCATCAGTAAGGGCATTGAAGATGAAACGAGTCTTTCAGCATGACAATGATCCCAAGCACACTGCCAGGGCAATGAAGGACGGGCTTTGTAAGAGGCATTTCCAGGTCCTGGAGTGACCTAGCCAGTCTCCAGATCCCAACCCTATAGAAAACCTTTGGAGAGAGTTGAAAGTCTGTGTTGCCCAGCAACAGCCCCAAAATATCAGTTAACCAATTGAAACCTCCTGTGTTCCCCCCCCCGCCCCTCCCCTATAAAGGGGGGAAAGACACCACAGAACCTGTATAATTTACAAGCAATAATGGATTTTAATGGGAGAGAAGTATGTGCTGCCTACAGACTCCAAGAAATGAACATTTCGGGTAAGTAAATTTTTATCTTTCCTGGTCGTCCTTCACACCCCACTTAGTGTCGGTAATCAGTTTTGACGCCTGTTGAAGTTCTCCTTTGCCAGAGGCTGAGATGTCTAGCCGGGCATGCTTTATGAATGCAGATGAAGATGACTATGTTGCAGCTCTACAGATGTGACCCAATGGAATGTGTGTACACAGCCCTTGAGGCAGATATAGCGAGTAGAATGAGTTCTAACTGACGATGATGGTTCCAGAAGGTTTCGCAGATTACCGATCGGATCCATCTAGATAGAGTGCTCTTGCTAGCTTTTCAGCAGCGATTCGGCCCTGTAAACTGATGAAACAGGTTTTCGTCCTTCCTGAACGTGATAGTGTATTGGAGATATCTTAGGACAATCCTCCGTACCTCCAATAAGGTGAGACCTTGTTCATTAGCATTGTCGCGGAGTTCTGGAGGGATAGACTCTTGGATGATGTTCAATGCCGAATCTCCTTTTGGCAAGAGCCCTGTCATGAGACTTAATGCTATATGATCCGATGCAATGTGGAGATATGCTTCCCTGGAAGACAATGCCCAGAATTCTCCTAGCTGATGTAAGTACTACCAGAAACAGAGTCTTCCAGATGTGCTTGATCAAATCCTGTTCTGCAGCCTCGAGTGGAGGTCCCTGAAGAGCTTTAAGAGGGACTGAGAGGTCCCAGGAAGGAACCGGTGAAAGGGAGGTCTCAGATCAAGATATTAGCGGAGTGTTTAGCTTCAGGCCTTTATCAATCCCCGCTTGCAGGAACTGTACAATGGAGGCCACAGTACTCCTGTCATGACCTTGTGAGGAGAACCAGGTGTTGTCGATCTTTCATAATCTGGAATATCTCTCATCGTATCTGGTCTTCGAGTGGCAGCAGACAGTGATGACGTTATCTGGGAGCCCGTAGGTGATTAAAGTCTCCCCGACCATCTCCATGCTGTCAGATGCAACCTGACTGAGTCCGGCTAGTGAATGTCCCCTTGTGACAGGAGATCTGGTCTGATCGGAAGCTTTCAGAATCTTTCCCTTAAAATCTGCCACATGAGTTGAAACCAATTTCTTCAAAGCCAGAATGGAATGACTGTAATTGCCTCTATTTGTTCCGAATCTTCCAGGGTATCGTGAGGATCATCGGAACCGGGGAACAGACACCATCAATCTCTTCCATGAGAGAGTTAGACTATCCAGGGCCCAAGGCTAATTGTGCCTCTCAAGGGAGGTGAAGCAGGGACACTTCATGTTAAGACGGGTAGCCATCACGTCCAAGTCAGGTCTTCCCATAATCCCAGAGATTTGATAAAACACTTTGATATCGAGGCTTCAGTCTGCTGGTAGGACTTGAATGCAGCTGAGCCAATCGGCCCCTGGTATGTGGACTGCTGTCAGACTGTGAAGACGGCTCTTTGCTCAAATATCTTGTGGCACTCTGAAGCAAGAGAATGACTTCTTGTTCCATCTTAACCTGGCATCAGTGGTCTGCCTCAATATCAGATCAGACTATCACAGCTTGCAGGAACAGCAGCTTCAGGAAGTGAAGAAGAGCGAGACCGATCTCCCTCCGTATCCAGAGACTGGACAACATCTAGGCTTCCAACTTCACAAGAGTTCTCCTACATGAGCACGCCATGCGTGTTCTGAGGCGCCTGTCGTCAGAGGGACTGTAGTGCACGTGACCTACCTAAACTCAGATGAACTGGAACCAGCCACCAGCATAGGTCCTGCTTGATGACCCGAGGTATAGAGATTTGACATGTTAGTGGTCAATGAATTAGACCCGATGTTAGGATGTCTGTTTGCAGCATTCGAACATGATGTTTGGCCCATGGAACTGCTTATATGGTTGAATTAAGCTTCCCTAAGACACTCATTACCGTTCTGATACACGAGGAACTCTGATGAGATGAGATACACTGTCTTGAAGACTTCGGATTCTCTCGCTGGTCAATGTCACCGTCCTGTCTTGGGAGTTGATCATTTATCCAATAATTTCTTCCCTCTGGGAGGTGATGGCCATGATTTCTCTATGTTGATCAGAAACCGTGGGAGATCAGCAGATTCAGCGTCGCTGGTAGATGATGCAGTAACTGAGCTTTGGAGGAGACTCTCAGTAACCAATTGCCAATGTAGGGCATGATGTAAATGTCCTGACGTCTGAGGGCGGCTACCAGGACTACTGCTGTCTTGTCAAAGACACTCGGCACTCCGAGATCCTGAACAGTAGACAGTGAATTGAAAATGGTGAAGAGGACCATCTTGCTGTACTGCGACTCGTAGGAATCTGCTATGGAACGCAATGCAGATAAGCATCTTGCAGATCGATGATTGTTCACCAGCTGCTTCTTCACAGAAGTGACCGCACCGATCAAGACTCGTCATTTTGAATTTCCTCTTATTCTAGAGGAAGGTGTTCAAGTGACGTAATCTCACCTCCAGACTTGGGGACTGGAGATAGAGGGAGGCAGACTTCTAGCCCTCTTTGATGAGGTGACCCTTCTTCTAGTGTCCCTTCCTGGAGGAGATTCCAACTGTCGTATTCCCGTCCTGATTCGTCACCAGAGCTTCAGGGTAACATAGAGTTGGGAACCGAATAACTTGAAGGCTGCAGAAGTGCATCAACACTGGCCTATTATTTGATCTATAGTGCCTATCTAGAGGCGTTTTTAGCAATCAGAGTGTTAGCGCCCTTTCATTATGTCTTATCGTGCAAGCTGTTGGTCAAGGTGATGGGACGGCAGAGTCAGCCATATTCTCAGTGACCTGGCCACTGGCACTGATGTTGTGGCCACCTTAACTGCTAGGGTGGCTGCCATATCACTCTTCTTTAGAAGAGAAACTGCTTTTCTGACTGCAGGGTCTGTTAAGGCAAGATCTTCTCAGATCCACTCCACCGGTACTGCAGACATTTATTCAGCAGATGGTGCACTGAGAATCCAATTGCCTTTAAGACACAGAATTAGCTCTGCTTTTTTTGCCATTATTAGGCTTGCTGCACAGACAAAACCACCAAGTTTGAAGAGAAGATCCTTCCCTATAACTTATGGAACATGGCTGCTGACAAGTTAAGACAAGTAATAAAGTTTACCTTACTTCCGGGTTCAGTCACACTGCCGGGACGCCGTCATGCCTGCGCTGCAGCTGTAAGTATAGGGACCGATTAATCATACGATATTTCCAGTCCTGGTAGGCACCGGCTTACCTTAGGTAGCTTGGCAGCATGATTTCCTGGGCATGACCACAAGACCAGCTTGGGATTTACATCCAGGACATCTACCTTTAGTGACAGGAGACCTACCATATATATTCAAGTATAAGTCAAGTTTTTCAGCACAATTATTGTGCTGAAAAGTGCCCCCCTCGGCTTATACTCGAGTCAGTGTCATGTTAGTGGGGGGCGAAGGCGGTGACCGGGGGCTGGAGGAGGTGGGAGGAGGCAGTAAAATGAGCTGGAGGTCACTTGTCCCCACTCATTAGTGTAAAGTAATATGCACTGCATCCCCCTGTCCATCAGCGGCAGAGGGAGCAGCGCATATTACATTAGATTGTCCCCCCATCACAGTTTATGGCACCCATGCTGGCACTCACTACAAAATAATAAAGCAATGAACTCGCCTTCCAACACTTTTATGTCAGCACTGTGCGTCCTCCCTCCGGTCTTCCTGCTTTTAATCATGTGACCGGTGCCGCTGTGATGTCATCGCTGTGAGCCCCGGTCACATGATTAGAAGCAGGAAGACCAGAGGGAGGATGCACAGTGCTGACATAAAAGTGTTGGAAGGCGAG
The DNA here is from genome assembly GCA_033576535.1 of Allobates femoralis. Lineage (NCBI taxonomy): Eukaryota > Metazoa > Chordata > Amphibia > Anura > Aromobatidae > Allobates > Allobates femoralis. The sequence continues at coordinate 2,217,048 of JARQOC010000013.1, read as the reverse complement.
TTCATTGCTTTATTATTTTGTAGTGAGCGCCAACATGGGGGCTGTTGTGATCTGGTGACCTTGGAGCCGCATGAATCTCTTTCACAGGAGTAAGTGGTACCTGTACTGACCGTAGTTAATGACCTAACACCGACACTAGAAGTAGCCGTGGGATGTGACTAACCATACCCTAGACACCTCAGCACGGCCGGAGAACTAACTACCCCTAAAGATGGAAACAGGAATTCTATCTTGCCTCAGAGCAGAACCCCAAAAGGATAGAAAGTCCCCCACAAATATTGACTGTGAGTAAAAGAGGAAAAGACACACTCAAGCAGAAAACAGAATCTAGCAAATGAGGCCACTTCTAGCTAGATAGATAAAGACAGGATAGAATACTATTGCAGTCAGTAACAAAAATCCTTTCAAAAATATCCACAGCAGATAATACAAATATACTCCTGAGACTACTCAAGACTTGGCGCCCTCTATATCTGCGGAACTCCTGTGAATCCAACTAGGCTAAATATATGCTGACACAATCAAAAGCTGAACAAGCCAATAACAAATGAATAGCACATAAATCCTAGGAAGAAAACATCCTAACAGAGAGCAGGTTAAAGGGAACCTGACCTCTAAAAATGAGCCCCCAGGCTCTTTTAACCTGTTCCTGCACCAAGGGAATCCATTTCTATCCATCCCTTTGTGTCCATAAAGCGCTATTGTAAAGTTTATAAAAGCTCTTTTTTTTTACCTGTGTATCTGCAGCTTCTCATTATATGTGAAGCCGCAAAAGACGGTCTTTTGTGCTTCTCCCTGCTGCCGGCGTGTTAATTGTGCACGGCCATATGGACGTGCTATAGAGCAGAGACTGTGCTTGTGCTGCAAGGGGGCAGTAAAGGCGATATGACGAAAATCGCATCATATGCAGGCTGGAGAAATCATACAAGACTGAGATTCACGCACTGCAGAGGGAATTTACTGCCAGGGTGGAGGAGGTGGAGAGATCCCAGGACGCAGTGTTAGATGAGCTGAGAGCACACAGAGAATCCATAGAATCTCACTCAGCCCGGCTGGAGGATCTCCTCTACAATCAGGAGGATCAAGAAAATAGAAATCGCAGAAACAACATCAGAATCAGGGGACTCACTGAGGAGGTTTCAGCTCAGGACCTGGGGAGATCAATCCAAGATCTTTTCAAGCAGATATTGGGAGATGTAGGTGGCCCTGACATTGAAATGGACAGGGTCCATAGGGCCCTCTCCCCAAGACCCTCTGCAGGGATGACGCCCAGGGATGTGATATGCAGAGTTCACTTTTTCACCATGAGACGCTATCATGAACGCTGCAAGACTCTCTGGCCCCATCACTTATGCCAATTCATCTGTGACTCTCCTCCCGGATTTAGCAAGGAGAACCCTTCAGCAAAGGAGAGGACTGAGGCCCCTGCTAGCAGTACTAAAGGAGGAGATCAAATATAGATGGGGCTTCCCCTTCCAATTGATAGCAACCAAGCATGGCCGCTCCACATCCTTCCGTCGGCTTGCTGACCTCCCTGCATTCCTGAAAGCTTTGGATTTACCGGAGGTGGAATTGCCGGACTGGCCTCGTCACCCGCCTAGGGGTGCTCCTACTTGATTGGGCTTTTCTTTCTATGTTCTTTGTTTATATTTTTCACTATCTCTGTAACAGGAGGTTACTGTTAAGATGGCTGCTAGCATCGAGCCCAAAGACTCCTAAAGCTTCCTTGTGTTATTTGGAGGATGGTCATTACTGTGTTATACATCTCCCTCCTCTTTTCCTATACCTAACCTTTTCCATGATGGTCCCTGCCTACCCACCCTTCCTTCCTTCCTTCCTTCCCCACAACTTATACGGCATCTGAGACGTGCATACATACACTATCTTTTACACTACAAACTATCTTTCTACACACAGTTCACTCCTAACTTTACACTATCATCCCTTTCTTCCATTTCCCTTCCCTGCCCCTGCTATCCCCCTTTACACCCCTCTATCACATACTCTTTCCTCTCCCTTCTCTCCATCTCCACTTACACAATACGTGACCACCTCTCTTCTACATACCTATATTGTGGGAACACGTCTTGGATCTACTTCCCCCCCCTTCCACTCTCCCTGGTCCATCCACCCCTCCCTGCTCATCCCTTAGTTCCCGGTTTACTCCCTTTTCTCACTTAGATTATTGACAATCCTATTTACTGTTATTTACTGTACTAAAGTAAGTTACTGATAACTGCACAAGTTTTGCCTGTCTGAGATCTTTGGGCGAGTTGCCCTATAGATGTTATATTATAGAAGCAGTTTCTATATGTTTAATGTTTCATTGTAGAGGGTGGGGGACGGGCGGTGGACTGCATGCTTTTAAGCCTGTTGGTCCTACGCCTTCCCGGAAGTGCTGGATAGGTGTTACTATCCATTCTTTGCACACTCTTTTTCTAGATAGAGCCACATGGCTCGATGTGGACATAGTTTAGTCATCACTCACACGTGTTTTCACCTTTCTTTTTCTTTCCCTTTTCTTTTTCTGCTTTCATCTCCTAATTTCCTTCCCCCTTTATTCCTCTTTCCCCCTCATCCTACCCTACCTCTCACCCACCCTGGACTGGGACATCACATAGCATTAGCCTTGATGTCTCATTCTAATATGACGCACATATCTGATTTAAATTGTTGCTCTTTCAACGTGAGAGGATTGAACAAACCTGAAAAGAGACGGCAGGTTTTGATAGCGGCAAGGAGGTCCAAAATCCATATCCTGCTATTACAGGAGACACACTTCAGATCCGACGCTCTCCCAAAATTTAATTCCAGAGACTTCCCGACCTGCCTGCATAGCACCAATCCTATATCCAAGTCTAAGGGAGTGTCGATAGCCTTTTCCAGGTCGTTTACTCCAGATATTCTAGACCAGAAATTAGATCCAGGGGAAGATACATCTTTATTAAAATAGCTTGGCAGTCTCATACCTATGTCATAGCTAACCTGTATTATCCTCATAGACATATGCTTCGATTCGGCACCAGGGTCCGAAGGTCACTTGACGAGTCCGCTGACACCACACCTATCATCTTGGGGGGAGACTTCAACTTCCCATCAGATCCGAAAAGAGACACCTCTGCTGGTAAATCGTATTTATCGGTGCCATCTCTCCACCAACTAAGCAATGGGATCCGTTACGTTTGGTAGATGTCTGGCGCATATTGCACCCAGACGATAAAGATTTTACGTTCTATTCACAATCTCACCTGGTGTATAGTAGGATAGACAAATTCATCATATCTCACTCATTAGTGGATCGGGAGGTCAGATCTTCTATAGGAAATATCATCTGGTCAGACCACGCACCAATATACTTCTCCATGAAACTTGGTCCGCCGATCAGGAGGGACTACACATGGAGACTGAATGAGTACCTCCTAAAGGATCCCTCCTGTGTGGGTGACCTGACGTCTGCGATCCAGAATTTCACCATAGATCACAAACATGACACCACGTCCCCCCCTGTCCAATGGGAGGCTCTGAAAGCGGTATTGAGAGGTATCCTGATTTCACATGGGTCTAGAATCAAGAAGTTAAGGGCGCAGGAAATAGAATCCCTGCTTCAGGAAATCTCTGAACAGGAGGCTAAACATAAACTGGATCCTACCCCCACCATTTACGCTCAGCTGTCCATTACAAGGCACAAATTACGATTCTGGACCAAAAGGATAAAATACAAAGGGACAGGGTCAGCGCAAAATACTATTCCCTAGGCAACAAATCTGGCAAGTTGCTAGCCCAAGCACTTCACCCTAGAACACATCGTACCTTTATTTCACACTTGCTGACATCTACAGGAGACAAAATACACTCTACCAAGGAGATGGTGGGATGCTTCCGCTCCTTTTATGCATCCCTATATGACATACAGGGAGAGGGGTCGGATGTGCCTAACGTCTCACCCAGCCGACCATTTCAAGATTACATAAAAAAATTTGGTCCCCCTCCCATATCCGAAAAAACCGCGATGGACTTCTCGGCAGATTTTACGATAGACGAGGTGATCGAGGTAATTAAATCACTCAAAAGGGGAAAGTGTCCTGGACCAGATGGGTACTCCTCGGGTTTTTACAAGATGTTTTTGGATGCCCTGGCCCCTCGGTTCCTAGAGGTGTGCAATAGCGTATCCAAGGGGGACAACTTCCCTCCCCAAGCCCTGATGGCCCACATCATGGTCCTCCTGAAGCCCGGAAAGGACCCATCACTATGCGGCAGTTACGGGCCAATAATGGACCTGCTGCCCCGACTTCTTTACCACTTCCAAGCCATCCCAATAGCTCTACCTGCCTCCTTTTTCTCAAGGCTAAAGACGATGATTACTCGATTTATATGGACCCACAAACATCCCCGACTTTCCCAATGCCTCCTGACTGGGGGAGTGGAGGAGGGGGGAGTGGGACTGCCCAACCTGATGATCTACCACCTAGCGTCTCTAGGTAAATGTGTGCTTGACTTGTTTAGAAGGGAGGGGAGACAATTATGGGTGGATGTTGAGATGTCAGATGAGGGGGATTATCCGTTGGTGGCGATCTGGCTCTTCCACACACGCCCATCTACACATCTGCCCTTTATTTCGACTCAATTACTTTCTTTTCCCAAAAAGAACAATTCCACCCTCCATCTGACGACGCAGCCACGGCCCCTGACTCCGGTACTTGGTAACCCTTCCTTTCGGTGGGAGCCCAGTGGTGACTCTTTTCTGGGAGTCTCCTGCCATCCCAGCCCAGTAGTGAATGACTATATTACCCATACAGGGGTGAAGACCTTGTCAGCCCTATTTCAGGTGACACCTATTCCCCCAGGGGCATGGCTGCAATATGCCGCGTTGTCTGGTTTCATTCGCTCCCTGGGATGGGAGGCGGTCAGTAGACCTCTGACGGCCTTCGAACAGCTATGCATGACGAGAGAAGTGGTCCCACATACAATCTCTGTATTATATACCATATTCAGGAAAGAACGTAATGTTACTGACCCATACCAATCCAAGTTTAAAATCAAATGGGAAAGGGACTTCCAGATCTCGATATCTCAAGCGGATTGGAGAAAATGTATTCACAAGGAAGTCGACCTCATCGGCGACTACCCAGGAGACAAACTACAGAGTGATGGCCAGGTGGTACCGATGCCCAGCAGAACTTCATACGATATTCCCATCAGTATCTGATAGGTGCTGGCGATGCGAGGAGGCTTCTGGCACATACCTACACATTTGGTGGGAATGCCGGCTTGTTCGACCGTTCTGGACGCAGGTGGCGGAACTGATCAAGATGTTATCCACCTTTGACTTGGTCATGACGGCACCTGTGGCTCTTTTGAGCATGTTAGAGATACCCATATCAAAGTACAAGGCTGGACTGGCCAGGTATGTCTTATCTGCTGCCAGGACGGTTATAGCTAGAAAATGGAAAGATGTGACCAGCCTATCTAAATCGGAACTGGTAGCCGAACTGAATCAGATTTGCAGGTTAGAAGAATTGGCTAGTCAGAGCTCGCCAGACGCTGATAGCGTAGAAAGAAATTACCGCCTATGGCAATCATGGATCTTTTATAGAGATTCGGAATCCCTGAAGTTGTGGCTGACCTGTGATGCCGATGAAAATACCTCCTAGACATTTCCACAGGATAGTGTGGGTGCCCCCCCGCTGCTGTGTAGCCATAACATCCTCTCACATATCCTTGCCATGAGAAATAACACAGCGGGTTGTTCCAGTCCACCCACCTCCAATCCATCTTCCTTTCCCTATTAAGGGAGTGGCCGTCTAAACCCCCCCTTACCTTCTCTGTCTATCCCACTATTCTATTCCCCACTATACGTACCCTTTTCTGTCTATTCATCTCTTAATCTTTTTAGATTATGATTTATTATCAGGTCTCCACACCGTGGAGACCCTCAAGAAGTTGCCTTACTTATACTGTTTAGTTTTTGTTTCTTAGACCTATTGTGCCTTTTTGAGAATAGGCCAATTATTCTTTGAGGTCAATTGTAAGTTGGCTAAATGACCAAACTGTATACTCTATTGTAACCTCAGTTGTGAAATCTTTACAACCAAACATTGTTATATATTTTACATTAATAAAAACTGATTTAACCAAAAGAGCCTTTTTAGAGGTCAGGTTTCCTTTAAGACAGACATGCAACTCACAACCCTCTGAGCAGAAATAGACAATTCCAAAACAAGCACACAGTATGTGTGCCACAAGAAAACGAAACCATTCACCTAGCTTAGAAGTTTTGCAGCAGGGCTGGAAGAGACCAGGCAGAGGTGAAACACCTCCAGGAACAAATGACAGCTGGCAAGGACTGAGGGTATCCTGCAAACCTAAATACCCAGTCTGAATTCCAATTATCCAATTCACCTGACCAAGATTGCAGAACAGGATCAACTGCATTACATTATTAGTACAATGATTGGGGGCTATATACCAGTGATGGGGGTGTGTACAATGATGGGGGGCTATATACCAGTTATGGGAGATCTATATACCAGTGATGGGGTGTGTGTACAATGTGGATGGGGCTATATACTAGTGTTTTGGGGGTGTACAATGATGAAGGTCTGTGTACCAGGGATGGGGGCTATATATCAGTGATGGGGGTGTGTACAATGATTGGGTCTATATACCAGTGATGGGGGTCTACATAACAGTGATGGTGGTCTATATACCTGTGTGTTGTGAATTCTGCTTATATGCTTCCTCCTGTGGTTGTGCCTGGTAATGCAGTTGATCCTGTTTTGCATTCTTGGTCAGGTGAATTGGATAATTGCAATTCTGAATGGGGTATTTAAGGTTGCAGGATTTCCTCAGTCCTTGCCAGTTGTTAATGTTCCTGGAGGTGTTTCACCTCTGTCTCGTCTCTCCTGCCCTGTTGGAAGACTTCCAAGCTAAGTGTATGGTTTAGCCTTTTTGTGGCACACGTGCGGTGTGCTTGTTTTCTGAAATGGTCTATTTCTGCTCAGAGTGCATGCTGTGTTAACTTGCTTTCTGTTAGGATCTTTTTTTCCTAGGATTTTTGTGCTATTCATTTGTTATTGGCTTGTTCAGCTTTTTGTGTCAGTATATAAATATTGAGAATTGTAGGATTCACAGGAGGTTTGCAGATCTAGAGGGCGCCGGGTCTTGAGTAGACGCAGGGTATTTTTGTATTATCTGTGGTGGATGTTTTTGAAAGGATTTTATACTGACTGCAATAGTATCCTGTCCTGTCTTTTTCTATCTAGCTAGAAGTGGCCTTATCTTTGCTTCCCCTGCTTTTCCCCTGATTTGCTTAATCTTCCCCTGCGCTATGGCAATGACCCTAAGCACCAGCAAACCAATGAAATAAAACACCCTTGAAAGAACAAGTCAAAGCTTTGTTCTAAATCCCATAAAGGTGCAATGACTCAATGTAAGATTTCCTGTGCGTGCTATCAATGAGAAAGATGGAAACTAAATCCCGCACCGATCAGCAAAGGACCAATTTGCACTTATTTATGACAATTCTGGCCTATGTCTTAAATTAGTATTTGGAAACCAGGAGTAGAAAAGAAACCTAAGTAACAAAGTAACAGTATAACGCACACAGTTACACGTCCTTCATGCTTTGTAGCTTTGGCGGCTTTACCAACACTAATGCAGGATACTGAATATATTGCGAATTTAATGTTGTTTTTGCTCAATTCTACCACTTTTATCCTTCTATAGCAGTTCAATGAAGATCAAACCTAATCCATGCGTCTCTTCTGCTGTCTACACTTGTTGTCCCCAAAGGATCCCCGCCACAGATGACCTCAGGTAAATGGAATTCAGGTGCTTGGCAGCTCCAGGCCTATAAAAATAGTTTAATGTCTACAAATAACATTTTTGACTTTTATAACATTATTTTTTTCATAAATTTTTGTGAAACATTTCTCATATTAAACATCAAACAGCTTCCCCAGTGTGTGACTTCTCTGGTGATTGTGCAGTTTGTCTTCACTAATAAAGCATTTCCCACATTCTGAACATGAATGCGGCTTCTCTACTGTGTAACTTCTCAGATGATTAACCTGAAATGATTTGTTTAGAGAAACATTTTCCACATTCTGAACGTGAACTTTCTTATGTCTGAGAAGACTTGATTCATATATAAAACACATCCCACATTCACTACATGTAAATGGATTCTCTCCGGTGTGATCTCTTTGATGATCACTTAGCAGGGCTTCAGTGCTAAAGCATTTCCCACATTCACTACATGTAAATTGATTCTCTCCAGTGTGATGTCTTTGATGATCATTGAACAGGGCTTCAGTGCTAAAACATTTCCCACATTTTGAACATGAATATACGGCTTTTCTTCTGTGTGAATTTTCACATGAGAAATAAGATTTGCTTTACTCATAAAATATTTCCCACATTCTGAACATGTATATGTATTTCCAGTGTGAATTCTCTCATGTACAGTCAGGCTTGATTTATGTTTGAAACATTTCCCACATTCTGCACATGAATATGGCCTCTCTCCTGTGTGACTTCTCTTATTTATAACAAGATTTGATTTTTCTTTAAAACATTTTCCAAATACTGAACATGAATACGGCTTCTCCCCTGTGTGAATTTTCTCATGTGTATTAAGATGTGATTTATATATAAAGCTTTTCCGACATACTGAGCATGAATATGGCCTCTCTCCTGTGTGAATTCTCTTGTGTATAACAAGATGTGATTTTATAATAAAACATTTCCCACATTCTGAACATGAATACGGCCTTTCTCCTGTGTGAACTTTCTCATGTTTAATAAGACTTGATTTATATGTAAATGTTTTCTGACATTCTGAACATGAATACGGCTTCTCTCTTGTGTGAATTTTTTCATGTGTAATAAGACGAGATTTTATAATAAAACATTTCCCACATTCTGAACATGAATACGGCTTCACTCCTGTGTGAATTCTCTCATGTATAAGAAGTTGTGTTTTTTATAATAAAACCCTTTCCACATTCGGAACATGAATACGGCTTCACTTTGTGAATTTTCTCATGTTTAGAATGATCTGATTTATCTATAAAACCTTTCCCACATTCTGAACATGAAAATGGTCTTTCTCCTGTATGAATTCTCTGATGTCTAATAAGAAGAGAATTGACTGTAAAACATTTCCCACATTCTGGGCATGAATATGGCTTCTCCCCTGTGTGAATTCTCTCATGTTTTACAAGATTGGATTTTTTTGAAAAATATTTCCCACATTCTGAACATGAAAACGGCTCCTTCCCTGTGTGATTTCTTAGATGTGCAAGAAGATGTGATTTTACTTTAAAACATTTCCCACATTCTGAACATGAGTACGGCTTCGTTCCTGTGTGTCTTCTCTTATCTTTAACAGGATGTTCTCGATGTACATTATTGGTAACGAGGTTTTCTCCTGAGGACTGACACAGGATACCTTCATATTTTACATAATATTCTCGAGATAACATGAAATTTTCTCCAGAACGGTCACTTGCATTTTCTAAGAGAGATAAAAATAAATTTCATAATTTTTTTAAAATCACAACTTATACAGATTTACAAACATTCTTTTTAGACTGGAATAACAAATCATTTTTGAGGTTTTTGATCCCGCTGGTTAACATGGAGCAGGGTGGGAAAAGCGGTGATATCACAGCAGGAGGCTGGCCGCCCCTGCTTATACCCGCCCTGTTCCATGTTAACCATGGAGCAGGGTGGGGAAAGGCGGTGACATCACCGCAGAAGGCGGGGCAAAGCGGCCAGCACTGCAATAAGCTCTGTGTACTATGCAGCAGGCGAGGGAGACAATGATTGGCATCAGAGAGGCGGTGGTGGGCGGATTAAACATACAGGCGGTGTGAATCTGCCCTTTGGCTCCAGCCACAAACCACCTCCTATTTGGCTCCACTATGTAAGTTTTCAAAGTGGATTATCTCGGGGTACAAGGGGGCTCAAGGACTGGGGGACCCCTTGCCTGAATGCAGCAGACGTGCTGCATTCAGTGCTGTAATTAGATCGCCATGTATGGTTGGTGACAGGTCCTCTTTAAGAGGCTGGCAAAGGAAGTGTATTCCCTCTTGCACCCGATCAGGACCCCTGCGATGCAATCACGGGGTTCAATAATAATAATATTTAATCATTTATATAGCGCTATTAATTCCATAGCACTTTACATACATCATTAATGCTGTCCCCATTGAGGCTCACAATCTAAACATCCTATCAGTATGTCTTTTCAATCACTGCCATGACAACTCAAGGAGAAATGAGAATATGAGGGTCTACCAGCCAAAGCAAGCCTGTAAGACAATGTAAACAGCATGGGATACAAGGCGTTCTGTCAGTGTCACAGTGAAAGGTGTAATGTATTGCAATGTACGTCAATTGCAGTGTATTACACCAAAAAACATTAATGTCTGTTATAGGGACAAAGTAAAAAAGAGGGAAAAAAGTGAAAAAATAGTGAAATATAAAAAAAATTAGAAAATAAAGACCAAAAAAATATTATGTGAATAAATATGCACATTTATGTAAAAACAAAAATAAAGAAAAAAAAAAGTACACACCTGGAAAAATCTAATCTATAAAAGTGTCACGTTAGTTAAAACCTTCAATGAACACCATAAAATAAAAAAAAATAAAAAACGTAGCAAACCCCCAACAATGGCCATACAATACTGCTGGTATCGTTCCAAAATTGTGGGTAAACAACTTTGTTTCCAGCAGGTGTAAAGTCCTGGATGAGTGGTCTGTGTCCCCAACATGGCGAGCCTCAGTGATGTAGGCTCCGGCACGTATAGTGTTGGGAGGTGTTTTGTAATGGGCCCAGATTTTAGGTCCAGGTCTTATGGTACCGTCACACACTACAATATCGTTAACGATATCATTGAAACGTCACTGATTTTTGATTGTTCAAATGATATCGTTTGTGCGTCGTTGCGTGTAAATGAACGATCTTGAAATGATAAATCGTTGGATCGGTCATCAACAATTTGAGATCCGGACCTAAAATCTATCGTTCGTCGACCAATTAACGTTCTGTGAACAAGCAACATCATTCAGTGTGACGCCTTTATACATGGCTCAGTGTGACGCCTTTATACATGGCTCAGTGTGACGCCTTTATACATCATTCAGTGTGACGCCTTTATACATGGCTCAGTGTGACGCCTTTATACATGGCTCAGTGTGACGCCTTTATACATCATTCAGTGTGACGCCTTTATACATGGTTCAGTGTGACGCCTTTATACATGGCTCAGTGTGACGCCTTTATACATGGTTCAGTGTGACGCCTTTATACATCATTCAGTGTGACGCCTTTATACATGGCTCAGTGTGACGCCTTTATACATGGCTCAGTGTGACGCCTTTATACATCATTCAGTGTGACGCCTTTATACGTGGTTCAGTGTGACGCCTTTATACGTGGTTCAGTGTGACGCCTTTATACATGGTTCAGTGTGACGCCTTTATACATGGCTCAGTGTGACGCCTTTATACATGACTCAGTGTGACGCCTTTATACATGACTCAGTGTGACGCCTTTATACATGGTTCAGTGTGACGCCTTTATACATGGCTCAGTGTGACGCCTTTATACATGGCTCAGTGTGACGCCTTTATACATGGTTCAGTGTGACGCCTTCATACATGGCTCAGTGTGACTCCTTTATACATGGCTCAGTGTGACGCCTTTATACTGGCTCAGTGTGACTCCTTTATACATCGCTCAGTGTGACGCCTTTATACATGGTTCAGTGTGACGCATTTATACATGGTTCAGTGTGACGCCTTTATACATCATTCAGTGTGACGCCTTTATACATCATTCAGTGTGACGCCTTCATACATGGCTCAGTGTGATGCCTTTATACATGGTTCAGTGTGACGCCTTTATACATGGTTCAGTGTGACGCCTTTATACATGGTTCAGTGTGACGCCTTTATACATCATTCAGTGTGACGCCTTTACACATGGCTCAGTGTGACGCCTTTATACATGGCTCAGTGTGACACCTTTATACATGGCTCAGTGTGACGCCTTTATACATGGCTCAGTGTGACACCTTTATACATGGCTCAGTGTGATGCCTTTATACATGGTTCAGTGTGACGCCTTTATACATGGTTCAGTGTGACGCCTTTATACATGGTTCAGTGTGACGCCTTTATACATCATTCAGTGTGACGCCTTTATACATGGCTCAGTGTGACGCCTTTATACATGGTTCAGTGTGACGCCTTTATACATGGCTCAGTGTGACGCCTTTATACATGGTTCAGTGTGACGCCTTTATACATGGCTCAGTGTGACGCCTTTATACATGGTTCAGTGTGACGCCTTTATACGTGGCTCAGTGTGACGCCTTTATACATGGTTCAGTGTGACGCCTTTATACGTGGTTCAGTGTGACGCCTTTATACGTGGTTCAGTGTGACGCCTTTATACATGGCTCAGTGTGACGCCTTTATACATGGCTCAGTGTGACGCCTTTATACATGGTTCAGTGTGACGCCTTTATACATGAGTTCAGTGTGACGCCTTTATACACGGCTCAGTGTGACGCCTTTATACATGGTTCAGTGTGATGCCTTTATACATGGTTCAGTGTGACGCCTTTATACATCGCTCAGTGTGACACCTTTATACATGGCTCAGTGTGACGCCTTTATACATGGTTCAGTGTGACACCTTTATACATGGCTCAGTGTGACGCCTTTATACATGGTTCAGTGTGACGCCTTTATACATGGCTCAGTGTGACGCCTTTATACATGGCTCAGTGTGACGTCTTTATACATGGCTCAGTGTGACACCTTTATACATGGCTCAGTGTGACGCCTTTATACATGGTTCAGTGTGACGCCTTTATACATGGCTCAGTGTGACGCCTTTATAATGGCTCAGTGTGACGTCTTTATACATGGCTCAGTGTGACACCTTTATACATGGTTCAGTGTGACGCCTTTATACATGGTTCAGTGTGACGCCTTTATACATGGCTCAGTGTGACGCCTTTATACATGGCTCAGTGTGACGCCTTTATACATGGTTCAGTGTGACGCCTTTATACGTGGTTCAGTGTGACGCCTTTATACGTGGTTCAGTGTGACGCCTTTATACGTGGTTCAGTGTGACGCCTTTATACGTGGCTCAGTGTGACGCCTTTATACGTGGCTCAGTGTGACGCCTTTATACATGGCTCAGTGTGACGCCTTTATACATGGCTCAGTGTGACGCCTTTATACATGGTTCAGTGTGACGCCTTTATACATGGCTCAGTGTGACGCCTTTATACATGGCTCAGTGTGACGCCTTTATACATGGCTCAGTGTGACGCCTTTATACATGGTTCAGTGTGACGCCTTTATACATCGCTCAGTGTGACGCCTTTATACATGGCTCAGTGTGACGCCTTTATACATGGCTCAGTGTGACGCCTTTATACATGGCTCAGTGTGACGCCTTTATACATGGTTCAGTGTGACGTCTTTATACATGGTTCAGTGTGACTCCTTTATACATCATTCAGTGTGACGCCTTTATACATGACTCAGTGTGACGCCTTTATACATGGTTCAGTGTGACGCCTTTATACATGGCTCAGTGTGACGCCTTTATACATGGTTCAGTGTGACGCCTTTATACATGGCTCAGTGTGACGCCTTTATACATGGTTCAGTGTGACGCCTTTATACATGGTTCAGTGTGACGCCTTTATACATCATTCAGTGTGACGCCTTTATACATCGTTCAGTGTGACGCCTTTATACATGGTTCAGTGTGACGCCTTTATACATGGTTCAGTGTGACGCCTTTATACATCGTTCAGTGTGACGCCTTTATACATCATTCAGTGTGACGCCTTTACACATGGTTCAGTGTGACGCCTTTACACATGGCTCAGGGTGACGCCTTTATACATCATTCAGTGTGACGCCTTTATACATCATTCAGTGTGACGCCTTTATACATCGTTCAGTGTGACGCCTTTATACATGGTTCAGTGTGACGCCTTTATACATCATTCAGTGTGACGCCTTTATACATCATTCAGTGTGACGCCTTTATACATCATTCAGTGTGACACCTTTATACATCATTCAGTGTGACGCCTTTATACATCGTTCAGTATGACGCCATGATGGACGATGTCATTCACAATTCTCCTATTCCTGCCGCTTTGTAACATCGTTCACTTGTTCTTCTCCAAGTAGCTGGCACGTTACCAAATTTAAGTGTGACAACGCACTAACGATGTCGGAAGGATCGCGGTCACGTGACATAGCTAACGATATCCTTCACCTATATCGTAGTGTGTGACTGTACCATTAGGAACGGCCACTAGAGCAGAGGGGGACTGGCTGTTCCCGTACCTTTTTTTTTTTTTAGATCAAATACTTTTTTATTGAACATTTTGGTAAACACATGACAGTAACTTCAATTCAGCATGGCAAAAATAAAATCATTTTAATATGAACCCCACCCTCCCCATCCCTCGGCAGCAGTACCTCCCTCCATTCCCTTCACAAACAATGCAGCAAGGAACTATATGTTGTTTTCCCATAATCTGGCTTCCTCCCACGTCAGCAGCTCATCCTTCCTCCCGCACCTCAGAACGTACAGCAGATCTCACAATGAATCCATGGTCCCCATATGATATCATGCAGGGATTGCTTCCCTCTCTTTTCATAGATGCCCCTTTCTAGTTGTATGATAAACTCCTCGTTAGTAGGAGGGTCAGCCCCAGTCCAATGTTGCGCAATTAATTTCCTAGCACAGTAGAATAACCTTGCAATGGCTATTTTCATATTAGACACAACTGGGATCTCCTCCACATACCCCAACAAGCATGTAACAGGATCTCCAGAAACCGCACATCCGTATGCCCCTCCAATCATATCCAATACTCCAGACCAGAATGTGGCCAACCTGGGGCACTCCCACATCATGTGGAGTATACCCGCACCGTCACTCCCACATCATGTGGAGTATACCCGCACCGTCACTCCCACATCATGTGGAGTATACCCGCACCGTCACTCCCACACCATGTGGAGTATACCCGCACCGTCACTCCCACACCATGTGGAGTATACCCGCACCGTCACTCCCCCATCATGTGGAGTATACCCGCACCGTCACTCCCACATCATGTGAAGTATACCCGCACCGTCACTCCCACACCATGTGAAGTATACCCGCACCGTCACTCCCACACCATGTGGAGTATACCCGCACCGTCACTCCCCACACCATGTGGAGTATACCCGCACCGTCACTCCCACAACATGTGGAGTATACCCGCACCGTCACTCCCACACCATGTGGAGTATACCCGCACCGTCACTCCCACACCATGTGGAGTATACCCGCACCGTCACTCCCACACCATGTGGAGTATACCCGCACCGTCACTCCCACATCATGTGGAGTATACCCGCACCGTCACTCCCACATCATGTGGAGTATACCCGCACCGTCACTCCCACATCATATGGAGTATACCCGCACCGTCACTCCCACACCATGTGGAGTATACCCGCACCGTCACTCCCACATCATGTGGAGTATACCCGCACCGTCACTCCCACATCATGTGGAGTATACCCGCACCGTCACTCCCACATCATGTGGAGTATACCCGCACCGTCACTCCCACATCATATGGAGTATACCCGCACCGTCACTCCCACACCATGTGGAGTATACCCGCACCGTCACTCCCACATCATGTGGAGTATACCCGCACCGTCACTCCCACATCATGTGGAGTATACCCGCACCGTCACTCCCACATCATGTGGAGTATACCCGCACCGTCACTCCCACATCATGTGGAGTATACCCGCACCGTCACTCCCACACCATGTGGAGTATACCCGCACCGTCACTCCCACACCTAGGACATGCAGAGGTTTCCCTCAGCCCCATTTTATACAGTCGTAGTGGTGATCTATAAACCCTGTGGACTACATAGATGTGACAATCTTGCAGGTTCACTTAAACAGAGCTTTGGAATATAGACCAAGATGGTCTCCCATACATCGTTCTCAATATGCCCAAGCTCTGCCTCCCATTTATCCCTTGCCTTCAGTGGAAACCGAAGCAAAAACGTGTGCATGAGATCCCCGTATGTGCTCGAGATCACCCCCCTGGTAATCCCCTCCTGGCAGACATAATCAAGGACCAGGTCCACTTCCACCTTCACACTTTGTGTATTCCTCTGGGATTTAATGGCGTGTTTAACTTGTGCATAATGATACCACTCCGTGCCCGATAGTAACAATTCTCCCTGCAACTGATGAAATGGCTTCATATTCCCATTTTCCTTTGGCATCCCATTCTCTTATAGTCCCAATGTTTTGTAACTCAGGGAGACCATTGTTATTCCATATGGGCGTATACTTGGTTAGTCCCCGTATCCCTCTCACCTTCTTCAATGAATCCCAAACCCTTTGTATCAGGTCCAGTGTGGGACCGGTGCCTCCCAGCCGTTTCATAGACCCCCCTTCCAGGCCTTCCATCACTGGTCTCCCACTCATACAGTGCTCCAGGAGGTACCGTATGGACCCCTTTCCCCCCGGACATGCCCATCCCCTAAAGTGCTGGCTTTGAGCCGCTAATTCAGGATTTGGGAGCGCTAACCCCCCCTCGTCTTTGGGCCTGTGAAGTATCTCTAATCGAATTCTTGCCTGTTTCTTGCCCCATACCAGAGTTCTAAACAAACTATTTAGTGACCTAAACCATTTTTTTGGATATCCAGATAGGTGCGTTGTGTAGGATGTAAAGTAATTTGGGCATTATAATCATTTTAAGAAGGTTGATCCTCCCCACCACCGTTAAATGCAACTTAACCCAAACCTCTATCTTCTCTCGGAGTTTTTTTAACCAAAGGCACAAGATTGACTTTCAAGTAATCTGAAATAGGCAGAGAAACCTGCACCCCCAAATATTTACATACCTCCGTGCACTGCAACCTATTCGCCTCTACATTCCTCTCTGACCACTCCACTCCCCGATCTACTTTGAACAGTACAGATTTGGACCAATTAATCTTCAATCCCGAGATTGTCCCGAAACTTTCAATGATCTGCATGGCACAGCTCTATTCCCGTACCTTTAGTCCAGGATTTGGAACAGGCTATAAAAGGCAGTTTCACAGGTTTTTCGGACGAAGTACCTTAGTGTCAGCGCTGCTGCCAGGAAGATAAATACACCAACGACACTGGACGTCTGGGTACTGGTGATATAGGTTTATTTCCAACGCGTTTCGGAGCCACGTACCGAGCTCCTTCCTGAGGCGCCATATTTAACTGGGGAACCTCTTATAATTAAGGCTTATTATGATGACCTTTGAGGATGCCAAGGAGTACAGCAAGCTCAAGGCAGAGATCATGGCTCAGCTGGGTGTAACTGTGTTAGTCAAAGCGCAAAGGTGCATAAATTAAGTTATAATAGGGACAGGCCACCCAGGACCCAGTTGTTTGACCTCCTGAACTTGGTACAAAGATGACTACAACCAAAGACTTGTTCCTCAGCCCAGATGGTGAAGAGAGAGCTAATAGAATGATTTATCCACTCTCTGCCTAGGCTAGTTTAATCATGGGTTGCCCAGTGAGATCCTGAGAACACAGGTGACTTGATGGGCCTAGTGGAGCAGTGCCGAATGGTGGTCAAAGGGTGGTAAGTAGTGGAGTGAAATATGTATCTGAGGGATTGGACACCCAGCAGTTAATGGTTAAATTCTGTGTCACTAGACAAAGGTCACAACCTATGTTATCTGAGAACAAAGCTGGTTTTCATTCACAGGATCTTTAGTCTCCCCAGGGGACCCATCCTGCCAACACAGCAATAAAAACATTTCACACCTTTAGAGAGCTTCAAACAGACTCCACCAAATGAGACCTAGTACAGCCTGAGTATTTACTGTGGGAAAAAGAATGGGTTAAGACAAAAGAGCATTTTAAAGATAATGTATGCATGCCTAAATTAGTGAGGGCCTGAATCGTAGTCCCAGAATTAGAATATTAAAATGGAATGCTGGTCTAGAAATCTGACCTCACACCAAACCCTATAAGAACCCTAAAAGAACTCACTCAAGCCAAGAGTTCTTTGTTCACACGCTGAGAGTAGCCGAGCTGACTGTGATCCATAAATCCATTCATTCTCAGGATAAGCAGAATAACATTGAACTACAAAGTTTAGATATTTCTATAAGTTTCTGTCTTTTATGTTATACCTATTTTGTATATTTGTATGTCCCTTTTTATTTATATTTTTATATCTTTTTACTGCCAGCACTGTACCTTTCCTCTTAAAGATTGAACTTTAATAAATTTGAACCTTGTATACTCTAAAGAATCCATAACCCTAGAGAGTGCATGATCCTATTGATTGTCTGATAGTCTTAGTTTAGGGGACTCATCGCCCTCAAATCCGGTGAGTAATGGCAGCATGTGTGAATCGGGGTGCACGGTGTGAAGCGGGGTGTAATTTATGCTCCCTTTCAGCATAGTACAGAGGTTGAGTGCTGGAATAAGTGAGAGGAGATGGATTAACTCTTTCAGACGCAAGCCCAAGTCATATGCTAAGAAGTGGGTAAGACAGAAGTAGAGATGAGCGAACCTTTTAAATTTCAGTTCGGTTGGCTTTACTGAACAGTTCGTCAAACCTTCCGAACCCCATTGAATTCAATGTGAGGCAAAACAGCTCAAATTAGGGACAGACACTAAGAAATGTGGCATCTATTTCCCAATGTTAAAAAAATTTTCATGACACTATGGATGCCTCGGACAAGGCCTGACTCAGCATTTCAAGCTTCAACATTGATCAGAAACAGTAGAACTGTTATGTGCATTGTGTCCCTCACTGCTGTTTGGGGGAAAAGCAGTCCTAAAATTGAATACATGTGTGTGTCTCTTCCCAGGGCGCAAAGCATCTGGCTAAATCTACTTAAGTACCATGGAACTAAAAGTGTGGCAACCCATTAATCAGCACCATTTGTAGTCCTAAATATATGGGCATCATGTTGCAGATTGTGCAGCAAGAAGGTGCTCATGTGCCAAGTGCTTCCCTGAGTCCCATGTCCTTGTTGTGCTGTTAGCAGGGTAACAATGGAGTTTGCTTACTCCATCTTCTCCCGCCAACCTGGGACAACAGAAAAGGGATCAATTTCTTCTTCATGTCCTGACTATTCTGTGGCCATTACCTCTTCATCTTCCTCCATTTGTTCCTTGGCTCCTGCACCTTGACTAACAGTTTGTCTGGTACCATAAGCCCCCCCCAGTCACTGTACTTAACCATCCCGTGCCAGACTCCTGTACAATCCCTATCCGGGACCAAGTGTCTTTCGAAACGCGTCGGAAATAAAACTGAAGATCTTTTATTTAAAACACTCCAGTGTTTCTAATACTTATTGGAGCAGCGGCGCGGACCGAAAGACACTTGGTCCCGGATAGAGTTTCACCCCCACGATTGTGGAAGTGCGGTCCCGGCTGCGGCTGCTGTGTTTGAGCGATCAAGCTGGTTGTGGGCTTCACAACCGTATCAGGTGAGCAGTTTTCACACTGTATGGGATTCGTTTTGTATTAAGGATAAGACGCTATGCGCATTCTCATTTTTTAGATATAGCCTCCTGTACAATGGCAGTTTAGACCTTACAGATCTTGGTATCCCTTCCACACCCTGCTCTTCCTCTAGGACCACCACCTCTTCCCGCAGACTACTCGAAAGTGTGAATAAAAATAAAGATCCTCATTAAAAACACCCACCCGCTATTCTAGCCAATCATAACGTAGAAGAGAAGCATTATTGCAGACACACTAATGCTATTTTTTCAATCGAACAGTTACTGAACCGAGCTGAGTTTGCCGACTTTTTAGCAAAGTGTTTGAGTTTCCGATCACAAAACGAATCTCCAATGTTCGCGCTGAATTTGAAATTGGTGAACCTTGTTTGGAAACTTCACTCCACTCATCTCTAGTGGTAAGTGCACCGTTCTGGGGTCCCAGAAATGGGGTGACACCCAAAAGGGGACCACATCTGTGAAACATCAAGAGTCACAGGAGGCATCAGACTCACTTCTGAGGGGTCAGTCCCTTGCCATTACCTGCTGAAAGTGTCATTCCCCGAGTAATATAGCTGCCCGTTGTCCCATGACCTCAAAGCCAACAAAAGCCTACACCTGCTTTAGCTTTGCCCACTCTACCTGCAGTGTGGCTTCCCATCCAGCTGAGGAGGCCTCAGGTGTGCCAAGTGACTGAACAGTGCACTGGGGACTGGACCTGTGAATGTGTGGCCCTTATCCGAGTCACTAAACTGCAAATGTGCTAATCCTGGGTAAGGTGTGGAGTGAAGTGTATACATAGGGATGCCACTATCTGTTTGCCTGCATTGACACAAGAGGAGACTGTGGTATGGCATTCCAATGGTTAAGGACTTATTACATCCTATAATTTTGGGACGTAACTTTCCTTTGTTTTGGGACCTGTGGGGGGAAAGCAATGTCACCTGGCAGCACGGCCGATAACATTTTATACCTTGTTTTGATTATCACTGAAGCAATTTCTATATCTCTATATATTTCTAACTTTGTGTTTTGCATTAGGTTTGTGTTATTCCGGAAAGCAATGGCAGCACGTTTGGCTGTTGTACACTGAGGGTTGGTTTCAGCTAGTTCTTATCTTGTTTGAAGTTTTTATTATTATGTATCTGCCTTCAGTTCGATCTCGAGCCATGGCGACTCGATGGATAAATGGACTGTAGGAAGATCGATCTTTCATGAGGTCCACCAGGGTCTTCTGTGCCATTATCTTGATAGTAAGAAGCCATCAGGTTACTGTTCTTCCTCTTCACCTTGTTCCTTCTATTCTTCTGACCACGATGCCTTCTCCAGTGATTGCTTTCTTCATATGATGTGTAGATGGCGATTGTCCAGTGACATGCCTAGCTTGATTCTTGTTCGTATTGTGTCACACGTGTGTAGCGGATAAAAGAAGGAAAAAGGATGTTATAATAGGCACTGGAAGCTAGTCTAGCCCTGGACTTGGGGTCCCTGATTAGCCCTGTTCCCGAAGGTACCCCACATGGCGAGGAGGTTTGGGTCACCCCCCTTCCCTCATCTCCTCAACCAGCCCTGCACTACCCCCTCTCACCTCCCACCATGGACAAGGGAAAACAGCAACTTCCAAGGTTTAAGCACAAAGATTCAGCAGAGCAGAACCAACTTCAGCTTGATCGGTCAAAACCAGAGAAATGACCAGCGACGCCCTATGGAGGAAAGGGAGACTATGTAAAGGCCAGGGCGTGATCACCTGATAAACCTATACTTCCACATGCAGAGCCACACACCACATATTCAGCAACTTCAGCTTCAATATCAACCCTGACTGAGCCAAAGGAACAAATCTCTGGTTTAAACAGCAGCAAAACAATTCACGTGGACTGAGGAGCAAATAACACTTGCCATCCAGGGTATTGATAACATCCTTCTCCAGCTCCACATTGTGAAGGTGTTGATTCTTCTGTCTTGTTCCTTTATCGTCCAGGTGTCACTTCCATATGTTACTACAGAATAGACCGGACTATGTACGAGCCGTGTCTCCATCACCAGTGAAATGTTACTACAGAATAGACCGGACTATGTACGAGCCGTGTCTCCATCACCAGTGAAATGTTACTACAGAAGACACCAAGCTATGTACGAGCCGTGTCTCCATCACCAGTGAAATGTTACTACAGAATAGACCAGACTATGTACGAGCCGTGTCTTCATCACCAGTGAAATGTTACTACAAAACAGACCAGACTATGTACGAGCTGTGTCTTCATCACCAGTGAGATGTTACTACAGAATAGACTAGACTATGTACGAGCCGTGTCTTCATCAACAGTGAAATGTTACTACAGAATAGACCAGACTATGTACGAGCCGTGTCTTCATCACCAGTGAAATGTTACTACAGAATAGACCAGACTATGTACGAGCCGTGTCTTCATCACCAGTGAAATGTTACTACAGAATAGACCAGACTATGTACGAGCCGTGTCTCCATCACTAGTGAAATGTTACTACAGAATACACCAGACTATGTATGAGCCGTATCTTCATCACCAGTGAAATGTTACTACAGAATAGACCAGACTATGTACGAGCCGTGTCTTCATCACCAGTGAAATGTTACTACAAAACAGACCAGACTATGTACGAGCTGTGTCTTCATCACCAGTGAGATGTTACTACAGAATAGACTAGACTATGTACGAGCCGTGTCTTCATCACCAGTGAAATGTTACTGCAGAGTAGACCAGACTATGTATGAGCCGTGTCTTCATCACCAGTGAAATGTTACTACAGAATAGACTAGACTATGTACGAGCCGTGCCTTCATCACCAGTGAAATGTTACTACAGAATAGACCAGACTATGTACGAGCCGTGTCTTCATCACCAGTGATATGTTACTACAGAATAGACCAGACTATGTACGAGCCGTGTCTTCATCACCAGTGAAATGTTACTACAGAATAGTCCAGACTATGTACGAGCCGTGTCTCCATCATCAGTGAAATGTTACTACAGAATAGCCCAGACTATGTACTAGCCGTGTCTTCATCACCAGTGAAATGTTACTACAGAATAGACCAGACTATGTACGAGCCGTGTCTCCATCACCAGTGAAATGTTACTACGGAATACGCCAGACTATGTACGAGCCGTGTCTTCATCACCAGTAAAATGTTACTACAGAATAGACTAGACTATGTACAAGCCGTGTCTTCATCACCAGTAAAATGTTACTACAGAATAGACCAGACTATGTACAAGCCGTGTCTTCATCACCAGTAAAATGTTACTACAGAATAGACCACACTATGTACAAGCCGTGTCTCCATCACCAGTAAAATGTTACTACAGAATAGACCAGACTATGTACAAGCCGTGTCTCCTTCACCAGTGAAATGTTACTACAGAATAGACCACACTATGTACGAGCCGTGTCTCCATCACCAGTAAAATGTTACTACAGAATAGACCACACTATGTACAAGCCGTGTCTCCATCACCAGTGAAATGTTACTACAGAATAGACCAGACTATGTACGAGCCGTGTCTTCATCACCAGTGATATGTTACTACAGAATAGACTAGACTATGTACAAGCCGTGTCTTCATCACCAGTGAAATGTTACTACAGAATAGACCAGACTATGTACAAGCCGTGTCTTCATCACCAGTGAAATGTTACTACAGAATAGACCACACTATGTACAAGCCGTGTCTTCATCACCAGTGAAACGTTACTACAGAATAGACCACACTATGTACAAGCCGTGTCTTCATCACCAGTAAAATGTTACTACAGAATAGACTAGACTATGTACAAGCCGTGTTCTTCATCACCAGTGAAATGTTACTACAGAATAGACCAGACTATGTACAAGCCGTGTCTTCATCACCAGTGAAACGTTACTACAGAATAGACCAGACTATGTATGAGCCGTGTCTTCATCACCAGTGAAATGTTACTACAGAATAGACCAGACTATGTACGAGCCGTGTCTTCATCACCAGTGAAATGTTCCTTGATGTGAAGACCTCGTCCAGTGACTTCATTGCCGATTTGCCCATAGCTTTTCTCCTATTGACGTCCGATGACCTTGCTGCATCTTGAGTGATTATCCATGTTAATCCATGTTTTATTGTCTTTGTTTTTAAACTTAAATGTCTTAGATAATGTATTAAGCCATTCTTCAATCCTCTGTGGTTGCAATAAATACTTGTGTCTTGGTGTCTGAGGCCAGATAAACCTTGTACACTGACAAATAATTGTCTCTGATTCTATTAAATGGACCTACATTGGCATATCTGGAGATCTCTTATATGTCACCCCAAATTAGCTATGCCAGAAAAGGGGTTTCCACAACAGAACATGTTGTTTGAAACCTTGAATGGTTAACAGCACCTCTCTAAGGCCTGACTACAAGGACGTTCCCAGGAACCACTGAGCATAATCCACAGTGAGTAACCCTTCGTGTTACAGACAGATTCAGCGTTTTCTGCTGGTCTGAGTTGGGTATGTAATGGTTCTACAACACCAATCTCTGCCAGTGCTTGGATTTTATATGTATGATAGAAATAATGGGTATAAGATAAACTCTGCTCTATGTTTCATAGTGTTGTTAGATGTGTGAATAATCTAATATGTAAAGCAGTGCGTATGTAAATGTGCGGCACAGCCCCACCCCCTCTAGGTTGCCCCACCCCCTCCACATAGCTCCACTCCCTTCATAGCCCCACCCTCTCCACATAGCCCCACCCTCTCCACATAGCCCCACCCCTTTACAGCTTCGTCCCTCAACATTATTCTAATCACAGTTACTATAACTGGGCAACGCCGGGTCTTCAGCTAAATAGGGTCAAATAAAACTGAATGATGTGATGAGGAGTCGAAACATTGTTATATGTTGTCTATATGACTTTTGGGAGTCATGTGTCTTACTGTCTGATGCCGGTTATAGAATTCATTTCTATTCTGACCATTTCAGAAGGAGCTAAGACATCGAGATGAATGCAGCTCCGGAGTTCTGCTGCGTTGTAGGAGTTGGGGTGCTTTTCTGTTTGTGTATATCACCATCTGTCTGTTCCTCTTTCCTCTTTGTTGTATTATTTGCAGTTGTGAGACTGAGAACCCGCCGGCCTTTTCACTAGCCATGGAGGGTTTAGGCATGTGCCGGTGATGGAGGGGGGAGAACCCATACAGAGACGTTAGGGAGTGCAGGGCAAAGACTCCCTGTCAGGAGACATCTGTATGCCCCTGAGTGCCAGCAGTACTCAAGAGTACTAAGTGATCCCTGTAAATTGATAAGGGCACCCTCTTCAAAGGGACACAGAATGCAGCCGTAGCCCAAATACAGCAGGAGGACTTGACCCAGCGATTGAGAGTATTTAGACCTGTAAACATTTAGCCAGAAAGGGGAAACTTATTGCAGATTCAATTATCAAGCTGTGGCCCAGCAGCACATCAAAGGGAAATGTCTTGCTTGAGTAATTAAAAGCTGACATTATGTTGTGTTCTGGTAACCAATGTAAACGCTCCACTGTGCAGATCATGGGGATGAGGCCAATGAAACGCGTCGGGAGCATTACTGACTAAATGGCCAAGTATTGGTCCCAGAAGTTTGGAGATTCTGGTGCCGTATGATGAAGGCACAAACCCATGAGAGCTTTGTGGATAAACACAGTGATAACAATGAATGCTCTATATTCCCTGCCATCTTGGTGGTGTCTTGTTTGAGACTTTTTGATAATACCCGGCTAGTATTTGTTAATAATTTATACCTTGTTTTGATGATCACTTAAAGGGAATCTGTCAGGTCAAAAATCCATATATAACTGCTATCACTTTCTAATACCTCTGATGAATCTCTTACTATTCATATATTCCTTTTTTTCTACTACCCCCCTATCCTATGTAAACTGCAAACAAAGGGATTAATTCCATCTGTCAATCACAGTGAGTGATCAACTAGATCTCGGCTGCACGTTCCCCAGGGATGAATAATACTCATGTAGTGACATCACTGCACTGCCCTGATCTGTAAGCACACAACCAAAGCAGCGGAAATCACTTACATGGGGGGGATGGGGGGGTTGTATCCCTCTGTCTCTGCTCTCATCGTATGCAGTAAAACAAGTGTTCAAATAAACACATAGAATCTCTCACCGACAGCACAGGCTTGTGCTAAGAGGAACAATTAGAGGAGACTGCCTGATCTGATAGCTAGGTATGTGCCTATAGTCTCTCCCTCCACCTCATCCTCAGAATAAGACACAGATCCTTCAGAAAGAATACCCGGTGATTAAACCGACACTGGATGCCATAAGGTACTATTTGTTGGGACGGAAGTTTAGAATATTATCCGACCATGCTGCACTCAGATGGATGCAAAAGAGGAAAGGGAACCACTACTCCATCCTGCTACTCCTTGACCTGTCTGCCGCTTTCGACACGGTTGACCACTCCCTTCTTCTCCGGATCCTGGAATCCCTTGGCATCACCCACCTTGCCCTCTCCCGGCTACTCCCTCACACCTCTCCAGTCTATCCTCAACTCCGCTGCCCGACTCATCTATATGTCCTCCCGCTACTCCCCTGTCTCCCCCCTCTGCCAAGCCCTTCACTGGCTCCCCATCTCCAAGAGATCCCAATTCAAAACACTAACCATGACATACAAAGCCATACACAACCTGGCCCCACCATACATCTCCGCCCTGGTCTCCCGATACCTACCCTCACGCAACCTCCGCTCCTCCCAAGAACTCCTCCTCTGCTCCCCCCTCATCTCCTCTTCACACAACCGAGTCCAGGACTTCTCCCGGGCATCTGCCTTACTCTGGAACTCCCTGCCCCAACACGTCAGACACTCTCCTACCCTGAGTAGCTTCAAGTGTCACCTGAAGACTCACCTATTCCGTCAAGCCTACAACCTGCCATGAGACCCAGGCGACCGCCCCATACCTGACATTCCCCCATCCTACTGTATCCTAACCAGCCCCTCATAGACTGTGAGCCCTCGTGGGCAGGGTCCCTGCCCCTCCTGTACCTGTACGTCCTGATCGACTAGATTTAGTGTACTTGTTCTGGTCTCCCTTATCCTTATGTAAAGCGCCATGGAACCTAATGGCGCTATATAAATAAATAATAATAAAAATAATAATAATAATAATGTCCGGGTAACCAGGTGATTCTTGAATTTAGATTATATGTGGAGCTCAGGCCCGGGAGGCAGTGTTACTACATATCCATCTATAATTAATAAAGAAGCTATACTTCTATGCTTTATAGGAGGATGACAATAGACTCCACCGTATTAGCTAATATGTCCATAACAAAGCAAAAATACAAGAATAAAACTACAGTCTTCTCAGGTCTGCAATTCAATGATGGAGCCGGATAGACAATGCTGTCCTCACATCCATAACCGGCTCATCCTCCACAATCATCAGTGCAAACTCACAAAATCATCTCACAAATCACACAAATGATCCTGATTGGTGAGGAGGTGTCTGCACAACCGGAGACATCAGTACGACTCTATGACATCTACTAGAGCCAGTGGCGTAAATTCAGGCCTTGGGGCCCCGATGCGAAAGCTCCTACGGGGCCCCCAATTATTCCAAATCTTTAATAGTATTAGTCTTTTTCTATGGGCCAAAGGAACGTTTGGGGCCCCCTAGGCTGCAGGGCCCGGGTGCGATCGCAACCCCTGCACCTGTGGTAGTTACGCCCCTGACTAGAGCCGAACACAGGAAACAACCACAACACTGACATACTTTTTACCGGTGTACAGTCAATCATGTAATGTGTGAGAATCCGGCCAGATATACTAAAGACAAACTACCAAACTGCCAGACTGACAACAGAAACAGAGGTCTCCTCTTACCTGAAGATAGAAGACGCTCCTCCACCACAACGTCCTTATACTGATCCCGGTGTCCTTCTACATAATCCCACTCCTCCATGGAGAAGAAGACAGCGACGTCCTCACACCGGAGAGGAACCTGACAACCAACGAGACAGACATTACCCAGA